>JARHVA010004637.1:117500-447500 GCA_037957365.1 Torreya grandis | reverse complement strand
TATGTTGATGATCCAAGACTTTATCTTTCCTAGAATGCTTAAAATGTACTTATCTCCCATCTCTATAAGTTTTGAAACTATACCTACTTTCTTGCTCATTGGACACTAATGTTGGGGACACATATTAACATCAATGTTAGTGTCCTGACCCAATGTAAATGTCTAGTGCCCTAAATTCATTTGTTTTTTAAATGAAATGTATCTTAATGGTTGACCTAAGTGATTTAATACAAATTACTTATCCAAAGGGATTGATATAAATATAATATCAACCCTTATTCATTTCTCACATAGCATATACCAAGGTAACTTATCAATAATATTATATCAAACACTTGATAAATTAAATCTTCCTTATTTATTCCTATTTACATATCAATCATAAGGACAACACATACATAGGTCTAAAGTACTAAAATATCAACTCAAGAGCTTGATTTTCTAAGTTACAACCTGGGTCATTGTTGTACTTATTTTTCACATATTGCATGATTCACACACAATCTAACACATAGAGGATAACTACATAAGTTTGAGGCCCTCTTCATAGTATTGGCTATGTAAGTAGTACCCATGGATAGAGGGATGTTTGGGGTGGCTTGACACCTATTCCCACTAGCCCATTTTTCCTAGGGCATAATTCAATTGAAAAGAGAATTGAACGTAATGTTTTTATCAATAAATTAAGAGTAATAGTCTATGTAAAATATATAAATACATCAAGTAGAAGGTGAAAAAACACAAAAAAACCCATATAATGAATTTAAAAATAGAGCTATATTGTGGTCTAGACACTATCATCAATGTAGATTTCTAGTTTTATGCAAGTGTCTAGTAGTTAAATATAGTTAGAATTCATATTGAACAAATCCCATGTCTCTACTGTAATCCTATGATAATTCTTGATCATTGTCATCTTCCATAACAAACCATCAAACAAGATATGCTCTCTTTTATCCTTTAGCTACTTTGTACTTATTATATTTATTGCACATGCTTAAATAAATTATATGATCAAAGTATTATATTAAATTTCTAAAATATGAACATTACAATACTACATTTAAATAGCTTTTATGGTTTGTGTGTTTCTCTTGTGAACTCCAAAAAGCATAAAATAACTTGATTTTTTTGAAGGTGTCTTGTAACTCATTTAATGTCAAGATTTTTCATATTATCTACCATGGTCTTATATCATAGTACATAATCACCAATTGCCTCATTGAACCCTTGTTTGAGTTTAGCAAATTGCCCATAAGATATATTTTCATTAATGTTGATGGAAATGTGTGCTAAGAACTTATCTACCAAAGGCTTGAGTGTTAGAACTAATTTGAGGGGAGGTCATAAAACCACCACAAATCAAGTATTTGATACTTATTGGTAAGGGCTTGGTCAATAATATGTCATTAGATGCATAAACCAAGCATGTTATGTGGAAGGATCAAAGGTGTTGTTTAGGATCACCTTTACCTTCATAGATTGAAATATTTGGAGCTACAAATCCTATAGGTAATGGATAAACTACTATCTCATGGGTTAATTGGTTATGAATTAAAGAATATAAATCCATTAAATGATTATTTCTAGATATACATTGATCTAACTATAACACCTTATCTTTTAGAGCTAAAAATGTTTGTTCAAGGGAATGTGTAGCAGGTAAGGTTATTGATGTAATATGCATAGCAATCATATAATGAAAACAAGTCATCTATTTAGGAATATGAATATAAACTTGTAAGAATCATAGTGTTTCCCCCACACCTTGGGTGGACATAACATATGTTACTAGAGGTGTAGATGTAGGAATAGTACCAATAGTATAAATTTAGATGCCTATGGTTGGGTTGGTAACCTAAAAGGTTTGATTGATATCATAGAAGGGGTCATATTTTTTCCCGTGTGTCCTAGATTGATCCCAAAAAAAATTGTTAATCCCTCACTCTATATAACATTTCATCAAACATTTGCATATTATGTTCATATAATTGGTTATTTTTCTTTCATCAACCTCATTGAATCTAATCATAGTACTTATTTCTTGTTCATTTGTATTTTTAAATTCAATGTTCATGATAACTCCATCAAGGGGATGTGTAGTAGTAACAAGGATTAATGTATATTAGATGTCCCTAAAATATTTATTAAGGCTAAATATTATTCATTATTAATTTTTGTCTTATTAGTGTGTAAGACATTTAACCAGGAGAAATCACTCTTCTAGGATTTCATGGTTTATGTCTTCTTGCTTACATATTTTTCCCATATTGTTCATACTGCTAAGACCATGGGATTTTTTAGGGATACATTTCATTAATTACATTTAGCATGCCACCCTTTGGGTAGGTAGGACCTATATCTATGGGTTTTCTACACTATTACATTTATTGATGCAAGAGATGGAGATAATGGTGCCCAAATGAACTCAGAAGTTTGTTCTAAAAGTCTATGATGAGGTGATTCCTTAACCTCCCCTTCCCTTATAGAGTTAAGTATTCTTACTATTGTTGTTGAACAATGTTTCAATTTGTATGAAAATTTCTCTATCATTGTTTACTTTTTATCCTCATCCCCTTAGAGGATTACCTCCATAACTAAATATACAACCATTGGGAACCACTACGTGTCCATGTATTTGAAATCTAAAACCTTACCAAAGGTTTCTTCTTATTTACCTTCAAGGATCCCTATGAGACAACTAATTCTTGTGAAGTCCAATGTTTGGTTCCTTCACAACTAGCTTATGATTATGTCTGCTTGGTCCCATGATTTTAAGGTTTCTGACAATGTTGCCCTTCGTATCCTGTCTAGGTTAAGCTTCTCGATCTATAGTTCACCTCTAGGATTTTATTCCATAAATCATCACTCCCATAAGATGCATGGTTATTATTAAACCAAATAGGTGGTTCTCCCCTTGCCCTAATAAGTGAGTCTATGTCAAGGTTAACCTCTCTAAGGAGCTAAAGGAGTTCATAAAAACCCAAGAAGACTTAGTGGTCATAAAAGGTTCTTTATTTCAACCTTATTAACACTTGTTTCCATTGTTAAGCTTTGAACCACCACATCAAATATTGTCTTTGTATGGGTCATCCAAAGCCTCCTCAATCACCTCTTTAGATTGTGAATCCCAAATTGATAGACTACCCCAAAAATAGTCTTTGAGACCTAAGACATAAAGCACACCCTAGCCACTACCTCAAGAGGATTATCCTCTAGTTCTCATACCCACTAAGGGGACTTCTCTACCACCCCCTACCAACCTAGTTCCTCTCAAACCATAAAGTATTTCTCCATCTTCCCAAATTCTTAGGATGCCTATGCCTGAGGTTCACTCAAAAAATGGCTTATTCTCTTAGTAGTCTCACATCCCACATCATAGGGGCATTGACTCTCCTTGGTAGGATCATGATGCCAAATATTATTTCATTACAATTAATGTAATCTCTCACCATCACCATCATAACACCTTTACAGTGTTGGTATATTTTTAGGATAGGCAAGGGGAGCTTCAAAATGAATGTTAGGGACCTTATAGGGTCTAGCCATAAATACTTTGTGTGAGTTACTTGTCATCATATTTATTTTTTAGATATTATATGACTACATTAAGTTAAGTTATCTAGTTTTCTACTCTAGATGAGCCTATGCAGCATTTGGCTAGATGCCACCTAGATCACCACCTTACATGAGGTAAGACATGCCAATGATTATATTTTAATTACTCTTAAGGTCTCCTTCAGTATAATTTCTATAGGTGAGGACCCATCACATCAAGAATTCTATATTATTATTGAAATTGGTGACCATCCATTTGGCATTCTCAATATCTATGCTCCCAATGATGGCCCTGACTACTCCCTATTTTGGTGATCTTTGGCAGATAGGTTACCTCCTACCACATGGCTTGTGTGTGATGACTTTAATATAATTGAAAACCCACAAAATAAGTTTGAGGCCCTCCCTATGCATTGGTATTTTGGTAAATGTAAGGCTTGGTACTATTTCAATAATAAATGGGGTTGATAGACCATCTCTTCTGATGGTAGACATTTAATACCACATCTTGATTCATGTAGTCCAACTACCAATCTAGGGATCACCGCATGCTCAAATGGATATATTGCTTTATGATGTCAAAATATTTTTTTTTCCTTTTCCAACATTGATGGCTAGCCTATCAATGTCCACTTAGGTATTAATTTGTCAGACCACTCACCCATCTCTTATAAATTAGAATGGACCTCCAAGAAGTACAATGTGTCATGTAATTAATTTATTCTCAATACCTATTGTGAAAAATATAGTTAGTTCTCAATCTACTGTGACCAAATACAAGCATAGGATACTCCTTTTATGCTCAACATTTGAAGACTTAGTTTCACCAACATAAATCCACATAAGGCATAGGCCTTATGCATGGCACAAGGCTTCAAATAGCTTAAGCAATTCAATAACACTTAAGGTAGATCCATAGGCACAAGACTTTCATGGACTAAGACTAGTGTCATATAAGTTTAAGAGGTCACAAGGTTACTTTTACTCATATTAAATAGATGTGAATTACATAAGTATTAGGTTACTAGCACAGACCTATACTCATCTATCATACAAATAATGGTGATGTCATGGAATATAGGGACTCTATTAAAATAGTAAGACTAAAAAAATGTATAAACCCACACCATGCTTTAGTGACCAATTCAAAAAGTTGATTCAAAGGTATGACATTATAAATATACACGTTTTATTAAAAATACAAAGAATCATGAAGACCAAACAAAATTTATGTAAATGCACAACACTCATCATTTGATCAAAGTCCATAATAGAGTTTCTATTCATATCATAATATTAACAACCTAGTGGCTCACATACGAGCTTGGATATTTATAAGTGGAGCCAAATGGCCTCCATACTATTCCTAAGGCTTAATTTCCACTAAAGCAATGTCTATAGATAATTCATTTCACTAGAGCTCTGTTATAGTTCTTCATCTCCCTTTGTCTCTTCTGGCTTGAGATCCTTAAATAAGCCTTTAGGAGCATCTTCACCAGGGTGGAAGTTTCATGTTGAGTATTGAGCTAGAACTTGATCATCATAATTATTGGCTCCATAAATCTATGAAGTCTAAACTATAGCTACCACATCTCTTCAAATCCTTTAAGATGACTTAAAAATTTGGGATATAGTTAGCCATATGCTAGTTGGCACAAGATATGTGTTGTAACCTCTAGTTGGCTAAAAAAATTCCAAAGGCTAATCACTAAACAAAATGATCCTCTTACACCTAGGTGGATTTCATGTTGTAAATCCTTTAGTGAAGGGTTAGGAACCAAACATTACCCAATACAAAAACTTTAGTCTACCCTGAGACTAAGCCATCAAACTCTTGGGAGCACAAAACTTGGGCATATTCTCCTTGAGTTTGAAACTAAAGTCTTAAAATCCCTTAATAGCTAGCTTGATTTCTTCTACAATGTTATCTATATAGAAGGATATAGTAGTGAGCATAAGTATATCTATTTTCTCCATCTCCTTTTAAAAGGCCTTGACATTGGATTTCACCTTTTCCACACTTCTATCTAAGATCTCTCCTTACTCAAAGGCCTTAGTTTGTAGAGCCTAAAAGATTATTTCCAAGGTCTGCTCCTTGTCCTTGATCTAGTTACTAAGCATTTTCATGTTGCCCATGATTTGCATCTACTTTGCCTTACTTTTTGAGTACACTTGATCCATCAAATTCTCCTTCTCTTATTTTGCATGCTTTAGGTGTGCATTTATTACTAAGGCTTAGTTGGAAAATATTAATAAAATGGCATCTTCTACCTCTACACCATCCTTCAATTTTATGAAGAGGTATTTTACCTCTTAGAGTTTTTCAGATAGCTCTTTCTATAGCATATGTTGGGGTTTTCTTCTTATGTTAGCTTAGGTTTTAGCCTTGGGAGTATTACTCCACCAACACACAAATATTGTCAACCTCTAAAAGGTATGAAGTGCCAATGCTAATCAAAAGATATGGTTCAGCCACCTCCATGCACTCATAAAGTTATTTCAGCTTAAACTTGTTAGCCACCTCATGCTTGGATTCCTTGAGTAGACTTTTCCATTTCCTCATCTTTCCATCATTTATTTTTTCTGGCATGTAATGGCCTCAATGTATTCCCAAATTGGACTGGGTTCATGGTGTGAGGGTTAATAAGGAGGGATTCATGTCCTTGCTTAATATCTTTCAAGCTTGAATTAGCCACTCTAGGTGCCTCAAATTAGGGTTCATCCATATAGTCATCTAGCACAAATGATATTTTTTTGCATGTCCTAGTTATGGTAGCTTGGGGGGCATAGTTTCATACATTTAGAGATCTTCATCCACCCAATTGTTCTATGTCGTCTCCTTTATATTCAAATCTGTTGGGAGGGTGTACACCGGAAGCACACAATTTGATTACCAATACCAAGCAACTTAATATGCGGAAATTAACCAGATTCACCAAGTAACTAGAATTCAGAATAACACAGCGTATGAGAGACAATACCAAATTGTATTAACACTTTATACAGAAAAGAATACAATAAAGAAGATGCCACTTCTTCTCCACCACCTTACAGAGGTTTCCCACGCCTCAAGTGAACAGTAATTCTTCTCCCCAAAGCTCTCCCTCTCACAGGTCCCAACACTCAACTCAAATACAGAGTTGGTGTTCACCTCCCCGTGCTCCACGCACACCACAAGTGCTCCACGCACTCCACAATCACTCCACGTGCTCCACAAGTACTCAAGGTACTTCAAGTAGATCTCCCATGAATCTGCAACATCCTGCAATTCAACAGACCATACTTATGGAAGGAACTCCCTTGACTTCCTCTTGCTCTATCCGAGTACACACCTGTACTCCAAGTAGATCCTGCCTGATACTGCTCCCTGTAGTGTTGTTGTCTGTATGACCTTGCACACCTGCAAATCAAGCAATGGTTCTAATCACCTGTGAACCTCGACCTTGCACACACATACACCTGCAGATCAACGATCTTACTTACCATGTAGATCTCCTATATAGGCCATGCAACTGTGACCAAGATCCTACACTCATGAAGAACCCAGCTGGCTCTCCAATCCAGCACCAACACACCTGGTACTGTGGCACTAGGAGGAACGCACCATAGCTCTACCTCACACACAAAAGGAGCTTATAATTATGCTCTCTTACTCCCTAGCACACTTTTCCAATACGACCATGAGTCTATTATATAGATCTCATCCAAACAGTGATTAGACATCTAATTACCATAATTAGATCTGCAGCTATGAGTCTAAAATTAGCACTCATCATGCAAACTCTTGGTTCGTTAGCTAACTGCCCGTAAATAGCTCGCAGTCGAACCACACAGGCGACCGACACCGGTCCCTGTCCGCCTGGAGGTGACTGATGTCGGCCGATATATGACCGACGTCAGTTGCTTCTATGTGCTCTCCCACCGACGTCGGCTGATCAGACCGACCCCAACTTCTTCTGCAACTCAGCAACCTTCAGCAACCTCCTCTCCTGTTTGCATCAGTGAAGCTTTTAGCTCCACAATCCTAACAATCTCCCACTTGGAGATAAACAGCTGCACTGTACCTGTACCTGTACTCCATCTAATCTGTTTCCTAGTTTGTATCCCTCTTCAAGCTCCCACCTGAAGACAACCCACCACACAACCTATGGTGTACCACCTGTTATCCGAGTAACCTGCCACATCCGAACCTACAACACCTGTAGTGAAGTCCTGACCCTGCATAGCAACACCTGCTGCCGGTCCCTCTCAAAAAACCTGAGAATCCACTTCCCCGAATTGGCTCCTAACTCTCTGACAGCTCCCACTGCATGGGAATACTCAGGTCTATACCAGACCTCATGTGATTTCGGACACTGTACCTGTCCAGCCCTTAGTGTGCTCCAGCTCTGCATCCTGAACCTCGCCAACACCTGATTCACATCAGCTCCCACTCGAGACAAAATCACCCTGTGATCTCCATGCCTCCCATGTCAAAGAATTCCGCTGCTCCAAACTCCTCATGACATGCCACTGAACTAATCTTACCCTTAGCTCAGCAAAACCCTGTATGTACACCCCTGCTAGCTAGCATACTATCCACATACAGTAACAGAATGATGTCGTGACTCATCATCCCCCTGGTAAGACAAAACCATAGTAGTTACCCTGACATTGACTGAAGCCATGCTTCGTCCTCCACCTGTCAAAACCTGTACCACTGTCCTGCAGCTCCACAAGACCATATACCTGGTCTTCCGTCTCACGTATCCGTTCTCTCTATTCTTCTATTAAGGTATCCATTCGTCTCTGTGCTTTCATACCTGCTGGCAACTCTACCAAGACACACCTGTCTGGTTCTCCTCCAAGGAATCACATCCTCATCCATGCCAAGCTCACACCTGTTTCCTGGATCCTTCCTGCTCTACAATCAGCAACATGTATGAAGAAGAGGAACAACGAATTTGAGGGCCTACTTACGCCTTCAGTCCTCCGTATGGGTGTTTGAGACTCCTTGACAGCTTGCTGTCCACCCAAAATTTGTTACAGTGACCGACCTCGGTCACTCCACAGTCTGCATCCGACCGACGTCGATTCCATGCGTCTGTACCTGACTACCAACCTGCCTGCGCTGGTGTCCCTGCTGCCGACGTCAGTCCTTCTAACCGACATCGGTCTTACCTACTGCCGACGTCGGTCCCATGACCGACATCGGTCTTACCCTGCCCGACATCGCCGGCTTCAGTCTACACATGACCGACATCGGCACCTGTCTGTTCGACGCCGGTTCCTCCTGACCGACATCGGTACTTGTATTCGCCTGTGAGTGATGACTTTTTACCCACGAGCTCCTTTGAATCAATATCCATGTCCAAACTGCCCTGCTCAGAAGTATCCAGCCACATCCACTGGGTTCTGTCCGCCATCTCCTCCATAAACACCAAGGCTTTCCAGTTCTTAAGCCTGTCAAATATATCTGTCTTCCGCTTAAGAACATGCATCTCCTTCCTGCTCATGTGACCAAGCCTACGAAGCCACGTCTCCGCAACAAAAGAAGAATCAGTAATATAAACAAGTAGATAAAGGATACCTGTTTTCTTACCACCAGCTAATTCAAGTGTATCCACTGTGAGAGTTCTTGTGCATCTCTCATCACCCAATCTTTCTGAAGAAATTAGCCATATCTCCAAACCTGGGACCTGCATGACCTTCATCAACACCTGTGTGTTGGCCGCCTGCAATTTCAGCTTCAATTCTCCTTTGCCAATCCTTTGGCAAGGCTTACCAGCTCCTCTGCCTGGAACTGCATGGAAAGAGGCAACCGAATCTTTTATCCAAGATTCAACTTTATCCAAGAAACCTGCAAACACATCCTGTGCAACAACACCTACTACATCTGTATCTTCAGTTTCTTCATGCTGATCTGTTACCAACCAACAATAATCTTTTACCTGCTCTTTCTTTCCATAGGACCGTGAGTGACCATCTGTGCTTTTCAACTCCTCCATTCTTAGCTTACTTTGATCTGCCGTTGCTCTACTCCCACTCGATCAGAAACCCCTGAGAGTGCCCTGTAACCAAACACAAAACCTGCTTCCTCCAACCTCAGCTCAGATACCACTGGTTGGTATCAAGCTCAAGAACCTACAACCAAGGCTCTGATACCACTTGTTGGGAGGGTGTACACCGGAAGCACACAATTTGATTACCAATACCAAGCAACTTAATATGCGGAAATTAACCAGATTCACCAAGTAACTAGAATTCAGAATAACACAGCATATGAGAGACAATACCAAATTGTATTAACACTTTATACAGAAAAGAATACAATAAAGAAGATGCCACTTCTTCTCCACCACCTTACAGAGGTTTCCCACGCCTCAAGTGAACAGTAATTCTTCTCCCCAAAGCTCTCCCTCTCACAGGTCCCAACACTCAACTCAAATACAGAGTTGGTGTTCACCTCCCCGTGCTCCACGCACACCACAAGTGCTCCACGCACTCCACAAGCACTCCACGTGCTCCACAAGTACTCAAGGTACTTCAAGTAGATCTCCCATGAATCTGCAACAACCTGCAATTCAACAGACCATACTTATGGAAGGAACTCCCTTGCCTTCCTCTTGCTCTATCCGAGTACACACCTGTACTCCAAGTAGATCCTGCCTGATACTGCTCCCTATAGTGTTGCTGTCTGTATGACCTTGCACACCTACAAATCAAGCAATGGTTCTAATCACCTGTGAACCTCGACCTTGCACACACATACACCTGCAGATCAACGATCTTACTTACCATGTAGATCTCCTATATAGGCCATGCAACTGTGACCAAGATCCTACACTCATGAAGAACCCAGCTGGCTCTCCAATCCAGCACCAACACACCTGGTACTGTGGCACTAGGAGGAACGCACCATAGCTCTACCTCACACACAGAAGGAGCTTATAATTATGCTCTCTTACTCCCTAGCACACTTTTCCAATACAACCATGAGTCTATTATATAGATCTCATCCAAACAGTGATTAGACATCTAATTACCATAATTAGATCCGCAGCTATGAGTTTAAAATTAGCACTCATCATGCAAACTCTTGGTTCGTTAGCTAACTGCCCGTAAATAGCTCGTAGTCGAACCACACAGGCGACCGACGCCGGTCCCTGTCCGCCTGGAGGTGACCGACGTCGGCCGATATATGACCGACGTCGGTTGCTTCTCTGTGCTCTCCCGCCGACGTCGGCTGATCAGACTGACCCCAACTTCTTCTGCAACTCAGCAACCTTCAGCAACCTCCTCTCCTGTTTGCATCAGTGAAGCTTTTAGCTCCACAATCCTAACAAAATCCTTGTTGTCTTTATTGATGATAGCCTTTTTTTTTATATTTCCTCCTCTTCATTGGCATCAATGATCTCTTCATCACTCTCCTCTAAGGATTCACTTTTTTGATCCTTGGAGGTTGCTTCCTCAAACTTCTCCCCCTCATCTATTTTCTCATCCTAGGGTTTTTCAATACTTATCTCTAGGGTAATTCCTTCATCACCATTGTCACCTTGTTATTGTTGGAGATCCTCCATCATATGTGTTTATTATTCTAAGGCACCAGTATTGCCTTATTTTTTTTTAGACACCCCTTCACTACTTAGTCATGCCTCTTGTGTAACTTATTCTACTTTCATGATGGGGTCACTTGGTGCTTGCCTAACCACTTCAACTATTGGTCCTACGCTTATAGGAACCTTCGAGGCCCTTTTTTCTAACTTTGAATTTTTATTCTCACTATCAAGATTGTACTTCTCTTCAAGAACCAAATCCTTATTGATATCCTCCTCACCCAATCTCATCTTCTTCCAAACCACTCTTTTCTCCTCAACTATTTTAGGAGGTGGTAGGGAGGCCTCCTTACTAGATGTTGATGTTGGTTTCCTTAGAGGGATTATTAATGAGCTAACACTAGATGTGAGGCTCTCCATTTCCTATGTGACCTAAAGTGCAATGGTCATATCACTTTGCAAGTCTTCTTTCACATTATTGATGTTGGGCTCCTCTTCTTCTCCTATTTATAGGATATAGGTCCATGTTCTATCTTCCTTAGTTTCCTCTTCTATGATAGGTATCAGGTTCACCTCTCTCTCCAAATTTATAAGAGTTATACTAGGGAATGATATATGTCCCTTGGTATGTTTATTTATCTTCTTGATAGAATAATCACTCTCTTGCATAAAGGTCATGTGCTTCTTTAGAGTGGGGGGTGAAACTAGTTCTTTAGAGGGAATGCACTCTATGATCTCTTCTAGCTTCTCACCCCATTTCCTTTGGAGTGTCTTCTCCTATAGATTTGTTTTTTATCCAAAAATTAGAATTTTTGGTTGATAAATATTTCAAGAACATAGAAATAACATAGTAATAATTAATTCTTTGAGAAGAGATGTAGTATTAATCACGATCATAATACAACTATATGCTTATCTCTAGGAAGAGATGTCTAATTTTCCATTCAGGTTACATCTTAATTTATACCCATTTTCAAATTAGGGTGAGGATGTGTAAGGTCACCAATATTGAGGGAGATTAAGTGGTTTGACTTCCATGCTTTAAAATAATATAGAATTTGAGGAATTACTATTTTAAAAAACTTACTATTTTTAGACTGCACTATTAAAATTGAAATTTAGGGAACTTCCATTGGGTTTTCAAGGGTCAAACTTCATTGATAAAATATCCATGCCATCTCATGATGTTTTCCCCATTATTAGCTTTCCAATGATTAAAATGGCAAGTGAATTGGAGCTACAGTGCAAAAGTTATGGCTCCTAGAAGTTCCATCATCAATTGGGGTGGAATTGTCACCCAAATTATCATCTAGATTATTGCCCAGATCATTCCTCCCTCCTTGAAAATAAATGGTCCTCATTTCATCAATTTTCCTCATCAAGTGTGGCAATTGTGTCTTTATTTTATTCTCTATGAGCCACTCACCTTGGTGGCTAAACTGACCCCTTTTGACCACTCGATAAAGCAGAGTAGAGCATCCTCTTGTTGTCTTCATCTAGGTGTCCATAATCTGATCCTCCTCCACTAGATAAAAACTCTATGGATCAAGCTCATCAATGTCTAGTTGCTCTGATACCAATAATCTAATACTCAAAAGTTTCATCATCAATTGGGGTGGAATTGTCACCTGAATTATTGCCCAGATCAATTGTAGCCTTACCTTAATCACTGACTAGGAGGGGGAGATCATTATCCTTTCTATGATCACCACCCTTATTACACAGCTTCATCTCATAATAGAGGTTAAATATCCTCGCATTTATTATTATCCTCTAGAGGGGATAGAAGTCCATCCTATCACTATCATCTTCCTCATATTTAGTGGCCTTGGCTCTGGGGCACACAAACTAGTGCATTATCATGATTCGCAATCTTGATTCTATTATGATTCACAATCTTGACTAGGATCTCAAGTTATTGTGCATTGGGTATTCTCCTTAGCATCACCATGAAATACTTGGATAAGAACATGTAAAGCAACTAGAGCCAACCTACAGGTTCCCATCTAAGAGCATTAGGCACACCACACAGAAGTGATTCATTATGATAAAGGTTTTCATTCCCATCAATTATTTGGGAAGCTCTTGAGGGATGCACCATTCCTTACCAAAGGCTTTTATGTACTTCTCAAACCACCTTTACACCCTAGTCTTATACTTCTGTGAGAAGTTAGGTGGGAAAATGAAGTCATGTTACTTCATTGCATGGGACTCATGGCTAGGTGGGAATACCCGTAGGTGGTTTTCATCATAATCTAACACACCTCTCTTCTTTATTACTATAAGAATCAACATTTACTCCCATTATAAGGTATCATGTGCTTGATGGCATTATTTCATGTTCTTGTATATCTCCTCTATAATAAACTTGGAGATGTTGAATCTCACTCTTTGTGTCATATGGTAAGCAATGCATAGGAAGGTCTTACTAATATCAAACCATCAGCCATCAGGGTACAATTTAGTGATAACAAGGTGTGTTATTACCCTTGTGTTGTGGTCTTATATGTCTTTGATGGGGAATGTAGACCTTGACTTATAATAGCCTAGGAGCTTTATGACCCTTTCTATCTCCACCTAATCCTCCATCATCTCTTGGATGTCTGCCCCTATGCCAAGTAGCCCTATGATTCTTTTAATGAGGCTCACAAATATCCTCATGCATCATCCAACAAAGTAAAACTAGTCACCAAGTACTCATGAGAAGAGGAAATATACCAAGTCTTCTAGCCTATTGAATCTCAATAGCTCAAATAGTTGTGTGGTGCACATAATTTTCAAGTTGTCTTAGATGGAGATATCAAAGAGCACAATGCTTTTTTTGGTCTTCTTCCTAGTGTCTACCATTTAGTCTTTGTTCAATTCTTGAAGGTTTTTTCTTGTCTTATGGTTTTAGTCCTTAAGTTTGCACATATGCATAAAGATCACCCACTTCACCCCCACCATGACCTTTGGGGGTATTTCATCTCTCTATAGGTGAACTTTGTTCTTGCTTCTTGGTCTATTTTGGTAATTCTCATGCCTTCCACCATCTATACCTCTAGTTTTATGGTGACTCCTTCCTTCACTACCTATGCTTTCTTTGTGTCTTTCTATACCTATGGAGGACCTGTACTTAGCCTCTTCTTTCCCATACTAGACCTACTACTATTGAAACATGACTGGTTAATTCTATTGAATCCTAAAATTATGCTTAGTGTTGCTTCATAGTCATGAGAAATTTTATTATGCATTTGGATATCAAGCTTCCTACCCTATTAATGGTGGCCTGGTCATTCTAATAAACTCATTCTCCCCTTACCTCATTCTACTAAACTCATTCTACCAAATTCTCTCCACTTACCTCTTTTTCAACTCAGGGTGGAATGAAATCTTGTTTATAGTCTTTCATTCTTGTTGGGGGGGGGGGGGGGGAGGGTTATGAATGACTAGTTCTCTTTGGTAGCATCCTCTAGTTTTAATGGCTTCGACTCTTTGCTCTATTTTGAACTATTAAAAATAGCAATAACCTTTTGAAGTCTGCCATCTGCTCTTTTATATGATGTTCTTAGCTACCACATTGATGGTTGATGGTGTTTTAGATTCTTGACATTTGTTAAACCCATAAAATCCACTAAATTCCACCACCAACTGATCACTAATTATGGATCTTTATTCTTTCACTGTCATAACATTAACTTTACTAATGGTTTATTTGATGAAATAATAGGTAATTTAGATTATCACTTCCTACCAACTATTGGGTGCATGATAGATATTATGATGGTGATTACCTTGTACTTTGTTCAACTTGGCATGACCTTTGCCCTTCTATGGAAACCTAGATGTAGTGCTTCACATGCACGTAATTCAACCTCCTCAATTCTATCTCTTCTCAGTGTTTTGCTTCTTTTCAAGTGTGACTCTTTTTCTTGGTCAATTTTTTTGTGATTTCATGTCTCTTGAATTATCTTGTCCCACCCCATATAAATTATTGTGTTGGTCCTCTAGTGCCTCATTATTTCCTCTTGATCTTGGGTAGATGAACACCTTGTGCACCTTTCCTTAGCAATTCATACTAATAATGTTTTAAACTTGGCAAACTTTATTCACACCCAAAAACTTAGGTGTCTAGCCTCATGTACTTAAAATCAGTAGGTCTTGACTCACCTAACTAGATTTATGCTAGTGTAAGTGATAGAAAATTTCTTGTATGGGACTCAAAGTGCTACACTTATTCACACAACAAAAATAAACATAAAGAAAATATTTGTCTTGGACCAATTTTATTATGATAAAAATCAAGAAACCAAATTTTGGCTAAGAAGTTGATGTTAGATGGTACAAGAACCATCCTAGTGATTGTATGCTTTCAATCTATTGTTGTTGAAATGCCCAAGAATCATTTCACCAGTCATCATGTGTAACATGAATGCATCAGTTTCTAGTATGCTATGGATGATATAAGGTCCCATCTACCTAATCTACAACTTGCCTAGATGCCTGAGGTACTTAGAGTCATATAAAAATACTAATGCACCTTTTGTAAATACTTTTTGCTTGATGTGTTATCATTCTATAGCTTTTTGTGTGACTTTTTATCTACTAGTTCCATTGTGCATGGGCATATGTATCGTATAACCAGTCCAAATCTTTTAGGCATGCGCTTAAAGACTCTTAGTCATCAAACTGACTAATACACATGATGTGTAATAAGGGCACTAAGAATTCCATAGGTAAAATGGCCTTTGTGCCAAACACCAGTTCAAATGGTGTAACCTTGTTCAGGAACTTATATTTTATGTGATAGGCCCATAACACTATTAACACATGGTCATCCTAATCCTTGATACCAACATCACATATTTTTATGAGGCACATCCTCAATATCTTATTAAATGCCTTTGTAATGTCATTAACTTAGGGATGGTAGGGTGTTATTTTATGGTACACCACCATATATTCAACCAATAAGATCTAAACTATTTAGTTTATGAAGTGTGTACCATGGTCTCTAGTTGAGCTAAATGGGCATCCATATCGACTGATAATATTCTCTTAGATGAATTGTGATGTTGTGGAAGTTAAATAATCTTTGGTTGGTATTGCATTAGCCTACTTGGTGAAGTAATCTATGGCTGCTAGAATGTACCATACACCTATGCACCTGAAAGTAAGAGTAATAGGCCCAACAAAATCAATGGCCCATTTTTAAAATGGTGACTGGGAAAGAATGGGGATGAGGGGAATTTCATCCTTATGGTTTTGTTTTCTAGTACACTAGCAAACATCACATTCTTTGGTGTATTATTTTAACATCATGAAAAAAACTTGACCACCACAAGCTTGATTATAGCACTTTTCACATCATAACATCTCTAGCATAATGGCCTCTAATAATCCCCTTATGCACCTCTTGTAGTATTGATTCACGTTCATGCTCTATGACACAGTGGTGCATGATTTCATTACAACTCAATTTGTATAATTCCCTACCAATGAGTTGAAAAGGGGTGGTGCAAACCATGAATTGCTTCTTCTCTTTAGGTCATGATCTATGATACAGATTTAGAGGTCAAAAATGTAGTGATTTATGTCAAGTATTCTAGGACATGTCATATCCTATAAATTTTAAAGTCATGCATATCATCTTCAATTGGCACTACTGAATTACCAAAGTTGATGTGAGACAAATGGTCAGGGCCAAAGTTATATTTTCTAGGCTTCACTACAATAGATAATTGGAATTCTTGAAACAAAACAATCCATCAATAAATGTGCCCATATAGAATGGGCTTGTTCACTAGGTACTTAAGTGCCTCATGATCAATGAAGAAAAGAAAGGGGTTGTCAATAAGTATCATATGAGCTTATGTAAGGCATAGACCATGGTAAGTGCCTCATACTCATCTATGGTGTATTTTTGTTTTGTCTTATTTAGTTTCCATCTTGTAAAATATATAAGATGATCTATTTTCTCTTCACATAGTTGCATGAGGATGGCATCGATTACGATACTAGAGGTATCAACATGGACATGGAAGGGAGTTGCCCAATTAAGGAATTTTAATATCAGTGCACTTGCTAGTTTAAGCTTCAGGGTCTCAAAAGCATCTTCCTATGATGTATCCCAATAGAATGGACCATCCTTTTGTGATATCTCTTCTAATAATTCTAAAAATTTTGTATAGTTCCTTATGAACTTTTTGTAATACTCGTAATGTCCAAGAAAGGCATGAATGTCTTTATGCATTGATGGTGTTTGAAGCTAAAGGATGATTTCAAATTTTGGCTAGATCAATGAGTAGACCATCCTTTTAGATGATGTGCTTGAGCAAAGTGCCAAATGGCATTGTGAAAACACACTTCTTATGGTTAAAAAAAATGTGTAGCTTCATGTACCGTTCAAACATTAGGCATAAAATGTCATAGTGATACTTCACTAACCCATACACTATATAATCATCTAAGTATACTTGGAGGAACTTGTGAATGAAGTCTTTGAATATGGTGATCACCACCTGGGAGAAAATGTTGGTGCTTTCTTCATTATAAAGGGCATCATGTTATATGCAAAACAACCCCAATTGATCACAAAGGTGGTTTTAGACTTGTCTTCCTCCTCAATCTAGACTTGATGGTATCTTAAGAACCCATTAGTAGATGTGTATATCTCATAACCTCTAATACCATCCAATACTTCATCGATGAATGAAATTGGAAAGGGGTTGATCACATAAGCACCATTCAATAGTCTATAGTCAACACAAATTTGGATGCACCCATCCTTTTTGATGTTGATGACCATGGGGATAACCCATTCAAATTTTTGCATAGGGTAGATGACACGTATGGTTATCATGCCATTGATCTCTATCTTGACTTTGGTGTGAATATTTGGGTTCATCTTGTAAGGCTACTTCTTGACAGGTTTTACATCATCAACTAGTTTGATGCTCATCTTCTAGAGGGATGGGTGTGTGCCTTTCATATCCTTGTAGTTCCATAGGAAAAAGTCTTGGAATTCCTTCAAGAGATCAACAATATGTACCATCTCTATGTTAGACCAATAGGTGTCTAAAATGGTAATTTAGATTCCCCTTCTAAACTAATATCTACCTTAGAAGTCCTTAACAGTGCTCAGTAGGGTTCATTCTTCTCTTGGTGTGAATCCTCAACTTGTCTACTACCCTCAGTTATTTCTACCCAAATATGGGTAAGGTCTTATTCTTATAGGTCATTATCCTTAACTTTGCACATTAACTTCCTTTTCCCTATCAAATTCTTCCAATTGCACACCTTTCATGTGTCATCATCTTCATCCCAAGTCATTGTTGAGAGGTTTATCTTAAAATAAGGTTGGGAATGCTAACCCTTTTTCATTGAACATGTCCTTTAGGTGTTCTTCCAATATATCAATGTCCTTAAATTCTAACCTTTGAACTACCTATAATGGCTCAATCAATTCAAAGTTTTGCAAAGAAAAGGAGAAGGTATGAACAAACCACTATTTAAGGTCATCATAGTTGGTTTTTTTGCAGTGTGTCTAATTGCATATGTACCATGGTCTTACCCAAGTATTTAAATTTCTATAGAAGGCATGCACCCATATATTTATTGGGGAATTTTCATTGTAACTAGTCTGTGTTTCTTTACAAAGATGTACATGTGCAATGGGGTTAGAGTCTCTAGAGTAGGCTGAAATGTCTAGGTCCTCATTGATTTTTATATACCTAGTGAAAATAGATACCTTTACATCCTACCAAGTTGGAAAGATATTATTTTTCACTACCCACCAATGAGTGGTAGTGTTCTTCAATGTGTATACTAGTACACCCATTCTATCCACCTCTTTTAGGATGTATGACTCAAGGTCACAGACATAGTCTTCCACTAAATTACTCCCTTAAATATCTTGGGAGTGATACAAATTTTCCATTAATAATGTGAAACACTCTTTTTCCCATTTTCTTGGTACAAAGGACCCATATTTTAGAAGTGAGATCAATATTTACCTAGCCTATCTTTACTAGTTTTGGCAACTTTATTCATACCAAGCAGCAATGTCGACCAGTGGTCTCATAAGCTTCTTTGACCCATTAGTTGCAAGAAACATCAATGATGTCTAAGGATAATTTTCCATATTTCCAAGAGAGGATTCCTAGATCATTTGGGTTTAGATTCTCGGCACCTTTCACTATGATTTTATAGATATGGTCTATCTCATCCTCAATGTCCATGCTCTCTACATAGGGGATCCTTGGTCATTTGAAAAATTTATAAATACCCTCTCCTTTCCATTCTCAAATTTCATGTATCACCTTTTGAATTTCATATATATATTATTTACATAGAACTATGACCTTCCTACAAGCATTAGGTGGTTATTTTACTCTGCCAACTCTATGACTTCAAAATCAGCATAGAATTTGATACCCATAATATCTATAACCATGCACTTCATAATTTTGATAAGATATGCCTAGGTCTTATTAGCCATTAAGAGTACATCAAGGGATGGTCTCAAGGCTATCCTACCCATTTTTCCCATGTATTCTTGGTCAATATGTTGACCTCAATGCCTATGTCTATAAGAACCTCATACATAGACCATCCATCAATCATGACATCCACTAGGAATTCTTGGTCATATTTAGCATTTTATGTATCTCAAACTTATCATGCCCTCTCCATGTGTTGAATGATGACCTCAAATTGATTTGGTCCTACATAATCTAGGAGTAATTAATTCAATAGTGATAACATTCATTCCATTTTTAAGAGGCACAAGATCTCAATTAGATCTTGTGCTTCAGCTTCCTGGTTTTCCTACTTCTTATGGGAGGTGGCAACCTACACTTTTAGGTCTCACACTAATTAGATATCCCTTTGTAATTTTTGGATTACACTCATATCCTATTGTAATATGTATTTCTAGTGTGTAAGGTCTAAGTATGGTGTAGCTTTAGGTTCAGGCTATGTTATGCACTCATTATGACCCTTATCCCCATATTCAAGGCATAACTCAGGTACTAGCACAACTAACATCTTAGTGTTGAATCTACTTTGCATAGTTGCATATACCTTAACTACCTCTATGCATATAATTTATGCCTTTAGGGTATATTTTTTTAACTTTTACTTGTGCCTGATCATTCTTGTGCCCTTGTCTAGGCTAGGCCTACCTTGGGTCAAATTTTTGTATACATCAGGGCATTCTTTGACCTTATGGGGCCCTCAACAATACCCAAACATGGGATGTGTAAGGTATTCACACTAATAATTATATATTAAGCCACACGTATAACATGATCATGGTGGTAACCTTCCACTACTACATCCTTCACCTCACCCTCTGATACCTTGGTTCATCTTGAAGCCTATATTCCATTGGCAAAGCTATCATTACCTTTATTTTCCTACCCTTTGACTATTGTGGTAGCCTATCATGCACCTCTTTCTATATTTTCATACATCTCATCAATCACCCTAAAATCAATAGTGATATGGGTGTATGCATTGCATAACCAACAATAGATGGTTGTGTTGACTTGGTTGGTGTATTTCAATAAAGAGTAGTTTTGAATGTCATTCACTTCTCGATAGATCATAACTTAGAAATAAAGTGTGCACATTCTTCCATGGATAATTAGTTCTATTATGGCCCTATACTTTTCATTTGATGCACCATATTCCACTTTAATCCTCATGTAAAGAGTTGATAGTGAGCTTTTAGAGCTAAGAGGCCATAGATGCAATCTACACCTCCATAAATGGGTTGAACCTGATATCTGCACTTCTGATTGCCTTGGCTCTAAATGTAGCTTCAAGTGCTTATTGAGGGTCTATAAAAGCCTTCATGGAAATATCTCTTTGGAATGGACCCCCCAATGAAACATTCTCAATGCTAAGAAGGGTGAATATCATAGAAGAGCTTTGATAGGAGAGTTTTAAACCTTACATTAATGTATTTAGCATGGTGATGCTCTATTTTTTAAACTCTAGAATGTCAAATTCCTTCAGGAAAGCATCCTTTAGGGTATCATAGTCAACCATGGCCTGTTTAGGATCAAATTTTTAGTATCAAGTGTGGGAAAGATCAAGTAAAGTTATTACAAACTAAGTAGCCTTGTGCTCCACCTAGGTTATGCCTCTACGCACCACTGTAGTTCACACTTTAGTACATGTTATATAATGTTTTCCATTCCATGATACTCTAGGAGGTGTATAGCCATGTCATCATATATATATTATGGGATGGGTAGCTGGTAATTGAGGTGTTTGTCCCCCTAGTGATTTTCCTGAAGGTGGTCCTCTAATGCCTCTAGCCATGGGATTAGGCACGTCCTATCATTACTATTGGCATAATTGATGTTATTAGTGTTGTGTTATTTACATCTGGTGCCAGAACACTTCCTATAGGATATTTCCCACCTTGGTTTTCTAACATCGATTGAGTTTGTATTCTTACATTCAATTTTTAATATGGTGAAATAGAACCCAATGGTCTAGAGGCTGTAGTTGCGCTCGCCTCCTTCTATGAAATAATCAGTTCAATCAAAAAATTCCATTCCAAGTCTATAAAACATTTAAGATTTGAGTCATTAGTAGAGTCAATAATTAATTATGTGCTTTATTCAAATGGGGGATGTAGTGCATGAACATGCACCTTAGGTTTAAGGGGGTAGGTATGTCAAGTGTATCTATAATCACCAAAACCTATAAGAACCCAGTGAATTCCACACCTATCAAGTATTAAGGTCAATTCATCACTTTATTATACCTCTCATCTTTATGCTAATGTATTTCAAGAGATCCTTCCCCATGCCCTTCCCATTTTCTATGGGTCCTCTTGGTACTTTTAGGTTTTAGATCCTCCATAAATATGTGTCATCTCTTATTATAGGTCTATCTTATGAGCTCTCAAGTGTTAATTTTCTCATCCCCTTCCATTAAACCTCACCTAGACATCCCCTTCTCCCCCTTTGCATAGCTCATAAGCAAAAGGATTTTATTCTTCCATCCTCAAAGTTTTAAAACCATAATCCATTATTAGCCTTTTGATCTCTATGTTAAACTGCTTCACAAATGTGCCTTTAGGATCGTACAAAAACTGATAGTCCACTTCCTTAAGGAATGAATATGTTGAGACTATGAACTCAAGTACGTAGATATTTAGGAATCCTTACCTCCATTTATCCACCACTCTATTCCAAGTAACATCCAAGGTCTTAAGCCTCTCTAGGCACTCCTTTGTCCACTTGTAGCATTGTCTATATCTTTATCATTGGTGGGTTGAATATGTATCTAACCACCATACACATTCTTATGTAACTCATAGAAAATACCTCATATAGAGCATCAAATAGGTTGTCATAAACCCATTTTCTCAGCTTTTTTCCTTTCCAGGTTGGATGCTTCAGCACAAATCTATCTTCCACCTATTGTAACTAGTGCTTGATGTTTTCAAGATAAATTTGGTACATCATTCTATTGCACCATCAAAATAACAAAATTTAACACAAGTCTCGATAATAAAACCAAAATGTTATGAAAAGTATAGTTATTTCTTAGTCTATTATAACCAAGATAAAACATGGAATACTCCCTTTACACTCAACATTTGAACACTCAATTATGTTGACATCAATCCACATAAGGCACATGACTTATGTGCTCACTCAAAGCACAATTGAGAAGGAACCAAGGCCTATGTTAGGTTAGTTGTTCCATGGCATAAGGATTAAAATAGGGGAGTTAAGTAATTTGACAACACTTAAGGTTGATCCATAGGTGCAATCCTTTTTTGGACTAAGCCTAGTGTCATATAGGTGCTTAAGAGGTCACAAGGCTACTTTTAATCATATTAAACAAATGTTAATTACACAAGTATTGGGTTACCAATGTAGACCTATACTCATCCATCACACTAAATAATGGTGATGTCATGGAAGTTTATAGCAACTCCATTAAAATAACAAGACTAGTAAAACTTATGAACCCGCACCATGCTTCGAACATCAATTCATAAAGTTGATCAAAGGTATGACATTATAAATATATTCATTATATTATCAATACAAAGAATCATGAAGACTAGACATAGTTTATGTAAATGCACAACACTCATCATTTGATCAAATTCCATAACAAAGTATCTATTCATATCATAATATTAATAACCTAGTGGCTCATAGACGAGCTTGGGTACTTACAAGTAGATCCAAATGGCCTCCATATAATTCCTATGCCTTAATGGCCACTGAAGAAATATATATAGATAATTCATTTTTCTAGAGATCCACTATAGTTATTTGTCTCCCTCTATCTCTTTTGGCTCAAGCTTCTTAAATAAGCCTTTAGGATAATCTTCATCAGGGTGGAAATTTCACACTGAGTATTGAGCTAGAACTTGTCATCATAACTACCAGCTCTATGACTCTACAAAGTCCATGTTGAAGATTTTATGTCTCTTTAAATCCTAAAAGATGCCCTAAAAGTCTATGATATAGTTAGTTGCCTACAAGTAGGCATAAAATATGCACTACAACCTCAAGCTAGCAATAAAAATCCCAAAGGCTAATCATTCAACAAAATGAACCTCTCATGCCTAGATAGATGTCATGTTGGCATGAATCCTCTACTAAAGTTTTAGGGTCCTAAAATTACCCTATGTTAAGTAAATTGGTATAATATAACTCATCCAATAGATATATTAACTATCTCCATATCCCCCATATGCTACCAGCTTGATTGAGTGGTGGAATGAGGCCATTTTGTGCTCTATTTCCGTCTTCCACCACCATAGAAAACATGTCACCTAAATATGAAAAAAAAATTAGGAGACCACGCTCAATTATTTCAAATGGGTCTTCACCTCCATTGATATTGATACTTTCAACATACAATTTTATAGGTTGATTGCCTCCCTTAAACACCACCTCAAGGTGGTGGATAGTCATCCAGCTAGAGGCACCCAGCTTCACGTTTGGCTGCGTTGGCTCAAAATTTATGACAAAGTCTCTAAGGATTTATTAAAAGCACTAAAATCCAAGTAAGATAAAGGTAAAATTAAATCCACCTAAGTGGATCAATCCTAGCTTACCTCCCAATTTGATATCTCTTCTTTTATTGAGCATTATAAATAGGTTTTCCATGCCTAACTTTGCACGGGTGAGTGATCCCAAGCTCTTTGCCTCAATGTGGTCCTCATAAGCTTAAAAAAGATTATCAACATATCTATGATTCCTTACTCACTTTTTAGGAGCTTACATAGGCTTTAAACTATATGAGAAATGATAAAGCCCCCAGCATCAATGGATTCCCTTGAAAATTTTACAAATCCACTTGGGAGTTCATTGATCTTGACTTACTATAAGTCTACAAAGAAACCTTGAAGAATAAATCTCTTAGACCCATAATAAATCAAAAAAATATCAAATTTGTTCCCAAATTTGGAGATATTGAGCTTCTCACTAACTAGAGGCTGATAACCTTACTCAATGTCTCTTACAATATTCTTGCCAAAGCCCTCACCAACCATGTTTGGCTAATCCCACCTACCATTGTTAGACCAAAACAAATAAGATTTATTAGAGGAAGATATATTTTGGATAATATTATTACAGTCTAGAAGGGCATGTCTTAGGCCTGCTCCTTTCTTTACAGAACTATTTTTCTTAAATTAGACTTTGAAAAGGTTTATGACAAGATTGAATGGAATTTTATTCTTGCCATGCTCAAGGATCTTTGCTTTGGCCCCTATTTCATTTATGTAGTGTAGACTTTAATTCACGATACCTTGAAATGTCTCGCTATCAATGGGAATCAAACCTTAGGGATCCATCTCTAGTGTTCTATTCACCAAGGTTGTCCTCTTTCTCTAGTACTCTATGCTTTAATTACTAAAGCCTTGGGTTACCTCTTGGATTTTAAGCCTTCATAGGGGCTCATTCATGGCATTATGTTTCCTAACTGCACTTCTTAGATCATCATTGGCCACTTTTCATATGACACCTTCCTCATACATGAATAGTAAGAGTCCACTTTTAATGAATCTATGCAATGCCTAGATATATTTTATCTAGCTTCCAGCTCTAGCCTTCAATGGAGGTAAACCCTATGTTTTCATCAAAGCATGATTATTATGCTTGAGTGGCTTACAAAGTTTAATTGGTAGTGGATTACTTGGGGTGGAAAATTCAAGTTCTTTGGCATCCCTTTGTTTTTGATAGTTTGTCATTTGAGCTTTGGATATATATCCTCAATAAATTGAAAGAAAATTGATTATTGGATTACCAATCCCCTTTCTCTGGTGGGCAAGTTTTATATTTGCATCAAGATCTTTGCTTCCACTCATGTTTAGTATTCCTCCTATTAAACCTTGTCCAAATCCTCTTATGATAATCTATCTAAGCTTCTCTAAGATTTCCTAAGGGCCAATTCTAATAGGGATCAAGGTTTTCATTGGGTGGCCTAGGATATTTTTTGCCTTCCTCATGATAAAGGTGGCATGGGCATCATTGACACCTATCGGCAAAGTATGGCCTTGTGTGTTAAATGGGTTATTTGGGATATTAAGGTTAATGAATCTTGGAAAATCCTTCTCCAATATTTTATCTCTTCAATCTCTTCCTATGACAAACTGTGTTGGCATAATGTTGGTTTTCAGTCCCTCATCATCATTCATGTGCCTATTAAGATTATAAGTCCCTTGTATTCAAAAGTATATGGAAGGATTTATAAATAGTAAAACCCCACTTGAAGTGGTTAGGGGATGTATTTCACATAAGGTTATCTTTTAATGATCATAGCTTATGGTGGTCTCCTATTCTCACTAATCCTTCCATCCCCCTAGCTAAATTACCTGGTATTAAAGATCTATGATTATTTCATAAAGGGATTCACACTATCCATGATTTTGTTACCTCTAGAGACTAGATTCCTTGGCCTAATTTTCAAAATAAGTTTTAATTAAGGATAACTTACCTTCCATCCTTCACATTCATCAATTACTCTATGATGTTATGCTTCATAAGCTTGGCCTACAACCTCCTAAGGCTTGGTGGAAAGACTGGAGGTAAAACTATGATACACACTTTAAAAGATACTTTGTTGGATTTATTTATAAGGTGATGACTCCATTCTCTCTATATTTTGATAAGCTCAATAAGTTTTGGGGCCTTCAGTCCTCTTCCAGGACTTGTCTCACCCATCAGGCTTATGTGTGTCACCTTGGATTGGATCTCAAGCTGGATCATTTTTTATGGTGTTTTATTTACTAGGGGATCCCCCTCAGTGAGAGTTTACTCCACCTCTGCATTTCCTAGCCCTTTTGTCTAGATTGTAAGTGGCCAAAATCTTTTAAACATTTGTTTTGGTTTTGTCTTAAAGATCAATATGCTTTATTATATATTCATTCATTATTCTAACCTTATCATCTTGAGCCTTTCTCTTGGTGCCAAGCACTTTTTGGGGAATTTTCTAATTGGATAGATTATATTACCTTTTCCTGGTAATTCTTTCATGCTATCATCTTCTTTCAACTTTAAAAAGCCATAAATAATTTTATTTTTAATCATGAGGCCTATGGAATTTTATTTTTTGTTAATGAAAAGGTTGTTATTTCATTGGTTTACTTACAGATTCAAGCTCAAGTTGAGAATATGGCACTGGACCCCTACCACCTATAAGATCTCTTGACCATTGGTGGAGTACCCCATGCACTATGAGTAGAATACCACTAAGTGGCCAACCTTTTAATCCCCCGTCACCTCCTCCCATGAGGCATAGAAGTATAATCTAGTCCTAAAAAAAGGCCACTTTTCACCTCACCCTCCCCCATGGGATGGTTGGAGTTCTCATGGAAATTTTGATGTTAGTCCTTCATAGCATTATCGAGTGAGTGTTATTATTCTTGTGAAATCCACTAATGGTTGGCCTATCACTATTCATGATCATCCCCTAGATGGTTGGAATGATCTAGATATTCTTGATGTGGAATCACCTTCTTGGTCAATACTTCCTAAGGATGACCCTCTACCTCCACCTCATGGGGTGGTGTCCTATGATGAATTTTTTGGTTGGTTATTTATAATTACTCTTGACATGTTGTAACCAGTTGTTTTTTATGTATTGAGATGGTTTTATCCTCCAACATGAAGTATGGGCCATGATTTGTCTGGATAGATTACTTTATAACCTTATGTAATTACATTTTGTTGTTTAATATAATGTGAATCATTCTAATAGTTAAAAAATTAACCATTTGATTACATAGTTGTTATAGATTTTTCTTATCAAAAGAAAGCAACATGTAATTATTACAATCATGGCTTGAATCAAAAAATGGAAACAATGTTCATCCATTATAGTCATATATAATTTGTAATATCAGGTAAAATCATAAATCAAGTATGAAAATGAAACCTTGTGGTAGAAATATGATAACCTTAAAAGGATGAAACCCTAAGGGATACCTAGGGTTTAATACAATTCAATAAATATTCAAATTCACCAATATGTTTTACCCTAATTTAGATTTTATAACCCTAATTAAGATATAAACTTGAATGTAATTCAGATTATAGAATATGACAATTAAGAATAAATCTAAAATTAAAAAATTGAAACTGATTTGAAAAGTGGCATGTGATAAATATATAAAGTACTAAAGAGATTAATATACTTATATTTTCTAGTTATCTAACTATGGCTGAATTCTTACAATGAAAAGGGAATGAAAGTAAGCTTGAGATTCATCCAAATTTGGAACTGATTATCTGTGTGTAGGGTCACTAACATCAACTTGGGGAAAGTATATGATATTTAGTGACTAAAGTTAACATTACTTTCATGGGTTATTTTGAGGCTCTATTACCATATATTTCACTACATCTACTTGTAATACCTTTGTGTATATGATCTTGATGCTTAACTATATGCACAACTCTATAAATTAGCAAACTTATTCTTAAAACCCTATGTTTGTTTGTGAAGGGTAAATACTAGTAAAATATTAGGAAGTGCAATGGGTTGATCTAATCCCAATCACCCCCATTGATGATTGAGTGATGCTTATGTATCTAATATTTTGAGTAGGGAAGGCAAGCCACACATAGTTATTCCTTTAAATGTGAAAGTGTATTTTTTATCTTTTTCTATATGAATGTACCTAGAATATGTTATTCAACACTTGTAAATAATATCTCTTGAATTGGATTAGTGTGCTTTATACTTGGTTGATGACTAATCCTAGTGATTGATTTGTAATTTTTGAAGAATATGGAATATTTTCTCTATATGTGATGCAGGAGCATCTCTCCTAGTTTCAGTTTTGGATTGTTATGATCAATTTTGATTTGATTAGTTAGTTATAGGGGTAATATAGATATTAAATTTTACATTGGAATCATTTCTAGGTGTTTTTAAAAGGTTGGGTAGCATAGAATTTAAATTTGGCACTTTCCCAACAAAAACCAAATTTAAATATTTGAAGGCTTTTCATTGATTTTGAGTTATTTAGTTGGATTTTGGGTAGGATATAATGTTCATTCATGGTTAGGTTAGGTTTATTTTATGTATTATAATAACTCATGATGTGTGACCACCTTTGTGGTCTCTTTTTTGCTATGTTATTCAACTTGTTGGAAGTTCAAGACTATATGGTGCTCTCGAAAAGCCTATGTTAAAGGGAACAAAGAAATGGTTAGAGATATTTTAAGGGCATATAATGTGTGAAAGACTTAAAATGAGTTTTTTTTAAGGATAATATAGGATTTTTATCTCCAATAAACCAAAATATAATCTCATAGCACAATAAGAAGATTGTTTCTTTCAAGAATTTTGTACTTGTTTATTAAGAAACTTGAATACTAAAGCACAACAATGGCATTTTATTATTTTTTAAATTGAGTGTATTATCTTAATAAAATAATTTACCTTGTACACTTTTTAATTATATAAATACTAATAAAATTAATTGATTATTTTTAGACTAAGAAAGAAGAAGCTCAAGTCTATACAAATTTATGTATCATCATTAAGGTTTTTGTGTAATCAAAGTGATTCTTGCACTTGTTCATTATTATTTAAGAAGGATAAGACATTGTGTAAATTTTTTTAGTTTATAATAACATATTTTAATATTTAAAATTAAAATAAATAATAAATATTCATCAAAATATCTTACTTAGCCTCATAGGCCTGTACCCTACCTTGGTAAGCATTGTTGAGGTGAGAAATTACAAGTTTTTCAAATTTTTTATGTGGAGATTAGTTTCATTAATCTCTAAGTTATTATTAAGATTATAAAAACCTAATTACATTATTTTAAGTCCTTAAAATCTAAAATTTCTTTGGAATTTCTTCATTCTATCTCTCTTGGCCTATAAAACAAGGCTAGTGAAGGATTGTGACCATTTTATGGTTTAGGTATATAGGGATTGTTTCAGACTTTTAAAATTGGAATGGGAATTATGTTTTATGTCCTAAATGTGAATCAAAAATTTATTTGAAGTTTATCATTTGTGGATCTCTTTTAATTTAAAACTCAGTTTGGAGGACTAGAGGCCTAATTGGTAAAAGAAATAGGTTGAGTTAGTACACTTGTTTTGTGAGTTGGGCCTTAAACTTGTAAAATAATTGTCAACCCTTAATGGGTAACTAAAAATGTATTTGGTTTTATTTTTAACCTTTTATATTTCCCAAACCATTAAGAAAAGTAACTTTAGAGGGCTACTGGAGATAGACCTAAAAGAAAGAAAAACCTTGAAAACATAATACTTCCATTTAGAGTTTGAATTTTCAATTTTGTATGTTAATCAAGGAGGATAAAGGGTAATTTAATCCCTAATTATTTGGTTGTAAACATTATATAATTTTCAAACCATTTTAAAAAGTGATTTTAGAGGGCTAGTAGTTTAAGCCTTGCTAAAGGAAAGGTCATTGAAAGTTGTTTTTCATTCTCCCTCTGCATTAGTTTGGTATCAAATTAGGTTTGTTACCTAAAGAAAACTTAAAGAAGGTTTACACTCTTAGATAACAAGAGTGATTTAATATTTTATGGTCAATTAGCTTGGAGAGTGAGAAGACAAGATGCCACCTAGAAGGAATATAACCAATATTCAAACTATATTAGAGTTACAGAACCTAGGGATTGGTTTTGATGTCAAGATTACAATAGTAGAATCTAATCAAATAATGGGAGTTATAACATGGGATGAAATGGATAGAGATAAAGAACCCCAAGAGCTATAAGAGGAAGATGGAGAAGGTGAAGACTGTGATGAACAAGGTCTTGAGAGAATACTAAGGGTAGTGAAGAAATAGGGGTCCAAACCAAAAGTATAAATTTATACATATTCAAGAAGTTTATATGGAGAATAACTTATTGATAAAATTTTATAACTAGACAAATACTTTGATTATGAAAGTGTTCCAAAGGAGAACCAGGTGAAGTTTTCTTGCACAAAGTTGAAAGGGCATGCATCCCTTTGGTGGGATTTCATCCAAGAAGAAATAAGAAATAGTGGAAAGTCAAAGATCAAGTTTTAGGACTGGATGGTCTCCAAGTTGAAGGTAAAATTATTTCCAAGTGACTATGAAATAAATCTCTTCAAGATATTGTAAACTTTGAAGTTAAAGGAAATGAGTGTCAAGGAGTATATAAAGGAATTTTATAAATTGGTCATCAAATCAGGTCATACATAGGAGCATAAGGAAAAAGTTGTTAGATATATTACTAGATTTAGATATAATTTGAAAGATAAATTAAGTCTAGTTAGCCCTGATACTCTTGAAGAATGCTATCATCTTGCATTAAAATCTAAAGACAAGCATAGTAGAAGACAAACAAAGCATAATAGAGGTAGAGATAGCGGTTAAATAAGAAAGGGTTAGAAAGGAGGTAGAAGTACCTTACAAAAAAACCATGTAGAGTCTATCACTTCACAAGAATAATCTTCTAATTCTAGAGGAGGTTTTATAGGTAGGAGGCCATATTTTGGAGGTGGATATGCATCAAGAGGAAGAGGATCCAGTGGCTTCACATGTAAGTGCTTCAAGTGTAATAAGTTTGTTGGGCATAGGTTTTTAGAGTGTCCAAAGGGTTAACAAGAAGGAATTTATATGATTGAAAATATAAATAAGGTTATTCAAGTAATAGAAGAGGAGAGTGTTGGCTCTCCATCTCATGTGGAAGAGATAGAGGTAGGTGAATCCTTGCTTATGAGTAGGTGATGATCAAGATACCTAAAGAGAAGGAGTCTACACAAAGGAAGACTCTTTTCAATACCTCATGAAAGTGTCAAGGTAAGTGATTTAAAGTGGTTATTTATTTAGGTAGCACATATAACTTAATCTCAATTGAAATGGTTGATAAATTAAGATTAAAAAGACTACCCCATCCAACTCCCTATAAGGTTTCATGGCTGCAAAAAAGGCATCAATTATTGGTTAATGAACAATGTTGGGTGGAATTTCAAATTGTAAGTTATAAAGACAAATTCCTTTATGACATTATGATAATGGACATGTGTCATGTGCTACTTGGAAGACTTTGGAAATATGACAAGAAAACAACACATGATGGAAGGAAAAACGTTTACACCTTGGAGAAGGATGGTATAAGCCATACCTTTCTTCCTATGAAAGAAGATTGTGAACAAAAGATTAGGTTAAGTGTAATGCTAGTAAGTGAAAAGGAGTTTGTGAATATAATAAAAGAAGAAGAATTAGGATTTGTAGTGGTACTCAAACCTAGAATATTCTTAACATCAACCAAGGTGAATTAATTGCCTCAAGAAGTCCAAGACATGTTAAAGGATTATGTTGATATCATAGTAGATGAACTACCTAGTGAGCTTCCACCCATGAGAAAAATAAGACATCACATTGAATTTATTCCAGGAGCAAACTTTCCTAATAAGGATACATATAAGATGACAACACAATAAAATGTTGAGATCAAAAGGCAATTTCAAGAAATTTTGGATAAGGGGCTAGTTAAGGAAAGGCTTAGCCCATGTGCAGTGCCAATTGTAATAGTGCCCAAGAAAGAAGAGATTAGAGGATGTGCATAGATTCAAGAGTAATCAACCAGATCACTATAAGGTAAAGCTTTCCTCTCCCAAGAATTGAAGACTTGATGGATTATTTGAGTGGATCAAAATATTTATCTAAGATTGACCTCAAAAGTGGATATTAACATATCATAATCAAATAGGGAGATGAATGGAAAACAACCTTCAAGACTAATGAAGGTTTGTATGAATGGCTTGTTATGCCATTTGGCCTAACTAATGCACCAAGTACATTCATGAGGCTCATGAATGAATTCCTTAAGACCTTTAGAGGTAATTTTTTTATAGTTTATTTGGATGATATTTTGATTTATAGTCATATAAAGAAGAACATCTCCATCATTTGAATTTGATTATGAGAAGATTATGAGAGGAGAATTTACTAATAAATATCAACAAATGTGTATTAATGAAGACATGATTGTTGTACCTTGTATTTTTGATATCTCAAGGAGTGTTAAAAATGGATGGGGACAAAGTGAAATCCATAATGGAGTGGCCAACTCCTAATTTAGCTAGAGAGGTAAGAGTTTTGCATGGAATTGCAAGCTTTTATAGGAAATTTATTAGGAATTTTAGTGAAATTTGTGATCCCATCATAGACACTATCAGAGGAGATACAAAAAAGTTTGTGTGGACTAAACTAGTTAAAAGAAAATTTTAGTTTTTGAAGAAGAAAATTACTAAATAGCCCATCCTATCACTCCCTGACTTCAACAAAGTCTTCTAGGTGGAGTGTAATGTAAGTGGAATAGCCATTGGGGTTATCTTAAGTTAAGAATGCAAGCCTATAGCCTAAATTAGTGAAAAAATAAATGATGCTAAAAATAAGTAATCATATTATTGTTTAGATTTCCATGTAATGGTATAGGCCTTGAGGAAGTGGAGGCATTATTTAATGCCTAAAGAGCTTGTGATATTTATAGATAACCATGCTCTATAATTCATTACTAGTCAGCATAAGCTTAATCAGAGGCATATGAAATGGATAGAATATTTTTAGAATTTCACTTTTACTATCAAACATAAGAAAGGCCAAAGTAATAACGTGGTAGATGATTTAAGTAGGAAGGCATTTCTAGTCACTAAAGTTTAGCTTGAGAATGTAGGCATTGAATCTTTTAAGGAATTGTATGATAGTGATGAAGATTTTTAAGAAACCTATAAAGCTTGTAAGCATCCAACTACCTTGAAGAAAGAACCATGGTTGGATTACATGATACAAGATGGCTTGTTGTTTAAAGAGATACAATTATGTGTACCAAAGAGTTCAATGAGGGAAAACTTGATCAAATAAAAGCATTATGGGAGTATGGTAGGACACTTTGGACTTGACAAGACATTGGAACAACTCACTAGGCATTAATTTTAGCCTAGAATGTAAATAGAGGTAAGAAGGTATGTAGAAAGATGTAAGGTTTGTTAACTTGCTAAGGGTAAAAGCATAAATGCAGGTTTATCTCATCCCTTACGTATCCCAAGTAGACCATGGGACTCTATTAGTATGGATTTTATCATGGGACTGTATATAACTCAGCAAGGCTATGATTCTATCTTTGTAGTGGTGGATAGGTTTTCTAAGATGGCACACTTTATACCTTATAAAACTACCAATTATTAAACATACAGAAAATTTGTTCTTTAAGGAGGTTGTTAGGCTACATAGACTCCCACTAGGCATAATATCTAATAGGGACACCAAATTTGTAGGTTACTTTTGGAGGACCTTATAAAATAATCTTGGAACAAATTTGAGTTTTAGTTTAGCATGTAATCCTCAAACAGATAGATAAAATGAGGTGGTTAACAAGAGCTTAGGAAACTTATTAAGGTGCCTACTAAGAGATAATCCCAAGTAGTGGGATTTGGTACTACTATAATTAGAATTTGCATATAATGACTCCTCTAATAGGAGCATTGGTATGATTCTATTATAGGTAATGTATGGCATGAAGCCAATATGGGTCTTTGAATTGAGATATTTGAGCAAAATGGAGAAAAAAAAGTGTTGAAGGAGAGGAGTTTGTTGTGTCTATGAAAGAATGACATGAACAAGTGAAAAGGTAATTAGAGATAAGTGTGGACAAATATAAAAAGAAATAAAATTTGAGGAGAATAAAATTTAGTTTGAAAATTGGTGACATGGTTTTGGCTTACCTAAGAAAGAAGAGGTTTCCAAAATTTGATTATAATAAACTCAAGATGAAAAAAATACGTCCTTGAAAAGTTTTAACGAAGTTTTCTAATGATGATTATGAGATAGATTTGCCTAGGGGAGTGGGCATATCTCCCATTTTCATTGTTGCATACCTATATCTATTTAAATAAGGTGATTATAGTGAGGAAAAAATAAGAGGAGAAGGTACAATAGTCTAATAATGGGCAAGTCAATTGCCAACAACCAAGGAGCTGGAGATCATCATGGACATTAAGATTGTCAAGAAAATAAGAAATAAAGAGTATTTTCAGTATCTAGTAAAGTGTAAACACTATACTCATGAATATTTCACTTGTATTATAGAAGAAGAGATCAAGAAACATGGGAATACTCTTGTGGACCTCATGAACAGGAGTTCATGAGTCCATTTTTTGCCCCTTGGGAGTATGATGCAAGACCATCACTCCTAGTTTTAGCTTGTTCTGATAAATTTTGGTTTGCTTAGTTAATTATAGGGATCATATATGTATTAAATTTAAAACTAGGATCATTTTAGGGTTTTGATAATATTTGATAACATATAATTTGAATTTGGCACTTTCTCGCCAAAAACCAAATTCAAATAGTTGAAGGCTTTTCCTTGATTTTGAATCATTTAGTTAGATTTTGGTTAGGAAATATTGTTCATTAATGGTTATGTTTGGTGTATTTAAGGTCTTATAATATATTATTATGTGTAACCACCTTTTTGGTCTCTTTTTTTATGTTATTCAACTTGTTGGAAGTTCAAGATTGTATAGTGTTCATGAAAAGCCCATGTTGAAGGGAACTAAGAAATAGTTAGAGATATTTTAGGAGCATATAATTTATGAAAGACTTATAATGAGTTATTTTCAAGGATAATATATGATTTTTTATCTCCAAGAAACCAAAAGAGAAGCTCTGAGCACAAGAATAGGACTATTTCTATCAAGAATTTTGTACTTGTTTATTGAGAAACTTGAATACTAAAGCACAAGAATGACATTGTGTTATGTTTTAAATTGAGTTTATTATCTTAATTAATGAATTTAAATTGTCCAATATGTAATTCCATAAATACTAAGAAAATGAATTGATTATTTTTATACTAAGAAAGAAGAATCTTAGATCTATACAAATCTATGTATCATCATTAAGGTCTCTGTGCAATCAAAGTGATTCTTGCACTTATTCATTGTTATTTAAGAAGGAAAGACATTGGGTAAATTTTGGAAGTTTATTATAATATATTTTAAGGTTTAATAATCAAATAAATAATAACTCTTCATTAAAATCTCTTACTTAGCCTCACAGGCCTGTACCCTGCCTTAACCAGCATTGTTGAGGTGAGAAATTACAAGTTTTTGAATTTTTTATGTGGGAGATAATTTTCATTGACATTTGAGTTGTTTTTAAGGTTATAAATACCTAATTCCATTGTTTTAAGTACTTAAAATTTAAAATATCTATATAATTCCTTTATTCTATCTCTCTCAACCTATGAAACAAGGCTAGTGAAGGGTTATGACCATTTCATGGTTTAGGTATATAGGGACTATTCTAAAATTTCAAACTTGGCATGGGAATTTGGTTTTGTCTTAAATTTTAATCAAACCTTTATTTTAAATCTTATCACATTTGGATCTCTTGTAAGCTAAAACTTAGTTTAGAGGCCTATAAACCTAATAGAGGCTTAATTGGCAAAAGAAATAGGTTAAGTTAGTACACTTATTTTGTGAGTTAGACCTTAAAACATGGAAGAGAGTTTTAAACCATAAATTGGTATCTAAAAATGCATTTTTTAATTTTTAACCTTGTATATTTTCCAAACCATCAAGAAAAGTGACTTCAGAGGGCTATTAGAGATAGACCTAAAAGAGAGAAAAACCTTGAAAAAAAAATACTTCCATTTACATTTTTAATTTGTAATTTTGTATGTTGATCAAGGAGGATAAAGGGTACTTAAATATATAATTATTTTGATTATAAAACTTATAAAGTTTTCAAACCATCCTAAAAAGTGATTTTAGAGGGTTAGTAGCTTAAGCCTTACTAAAGGAAAGGTCATTGAGAGTTATTTTTCATTCTCCCTCTGCATCAATATGTAATGGTGTATTTATTATTAATAGATAAATTTCAAGTGAGTAACAATTATGGTTTTGATTTGTAATTATATGAGTCCATTTAGGTAATTTTTCATGTCACTAACATGCTGAGAAAATGGGCAGACCCATAGGAATGATTTATATTTGAAAATTAGTCATTGTTGGGTGATGGTCAACAATGTCACCCTTGTTTTAGTTTCATCAAAAAAATTATCTAAGCTTAAGATTAGTGTCCAAGAGATAGGAATAGAGATCTAGAGATCTAGATATGTCTAAGTTAGACATTTAGCTAGTTTGGCATAGAATAAGAGGTTCTTATAGGTGATTAGTAGTAAAAGGAGAGGGTTAAACCCATAAAAAACATGTGGCTATGATATAATGGATAATAAGAGGCATATATGTTTTCAAAAGTTGTGTGTGGTAAATGTGGGTCAAAAGTGACATTATCAAGTATATAATACCATATTTTAGTATCTAAACTAAATGGGAATTCCATCTACTAGTTCATGTGTTCTTATGAAAGTCTAATCCATTTTATTATACTAAATATAATACTTGATTTATTATATTGGTACTATATACTACATTTATGCTTACTTTGGTATAGAAATTTCCTAGTATCCTATTAATGTATGAAAGTCTAATAACATATGATTATCCTATATTGATCTCAAAGATTCTCTAGTGAAATTAGTCTAGTATTTTTTGGTGACTTATGCATCAATGTTTACTCAAATACCTGAAAACATCTTATGGTTTCTAGCTCTATGTTCTTGAAGCTAAATTTTGGTTGAGACTTGTGCTGACCAAAATTTTACCCTAGGTCAAAATGGGTCAACCCCCTACATGTTAAAACTTGCCATAAGGTCCTCTAGGTTTGAAAATGGTCACCATCATCCTAAATGAGGTTAAGTCATACTTTTAGGGTCATACAACATATTTTAACCTTGTCATATTTGTCCATTTTCTTAATGTCATTTTATGCCACCTTTTTGGTCATTTATACATGAATCTCATCAAAAATACAAATTTTAAGAAGCATGCTAATGTATTTCATGCCATAGAATGTCATAGGAAGGCTTTAAAACTAAAATATTGTAGGTCTAACATAAAAAAGAAGATCATATGTAAAAATTTAGTTTCAAATGTTTGTACAGATTAGGGTGACTCATCTATAGGTGTGAATGTTTAAAGAAGGTGTCATGGCATCCCCATAGATCATTTTTAGGACTAGGTAGCTTCAATAGATCCAAATTTGACAAAAATCATTTCCTCTCTCCTATCATTCCCTTGGATAGTTCAAAAAGGGTCATCAATTTCCATTTGGTATGGATTAGAGAAGAGGAGTTGAAATGAATGAATGTGGAAGATGTCAGATGCCCTTATGAGATTCCATTTCATGGTATAGTTTCAAGATTGGTGGTTTGTGTTGTATTAAAAATCACTAAGATTGCTAGTACATCCAAGCTACCTTTACAATCCCAATGGTTCAATTTTTCTCATCTGGTTGCATTTTGGAAATTATTCTATGTGAACCAAGTAATATATGTAGAATTACATAGCATATCTACCCATGTCATGTTGACTTTAACTTGGTTTAGCATGTGTGGCTATAGAAGGATAGGTAAAATCATCCCTTTATGCTAGAAGTGAACACCAATGAAAGTTGAGAATAATGTTTGATTGTTACATATTTTATCTTTATATGATTGACTTCAATTCAAGATTATTACACTTATTTTCAACCCCTCAAATCATGGTTGGTTATATTCTCCATTGAAGGTTTTCATTGAAGAGATCTCAAGGGTGACAGTCCAATATGGGGCTAAATATCAAACACCATAACCACCTCCATTTTTTTAGAGGATAAGAAGTTTCAAAATGTAAATTTTACCTTAGTTTCTCTGACAAGGGATTCTACTCCACATAGTATCATCTCATGGTGAACTTATATGAGGTGTATGTAAACCTAATGGTTTCATTCTTGTAGCCTAGGCCTAGAGGTAACATTTTAAGATAAGAAGAAGATGTTAGGTCAAGAGATAATTATGGTTTAATGGGATTTTAACTTATTTAATATCCTAATGAAATTACTCATAGAACTATAGTGCCATTAGGCCAAAATGAACCTGGAACACTGCAAGTAACACCTAGTGTATTGATGATAGAAGGATGATTACATTGTCTCAAGGTAGAAATGAATCCATTCCAGTGGGAGATGGCCCTAATTTACTTAATATAAACCGAAAGTGTGAAACATAGTGCTAAAACATGTATCATCACCTATAGGAATCCCTTAATTTCCCTAATGAGCACTTATAGTTTGACTCAAGAGACAAACTAGCCTAGGCCAATTAAATATGAAAGTTTAGTTGATAGGTAGAGGTGTACGATGGATATTACCATGTATTAATCACTCTTAGAGTGATAATATCACACTTCCACATGATTTTTAGAGGTAAAAAAAAATATTAAAGACTGATCTAAGCTAGTTTTCAAAACCCCATACTCAGTCAATCAAAACCCTGCATACAGTCACAAGCCTATAGCTAGTCTTGAGAATTTAAAGTTTTGAGGGATTTTTAAGCATGGTCATGATTTTTAAATTATATAGGGTATCATCATGGGTTGAATAAGTATTTTTTAGTCTCTTTTAGGTTAGAATAATAGTGGAAGTACTCATTGTTTTTATCTCAGACTTGAGACACTCCACAAGCAATATAACTTGTAAACCTAATACTTTGATGGTCAAATATGAATGGTAGAGTATTAAGGCATTTTGGGATGATTTTTAGGATTTAATTAGAGGCAAAAAAGTTTTGATAAAGTCTTAAATCCATTGTGGCCACTCATAGGTGGTCACATACTTAGAAAACCTAGCATATGCCTATGAGACCTAGAACTAGGCATGAACCATCAGGCTTCTAATGTTACTCCTATGACCATGTGATCTTATCAAAAAATGTGATAAATTTAATTGAGAGAGTTTATGGTTTATTAGACTCATCTTTTTACATATAAAAACTCATATTAGTCATTTTTAGCCTTAATTTGTCTCAGGGGTGTCCATAATACAAGCTAGCTGCCTAAGAGAAATTCTTTCACTCCCATCTGTACAGACAAGATACATGGGATCTTGATCACTTATGTAAATTTTAGGTAGTTCATGTACTCTAAATCTATGGAATTTGTTCAAAGGTTAGAGGCCTAACCTTTATGAACCATTGCTAAGAACCTAAACTACCTAAAACCCTCATAAGAGCCCAATGAGGAAAAGATGTAGATAAATGCATCTAAAAGTGGTCAATTGGCCTAAAAAATGATTTTAATCTATGTGTAACTCTCTTAGGCTCCCCACCACTCAATTATTATGTACCATCACTCATATAGATGGGTCAAATTATGTGTTTTCTGCAAGTTTTGAGGTGATTTGAAGGTGCAAAAAGGAATAGATGGGTGAAATACATGGTGGAAGGTGTATGTAGATGTACTCTAACCCATAAAACCCCTTTCTCACCTTAGTCATGTATGGATAATCCTATTCTAAGATGACTATTGCAGGCAGTCTTGGATAGAACAGTGAGAAGCAAGGTAACTACCAAGTTGGAGATGAGAAGTGTGATTTTGAGTTTTATTGAGGTCTATATGATATAATAGAGGACAAACAAGTCCTAAATATGTGTTTTACATCTCTACAATGAACTCTCTTGAGTGTATGCATGTCACCCTAGTGACAAGTGTGAGAGTTTAGGCCTAGAGGGCTAGTGAGTTACTTCAAGGAAGTAAACAACAAGTGGCAAAGAGAAGGTTATTAGCTGGAGGGGTGCATAATGACCTATACCAATCATGTTTTCACCTTCTCAAGTTATTACATATGTTTCAATGACCTCTAGGATAGTTCTAGACAATTAATTGACTCCTTATCAAGAAGATCAGTTTCAAGAAAGGCAATGAAGTATCCCTATACCAACTTCAAGAGAATGTCATATTTCAGATATATACTTGTCCAAGAGAACATCATGATTTATTTTCTAACTCTTTATCTTATATTTTAACTGGTCTTCAAGACTTTACACTTGGCATTTTGACTGTCCAACATCACTTTTTCTATCTCTTCTCCTATTGCTCTATATATTGAATCCATTTTGGCATTGTAAACTATTCACAATTAGTATGGTGAAGTCCTGATAGTTTGACATCTTGTTTTTTCTTTGAATAAAGTTCTTAAGTTGGTTTAGTCTTTGAAATTATTTCCTAAGTATATCAAGTAGTCTATTTGGATGACAAGTGATGATTGTTTCTCCTTACTTCAATTTTGATCTTGTATGTATTGTGTAAGTAGTATTTCTTCTAACAGGTCTTATGAAGTGTAAATGTTTGTTAGGTGTATTTTAAGTGTGAAGGAGATTAGTATTTTCTAAGATCGAACCTCCTATTCACCCACCTTTAGAAATGCATGACAATCTGCCTCCATGTAGAAACACTTATGCTAGGAGAACCTTGAGTTGAGATCAATTTTAGTAATATGCCTTCATAGTGCAAGTTTCAAGTATGTTTGTGGAGATATCCTTGGTGTATTACCTCTATTAGTATATGTTACTTTTAGTTTCCTTCTTCCCTTTTCACCCCAATAAGTGATTAGCCTAATGTAGTTTGTGAGCCCAAACAGTTAGATCAAGGGAGCTAGCCCATAATCTAGATATCTATCTCGTGTAGCAATATACCTATACTCAGAGATAGTTCCATGTTATCCCAAATTTGAGAAGGTTTGATTTAAATCTCTAGGGTACAAATTTTGGCTATAACAACTTGTACTATACTAATACTCTTATTGATTAAGTTTGCTTGAGTTGATAATAACCATTAATTTAAGGTATTTAAATAATTCTTTAGTAGACATTTGACCTAAAATACAACAATTAATAGGAATGTTATCTTTATTATATTGATATGAGTCATCTTCATTCTAATTTTTGACTATGTATGACTTTTTTTATGAGCCAATAGAACTAATACCTTGAGGCAGAAGAAATGGTATATTTTCTTATGATTTATGAGTGTTGTTATTCATCATGTTTAGATTATAGGTGAAACTACATGAATAAATGTGCAATTTTATTCTTGAGTGATTAATTTTGTTTTTAGTTCTACTCTGGCATGACTCTTTTTTTTACTACCAGATTCTCCTATTGATATGACATGAAGCTACCTATACCTAGTGTATTGATCATCTCCAAATTTAAGCACAATATGTTTATCACTATGGTAATTCACTTATTTATAACCATATTATTGTGCATAATTTCTCATTCTAATAAGTCATAGGCAACACTTTTTCAAGACTTGGTTAGTTTCATTGGGACACAAATATCCTATTACATTGTAATATGGTATAATGGAGAATGAAAGAAGCATGGCCTAACAAAGTTGTTAGTCAGATACCCTTGCTATTACATATGTTAATGATTTATATTCTTAGGTTGTTATGTGTTGATGGTTAAATTTGTAATGTAAACTATTCTACATGTTATCCTATCATGAAGGTTAAATAGGAATTGTACCAATATAATCATAAGGACCTATGATTGAAAGTTGAATCTAAGGTGTACAGAGGGTATTTTAATGGTCAATAGAATGTTTAAGACTTGAAAAAAAATTAGGGATCAAAAATATTTTATTTCAAATAATCAAATCAAATTAATAAATATGATAAATAATTATATTGAAACTTTCACAATCGACACAAAGCCTTCTAAATAGTTACTTTTTATAAAATATATTAGAGTTTCTTCAAGTGTTATTAATTTTATTCAATAGAGAAAGCCTATTTAAGAGGCAATATTTTGGAGGATTAAATACTCTAATATTTAATCAATGATCAAAATATATCTTTGGTTTATGAGTGGTATTATTATATTTATTTTCCTTATTACTCCCAAATGAAATAACACGAAAGAGAAAGAAATAACAACACACAAAGATGAACACAAAACATGGAAAGAAGAAGTAAAATAGAAAACACTAATCTAGAAAGAAAATTGTAGACTACAGAAATAAATTATGATACAACTAATATAAAATAGAGTGAAAAAAAAAATGAGATGAAAGAGTAAATGAGAAAAAACCAAGAGAAGAAAAATATTATAATTCAATAACTAAAATAAAGAAAATATTAGAAAATAACATAATAGAAGTGAAATTTAAGTAAAAGAAAAAGATAGTAAGAATTGACTCAAATATATGTAATAAAATAGAATATTCTATTTAAAAATCATATTTCAAACTGGTTACAAATGATCTTGAGATAAAATAAATTTGTAAATTGAAAGCTCAATAATCTATCACATGAAGAGTGAATTATTCAAGTGAAGCATATAAAATGTTGCACATGTGGTTGTATTATTCTATAATCATCGAATTCATTCATTTATTACCCATTCTTAGATAATTGATTTATAAATGAAGAATAAAACTAGATATACCTTATTGCACTAAGTGGAACAATTTATCATTAGATAATGTGCTACTTGATCTTCATGTAATTAATGCCCAATCTTATAAAATTTTCAATATAAGAGAAGTGCAATATGAAAATTAAGAGAGCTCTTTATTCTAGTATAACTTCATTTTGAAATGATTTCCTTCAATTTATTTTAAATCTTCACTTTAGAAAATTAGTTACACTTTAGGTTGCAACTAACTTTTAATTAACCTTTCAAAATAAAGTTAATTATAATTTATTAAAGTTAACCATTTTATACTTTTAGGCTTTTAATAAAAAGTTTATAAAATAAACTTATTAAGATTCAAGACTTATTCATTTTTTAATAGACCTTAACACAATTTTTTTCTAACGGGTTGGGGGGCATTTTACTTATTAAAAAAATAATTAATAAACCACTCAAATTTATCAATAATGTATCAAGAATATTCAAAAAATAAATAACTAAAATATATTATGTTTATCTAAATTATTTTCCATGAACTGATCCACAACTAAAACTAAAAAATAATAAATTCTTATAATAATCAGACTAGAATTTATCAATAGGCATTAAAATATATTGTGTGATAAATAGTTTTCTACAAAGTGCTATAATAAATTACCACAAATCAAACTATTAATATCAAAGTATCCAAAATGAAATTGAAATATCAACCCAAAACTTAAAATTTCTAAAAACATCAAGTCATAAGATGAGAAATAAATTTAATTTTACTTCCCGCCATTTGAATCTAAGTATATCAAAGCAATACCCTACTATGTGTAATACTTTGTGTACCCAAAAGGAATTGCAGGCATATTAATTCATGTAACTCCCCCAAATTCATCATCAACTTCTAATTATGTTTTCTTCATGAAGTGAGTTACCATGGTCAAGGATGAAGGGATACTATCACATTTATGACTTGATGAAACAACATTACATGGATCAATGATATGTTTATAGGATTTGAGATTCAACAACTTATTACTTTCAGGTTCTTAATCAGTAAGTGATATTATCACATTACTTGCAGGTTGCATGTGACGAGTTAAAGTACTTTGTGAACCATGTCCAAATGGGTGAGATATTCAACTACCTCAATGAAAATGTCACTAAGCACAAGTACCACAAGATGAAAAATAACTATATGATACATTATTTAAAATGTTCTAAACTTTAAGTTCACTAGCATCAAAGTGAAGAGAGATACATGTGTCATGGTTGAAACCATGCGTAAATGTGTTAGAGGCCCTTTAGGCCCTAAAGGATCTGCCTCAATAATTATCCCAAATAGATGGTACATGATCATGTTGTTGATATTTTCTTATCCAAACATTATTTCTATTATAACTTTGTGAACCTGTAATCCAACATGACATGTTGCCTCTAAAATGAAAAGGACAATCAAATAAGACAAAATATTCTTTTTTAAAACTTTAAGCTAACTAGCATTATGCAATATCATTTTTCACATCTAAAAAGAACTCAAAATAATCTAACTTTTCAAACATTCTATGTTGTCCCAAAACAAACTAAATAAATTTTAATATTCAACCTATATTTATGATAAATTTTCTCAATCTCAAAGAAAAAAGACAAAAAAAAATCAAGCATCTAAATAATATCACAATGTTTTCTAACAATTATAATTTAAAAATAATGTGAAATCAAACTTTGTATTTGATCTCAAAATTTTCATACTATATTATGTAAAAAAACTATTTTTAAAAATGTGAATCATTTTATTTCACAATCTACCTTCAAACTACCACTGAGATCTCATTATGCAATTGTTTAAAAAATATTCACCTTTAATTTTTGCTTTCAAAAGGTCTTAAAAACTTAATTTGTAACTATAATATATCCAAAATAAAATTATGGATCCATTTAAAATATCATAGAAATTGAAACATCTTTGTATGAAACTAAAAATCAATGATTGAACTTGAATCTAAATAATCAAGAAAAACAAACCTCAAAATTTAGTGATAGCTTGTAAATTATTTTATATGAAAACTTATTATATGTTAAATTTATAGCAATATTGACATTTATATGTTAACAAACAACCACTATAACATACTCATGAATTATGATTTAAACCAAACAAATTATATTATCTTCGGTGTATTCTCTGAGTACAATAGAAGAGATTTAAAAATGTTTCAAACCATTTATACCTCTATATACAACTCCATTAAATAATCAAGAAATATGTTATGTAATATTTCTAATCTATATCAAGAAATTATAGGGAACCATATCAAACAATCACATTTTATTTTATATAAACATTTTTAAAATGTATGGGCTGAAGAGTTAAAGAGAATTTCATTTTACAAATTAAAAAATAACCAAGTAGGAATTCAAACCTACATATATTTTTTTTTTAAATATCAAAATATTCAATCAAATAATGTAAAATATGTATGTAAGGTTTTTAATAAATCAAACAAATTTCATCATAACACTATGTTTTCAAATATTAAAATTAAATACTTCAATTTTACCAATAATCAAAATTTGAAGATAGTATTAAAACTTTTAAGATTGTAAAAATAGTAATCAAAGTTAAGCTAAATATTTGTATCAAAACTCACTAAAAGTTTTTACATTAAAACTACAAAAATTATAATGAAAAAATAATAATATCCCAAAAAGAAAGTTACTACATACTAAAATTAATATGTTATATTTCAAATAATATTCACAAATAATTATATGTACTATCATACTACATTTACAAAAAAATTTATGACCAACAAAAAAAATCTAAATATACTGTAAAGTTATTCATAACTTCAAAACAAAACCCGAATTTTATCCCCCCGAAAAAAAAAAACTATCTATAAATAGATGGGGTTGATTAAATTAAACCACAGATTTGATCCCTTAAATATTCGAGAAAATAATAGTAAAAAACTACATTCATATAGATAATTCATTGAAGAAAATCAATTGTTAAAACAAACCACAATAATCTCTTAAATATTCATAAAATAATATAAAAAACTACATTCAAAATAATTCCATTTAAAAATAAATAGGCTTCCATACCTATCGATAAACGAGTTAGAATGTTCTCAAAATTGAGTGCAAGATTTTTTTCAAAAAAAAATCTTTGAAAACTTCTATAAACTGCCTTTGACCATCCCAAGATGGTTTGAAAACTTCTATAAACTGCCTTTGAAAATTATATTGAGTGCAAATCCCAAGATGGTTTCAAAATTATCGGATGGCAAGCATAAAACTATAAATATCAAATAAATGATTACCATAAAATGTTGCTTCCATAACAATCTGAGAAAAATTAAATAAAATAAAACACATTAACCGATTATACCCCAACTCCATAATTATTACCTACATGCTCTATGTTTTTCTTAATTATAGTAGTGGTTGCCAAGTTCAAACATTATGCTAATCTGCCTTCCAATCTTTATCAAAGTTAGCCAAGAATTACATTCTTTTAATTTGAAAATAATTTTAAATATCTAGCTTCAAACTAACATAATTTAATTCAAGTGTATACACTATCCAAAATTGATCGTGCCTTGAGTTTGAAAAGATAAATTTCAAAATGTTTGAAGTAATTTTACTTATTTGAATTCATCTGTACTCAAAATACTCTGTTTAAGATTTATGTAAAATAAAACCATTATTCAATAAGTATTAAGACTGAGGAAGTTTGCTTAGGTTTTAGATTTTATAAATTTTGCATATATATTAGGTCTTAGGTCTCAACAACTTATCATAGCTTCTAATTTTTAGATAGCTTAAAACAAAAGTAAGTTATAAATGAATTGAAGCTTTTAGAACCTATGTGCAGATTAAAGTGAAAATGGAAATTGAAGTCCATAATATTAAGATCATATTTTTCACTATCAAATTAAAAGTGATTATGATATAGACACTTATCAATGTAGAAAGTGTTTAAAAATTATGACAAATGGTATAATTTCTTAAAATTAATATGAAAATCATATTTATTGCTATTAAGAAATTTTATTTTAATTAAATGATATATTGTGACATTTTCACAAATTCTTTTTTCAAGGTTTATCAATGTCATTATTATTTATGAATAATTATTGACCAAGTAAAATAAGTTATATTAATATTTTTTTTGATTAAAAATTATTTTTTGAAATGAAAATTATATGTCAAAAATATTGAAAATTTAAAAAATGTGGCACTTATTAATAATTAAATTAAAAATAATAAAGATCGATAATCAACACACAATCAAATAAATGCAATGAAAAACAAGTGTTTGTAAATCAAGTTGGCCCTTTCTATATACATTGAGCATAGTGTAATATAGCTATAATAAATATTACTTAACACAATACAATAGATAATTTATAATAAATTTCAAAACTTTAATTTTTTCATTAAAATAAAAAAATTTGGAATAACACCTTACTATAAGAATAACTAATTTTCATTTAAAATGGTAAGCCGAAATTATTAATAATCCATTTTATGAAACACTCTATTTATTTCATACTAGATTTAACTAGTTATTTGACATTAAAACTATGGTAGACCTAAATGTTCTTGGAAATACAACCTTCATGAAAATATTTACTAAATAATTTTACTATTTGGACATGGAACTTTAGTCTATGGTTTGAATACTAGTAGTTGCTATGATTTTAATCTTCGTGTTTGTTTAAGTATTATAATAACTCCAACATAGAAATATTCTGAGAGGCAGGGCATTATAATGTGAGTTCTACTTCAAATACTATTTAGCTATGGCATGACTTATTTAGACAACTTGACAAGTGGAAATCCCATTCCATATTTGATATATTATCTATGATGATGTACATAATGTATTGAACAATGTTTTATGTTTTGTCTTTTCCCACTTGTAATTGATATTCAAAATCTTAGTATTTTAGATATATCATTCTTGCTAACCTTGTTAAAGTATTAATGATAGGTTTTGTATACTTATTAATTGATATGATGTTTTTATGATTGTATGAACTTATTAAAATTCCTTTCTTGGAATATTCTATGTTTATTTCGTTCCTATGGATACATGTAAGAGTGTCAATTACCCTATTCATTACAAGTGAGTTACAAATATTTGGTATGTTTGAATATTATTTCTAATTTGGTGAAGGTCCAATGCTAGATTAATATTCTTTTCACTAGCTTAGTGATCATTGTGCTAATTTGATACATGACTTGCATAAATGATTCTCATGTGTTTGTAAATTTCTTGACCTAATCAAAATCAAACAATGAGAAAGTTTTAAAAATTCATACTTTTCAAGATCATGTTAGCATGGTTTTTTTGAAATGAGTATAAGGCCTTACCATGATTTTGTACTCAAACATACGTGTATTTGGTTGTTTTTCATATCTTAATTCCAAAAGTGATTATAACCACTCCATTGAAATGGTAAGGTGTTTTTTTTTCTTATCCTCATGTTGAAAAAATGACATAATAAGTAGATAACTTAGTATTATTTCTCTATTAGCATATTTGTGAATGGAATAAATGCTAACCTAGAGGCAAACATGTTATACTTATTTTGTGATGTATGATCGAGATTTATATCACTCTACTAATAAAATATAGAATGAATAATTTTTCAAAATGAATGCAATAAAATTGTCATGTTGGAATACTCCTCGTATTTACTTTTTAGATGCATGCTAAGAACTGCAATGCCCTGTTCTTATGAGAATTCTAGTTTTTTTACTCTTAGGACTTTAGTACTGAAAGAAAACATGAGTTCGACATGCTTAGGGTAACAAGTATTCAAAGGACACTTTTAAATGCTAGTGAAATTAAAAAAATCTATTTTTTCCCTTAATGTGGATTGGAATGAATTATAGCAGCTCTATATTATGTTGTCAACCTTGTTGACTTCCTTGAATTAGTGTTGTGTGTAAATACCTTATTTAAACTAGATCTTTCTATAATTAAGGGCCATAATAGAATTTTTTTAAGTTCATTTATTGAAAAACCATTTTAAAATCTTCTTTCTAAATAATGGTAGATTAATAAGATCGAGAAGGGACTTTATCTCCACTAGTGACATTCCATTTTTTTAAAATGGAGTACTATCCCATAAAAATGGCTAGATGGGTAAATATATAATAAACTTGGTCTAAGGTAAAAAAACTAAACCCCTACCTAAGAAATGAAACCTAAAATTATGAAATATGTTTTGGTTTCTAAATCTTGGCCTAACCAAGTTTTCATGATAAGTTTTGTCTTTTTTGTTTATTACTTTGTAGTAAGGTGCATGTTGAGATATTGGTATGATGAGGCAAGCTAAGTGTACAAAGTGTCATGAAGTCACACTTAAACTCAATTAAACATAATTATCAATTGTTAAAATAAAGGATTGTAACCCTAAACTAGTTGGTTGTGAAAAATAAATTGTGACTTGATTTTGTAGAGGATATGACATCTTCCCTTATACATTCAAGCTATTATTAATCATACGTAAATCAAGATGGTCCTCATAAATAAGGGTTAGGATTGAATATTTATAGTGAGGCCTTCCTTAATGCACTTTGAATTGATCATAAATTTATTACACCTTCAAATATGGTTATAAAAGGATTTGAAAATCATCCATGAAGGCCCCAAGAAACAATTTCATTGAACTTAATTGTTGGGGATAAAAATTTACCTACACCTTTTCAAGTGATATTTATTGAAGTTAGCTAAAATATTTGACTTTGGAGACCATAGATTCATGATATGAATATGTATCCATATATGTTATATATATTATTAATATATATCCATAAAGGGTTTGTATATACTTATCTAACGAATGATGTTCCTTTCTCTTTTTGTAGTACAACCCACAAAAAAACTTGTCTCACAATTAGACAAATTACAACCAAAGATCATAACACCTCAAATATGTATTCCCATGGATAGAATGCATATATATGTTGTGGATTAATGAATTAATAAAAATGAGGATAATCATGCTCATGATGATGATGAATAATAATATGATTACAAATTTGACAACACATATGAGTAATTAATGAAGCTTGACTTCACATCATGTGGTCCTAGTGAATATATAGATTAAATTATTACATTTGGTACTAGCCAATTATATTATACTACCAATGATTTTTGGAAACATTTACCATCCATCATGCTTAATGATAGACCATCTTCCAAGGTTAAAGAAAATCAACTTATGATAAACACTTTTTTCAATACTAATGCACTAAAGCAACATGTTGCTCTAGCACAAAGTAATTTAGAATAATGTGGAAAAGGGTACATATGTGAAAATAATATATGATACAAAGGTAAAGGATTGGGACAAAATGAGTTAGGTAATCAAGAACCAATTATCCCAAACTCCAATCAAATTTAAACTAGGTCTTGGATAGTGTAGACACTACAACTAAAGAGAAAACATTAAAATAGGATTACAATACTCTCAATGCTTATAATCATGATTGTGCTTCAACACATAAACCTTTACATGCTCACTTCTCCAAGGATGGTACATCTCATCAAAATTATGTTTACAATGTCGCATATTTATATAATCATTCTTATAAATACAATATGAATCATGCATAACAATTTATCAATACTCATAGGATGTCTAATATTAAACATTTAAAAAAATTTGTACCTAAGTAACAAGTGTATCAAATTCACATTTAAAAAACTTTATAAAACAATAATCATTACATCATTTATTTCCAAGGAAAATTGAAATCAATTGTACACATCTTTACATTGGAGACACCAATGTTGTTAATGTTATTTTACTAGATTGGTCAAAGCATAATACTGTGTTCCACTGGGCAGAAAATAAATATGTTAGGTTGTGGAGCTAAAAGCTTCACTGATGCAGACACGGAGAAGGCCATTGGAGGGGTTGCTGAAGGTTGCTAAGCGTCAGAGCAACCAGCGTCGGTCTGATCAGCCAACGTCGACAGGATAGTGAAAAGAAGCAACCGACGTCGGTCATGGATCGGCCGGCGTCGGTCACCTCCAGGCAGACAGGGACTGACGTCGATCGCCTGTGTGGTTCGACTATGAGCTTATTACGGGCAGTTAGCTAACGAACCAAGTGTTTGCATGATTAGAGCTATTTTTAGACTGAGAGCTGCGGATCTAATTATTATAATTAGATGTCTAATTATTGTTTGGATGAGATCTATATAATAGACTCATGGTTGTATTGAAAAAGTGTTCTAGTTTGAGTTGAGCAAAGTTTGTTCCTTCTGTGTGTGAGGTGAGCAAGGGTGTTCCTCCTAGTTCCACAGTACCAGGTGTAGGTGCTGGATTGGAGAATCAGCAGGGTTCTTCATGTATGTAAGATCTTGGTCACAGGGGTATGGCCTATATAGGAGATCTACATGGTAAGTAAGATCGTTGATCTACAGGTGTATGTGTGTGCAAGGTCAAGGTTCACAGGTGTGCAGAACCGAGTTTGATTTATAGGTGTGCAGGATCATATAGATAGCAACACAATAGGGAGCAGTATCAAGCAGGATCTACTTGGAGTACAAGGTGTACTCGGATAGAGCAAAGAGGAAGGCAAGGGAGTTCCTTCCATAAGTATGGTCTATTCAATTGCAGGTTGTTGCAGGTTCATGGGAGATCTACTTGAAGTACCTTGAGTACTTGTGGAGTACGTGGAGTACTTGTGGAGTGCGTGGCACACTTGTGGTGTGCGTGGAGCATGAGAGGTGAACACCAACTCTGTATTTGAGTTGGGTGTTGGGACCTGAGAGGGAGAGCTTTGGGGAGAAGAGTTATTGTTCACTTGAGGTGTGGCGAGCCTCTGAAGAGGTGGTGGAGAAGAAGTGGCATCTTCTTTATTGTATTCTTTTCTGTATAAAGTGTTAATACAATTTGTGTATTGTCTCTCATATCATGTGTTATTCTGAATTCTAGTTACTTGGTGAATCTGGTTAATTTCCGCATATTAAGTTGCTTGGTTTGGTAATCATATTGTGCTCTTTTGGTGGAGCAAGATCCTAAAAAGTGGTATTAGAGCAAGGTCGTTGGCTCATAGCTTGATACCACTGACAAGTGGTATCAGAGCTTTTGGTTGGGATACTAACAGATTGGTTTAGATCTGGGTAGTGTGTTTTGATTACAGGTCACTCTCAGGGGTTTCTGACTGAGTGGGAGTAGAGCAATGGCAGATGAAAGTAAGCTAAGAATGGAGGAGTTGAAAAGCACAGATGGTCTCTTAAGGTCCTATGGAAAGAAAGAGCAGGTAAAAGAATATTGTTGGTTGGTAGCAGATCATCATGAAGAAACTGAAGAAGCAGATGTAGCAGGTGTTGTTGCACAGGATGCTCTGGGAGGTTTCTTGGATAAAGTTGAATCTTGGATAAAAGATTCGGTTGCCTCTTTCCATGCAGCCCCAGGTAGAGGCGCTGGTGAGCCTTGCCAAAGAATTGGCAAAGGGGAAGTGAAGCTGAAATTGCAGGCGTCCAACACACAGGTGTTGATGAAGGTCATGCAGGTCCCAAGTTTGGAGATATGGCTAATTTCTTCAGAAAGATTGGGTGATGAGAGATGCACAAGAACTCTCACAGCGGATGCACTTGAATTAGCTGGTGGTAAGAAAATAGGTACTCTTTATCTACTTGTTTATATTACTGATTCTTCTTTTGTTGCAGAGATGTGGCTTCGTAGCCTTGGTCACATGAGCAAGAAGGAGATGCATGTTCTTAAGCGAAAGACAGATATATTTGACAGGCTTAAGAACTGGAAAGCCTTGGTGTTCTTGGAGGAGATGGCGGACAGAACCCAGTGGATGGTGCTGGATACTTCTAAGCAGGGCAGTTTGGACATGGGGATTTGATTCAAAAGAGCTCACGGGTAAAAATTCATCACTCACAGGTGAACACAGGTACCGGCGTCGGTCAGGAGGAACCGGCGTCGAACAGACAGGTGCCGATGTCGGTCATGTGCAGACCGAAGCCGGTGATGTCGGGCAGGGTAAGACCAACGTCAGTCAGGAGGACCAATGTCGGTAGTAGGTAAGACTGATGTCGGTCAGAGGACCAACGTCGGCAGCAGGGACACCAATGTCGGCAGGGTCGGTAGTCAGGGACAGACGCATGGGAACCGACTTCGGTCAAATGCAGACTGTGGAGTGATCGAGGTCGGTCACTGTAACAGATTTTGGGTGGATAGCACACTGTCAAGGAGTCTCAAACACCCATACGAAGGATTGAAGACGTAAGTAGGCCCTCAAATTCGTTGTTCCTCTTCTTTATACATGTTGCTGATTGTAGAGCAGGAAGGATCCAGGAAACAGGTGTGAGCTTGGCATGGATGAGGATGTGATTCCTTGGAGGAGAATTAAACAGGTGTGTTTTGGTAGGGTTGCCAGCAGGTATGAAAGCACAGAGACGAATGGATACCTTAGTTGAAGAATAGATAGAATGGATACGTGAGACGGAAGACCAGGTATGTGGTCTTGAGGAGCTGCAGGATAGTGGTACAGGTTTTGACAGGTGGAGGACGAAGCATGGCTTCAGTCAATGTCAGGGTAACTACTGTGGTTTGACTTACCAGGTGGATGATGAGTCGCGACATCATTCTGTTGCTGTATGTGGATGGTATATTTGCTAGCAGGGTTTGTACATACAGGGTTTTGCTGAGCTAAGGGTAAGATTAGTTCAGTGGCATGTCATGAGGAGTTTGGAGCAGCAAAATTCTTTGACATGGGAGACATGGAGATCATAGGTTGATTTTGTCTCGAGTGGGAGCTGATGTGAATCAGGTGTTGGTGAGGTTTAGGATGTAGAGCTGGAGCACACTAAGGGCTGGACAGGTACAGTGTCTAAAATCACATGAGGTCTGGTATAGACCTGAGTATTCCCATGCAATGGGAGCTGTCAGAGAGTTAGGAGCCAATTCGGGGAAGTGGGTTCTCAGGTATTTGAGAGGGACCGGCAGCAGGGATTCATGCTATGCAGGGTCAGGACTTCACTACATGGATTTATAGGTTCAGATGTGGCAGGGTACTCGGATGACAGGAGGTACACCACGGTATGTGTGGTGGGTTGTCTTCAGGATTGATCTTGAAGAGGGATACAAACCAAGAAACAAATTAGATGGGGTACAGGTACAGGTACAGTGCAGCTATTTATCTCCAAGTGGGAGATTGTTAGGTTGTGGAGCTAAAAGCTTCACTGATGTAGACATGGAGAAGGCCATTGGAGGGGTTGCTGAAGGTTGCTAAGCGTCAGAGCAACCGGCGTCAGTCTGATCAGTCGACGTCGACAGGATAGTGAAGAGAAGCAACTGACGTCGATCATGGATCGGTCGGCATCGGTCACCTCCAGGCAGACAGGGACCGACGTCGGTCGCCTGTGTGGTTCGACTGCGAGCTTATTACGGGTAGTTAGCTAACGAACCAAGTGTTTGCATGATTAGAGCTATTTTTAGACTGAGAGCTGCGGATCTAATTATTGTAATTAGATGTCTAATTATTGTTTGGATGAGATCTATATAATAGACTCATGGTTGTATTGGAAAAGTGTTCTAGTTTGAGTTGAGCAAAGTTTGTTCCTTCTGTGTGTGAGGTGAGCAAGGGTGTTCCTCCTAGTTCCACAGTACCAGGTGTAGGTGCTGGATTGGAGAATCAGCAAGGTTCTTCATGTATGTAGGATCTTGGTCACAGGGGTATGGCCTATATAGGAGATCTACATGGTAAGTAAGATCGTTGATCTATAGGTGTATGTGTGTGCAAGGTCAAGGTTCATAGGTGTGCAGAATCGGGTTTGATTTGCAAGTGTGCAGGATCATATAGACATCAACACAACAGGGAGCAGTATCAGGCAGGATCTACTTGGAGTACAGGGTGTACTCAGATAGAGCAAAGAGGAAGGCAAGGGAGTTCCTTCCATAAGTATGGTCTATTGAATTGCAGGTTGTTGCAGGTTCATGGGAGATCTACTTGAAGTACCTTGAGTACTTGTGGAGTACGTGGAGTACTTGTGGAGTGCGTGGAGCACTTGTGGTGTGCGTGGAGCACGAGAGGTGAACACCAACTCTGTATTTGAGTTGGGTGTTGAGACCTGAGAGGGAGAGATTTGGGGAGAAGAATTACTGTTCACTTGAGGTGTGGCGAGCCTCTGAAGAGGTGGTGGAGAAGAAGTGGCATCTTCTTTATTGTATTCTTTTCTATATAAAGTGTTAATACAATTTGTGTATTGTCTCTCATATCATGTGTTATTCTGAATTTTAGTTACTTGGTGAATCTGGTTAATTTCCGCATATTAATTTGCTTGGTTTGGTAATCATATTGTGCTCTTTTGGTGGAGCAAGATCCTGACAAAATATTTAAAAATAATGATTCAAAAATAAATATTAAAAAATACTAACAAATTTTTAAAATTTTATAAAAATTTAAATTCATTACATCTTTATATATATAAATTTAAAATACATATGTTATATTAATATCATCCACCCAAACTTAAGTTATTTTGAGGGGAGATTATAAGTGTATATGACATCTTTATGCCAAAAATTGGGGTACATTATTTTTGTTTGAACCCATGACAATACTTATGATTTCAAACACAACTTACGATGATTCTTCAAAATTTTATGAGGAAAACACCATATATACATGATTAATGATCTCCTAGATGGCTCTAAGGACATTATGGTGACATTTCACATTACATTATTTTAACTTTTAATTTTTGTCTAGTCATTTTTATTTCACCTATTTTAATTTTAATTATTTATTGGCACTTGTATTTAACTATTTCCTTTCCATTCTTCCTCCCAAAATTTTTTTTACTTGAAATTTTGCTTTTCGTAATATTCTCTTGGTGTGCACATGCTTGATCTTGATTTTCCTTATCTTTTTCAATCATCACATGGCCTTAGAACATTTATTAATAATTATCTATATGGTATTGATATTTTATTATACTTCCATACTACACATCACATATATATAAATGATATAAAACTCATATACTTACATTTGACTATATCTTGTCTACCTCTAGGACATATTTTTATGCTCATATTGACCATGCATTTCCAAATAAGGGGTAATATTATTCTAGAAAGTCATATAATATAAAACATGGAAAAAAATTATAAATAAATAAATAATACTATTTATCAACTATATAGTGGCACATTGATATATGTCATGCTTATCTAACTATGTTATAGGTTTAACATATATATATTACACAAGTGCTTCTCATGATATTATTTGAGTGGGAGAGATGCAGAATATAGGTTACATATGATTATGTAATTATAGATGTTATGGTGCAAGCTCAAAATAAGGGGACCAATTAAGTTCTACCTTTATGTCCTATGTTGCATGGGTTTCAACATCCATGGACACACAAGTACATTTCATCAAAAAATTGACTATCACACAACAAAGACTATATTAATGCATTTAATATAGAAAAATACAAATCATAATCACACACACAAATATTAAGGCTTATTTAATTCATGAAATAGTTATAAATTCTCATATAATTCCTCGTGAACTGGTACAACTCTATGTTCTACTCCTCAAAAGTTTTGCTCCTTCTCAGCGTATTTATTATTTAAAAAAAAAATCTTAAAAAAACCATTTATTTCCCTTATGTATTCCTCTTAACATCCATATATTCATGGAATTTCTCTTCAAATTAATTGACCTCTACACAATTTCCAAAATTCAAGTAGACTTCAGTTTTCAAGATCAACACATGACTATCAATAATTGTCAAAAACTGTCATGTGACATTTTAGGCTAAATGTCAGTTAAAAAATCCAATATAACTTATACATCATTAATTAAATTTATATGAAATTTGAAACATAAATCATATACTATATTTTACATCACCATTAAAATTATAATCATCTAACTCTTAACATAGGTTACTATAGGTAAAGAATAACCTTGTCAATTGATGCAAACTACATAGATGACAATTCCAAGTAGAATGGTAGTTACTGAAACTTATAAAACTTTCACTCTATGCATCCAAATGATATATAATTTTTAAAATAAAAATAAATACATTTTATATCAACCCATTAAATTTGGTAACCTAATTCATACTACATCTCTACCTCAAGTTAATGAACCATCAAACTATATAGATACATTTTCTAGCCGAGTGATAGTGATAAAAACTATTATAAGTTTTCTACCACTTATCTAATTGATATAAAATTTAGAACACACATTATAAGATAAATTTTATATTTTTTATAAAAATTTGGTATTCTAATTCTCAATGCATCTCTAACACAAGGTCATTAACCTTCTGTTGACTAGATAGATGCATTGTCTAGCAAAATGATAATTTATAAAAACTATCATAGGTTTTGCCTCATTTATCCAATTGATCTAAAATTTGAAACATATAATTTATATCACTGATCCAAATTTGGTGACCTAACTCTTACCTTATTTATACTACAAGGTCATGAACCTTCTACCAACTGATGTAGGCATAACCTAAAATAAATAGTTGCAATGTTTTTGGGGTAATTCAAAATAGTCTAAAATTTGGTACAAATATTTTAGGTGTCATATTATAAGAACCACAAAATTTCATCATCTAATTCCTTCCACAACAATATAGTAAATAAGGAAACCTCTTGATAGTGTAACAATTGATATGCCTTCATAATGACTCCAAATGATCTAAAATTTTGTGGTTTTAAGTGTTAGGTTATATTATTCCACCAAATTTTAGCATCTAATTCATTATGCATCATTACCACAAGTAAGAAAACCTCATACTAGTGTAAAATTTGGTACATTTTTGTTGTTAATCCAAATGGTCTAAAAATTGATAGAAATGTTGCAAGTATCATATCTTATGACCTAACAAATTTTCATCAACTAATTCATAGTGCAATTGAAGAACCATTTTCAATAAGTTTTGGTGACTTAACAGTCTATGTAGATTGACATAAATAATCAAAAAATCTTTATTCTTTCTACTGTAAAGGAATACTTTTGCAGCATCATTCAAAGAGGTAACCAAGTTCACATAAACAACACCACAAACCAACAACCAAAAAAACACACTGCACTCTATTTTTGGTTGATACAAGATTGCATGAACCCTTGGATGCTCCTGCATCATGTTATGTGGCTATATTCACATCCACATCATGAGGTAATTTTCATGTTAGTATTATGCCTTACATTGGAGGAATATTTTTATAGTGAGTTTACATTACTATCCTTCCTACTTTACGTTTATCATATACAACTACTTACATTGATTATATATATATATATATATATATATATATATATCTTGTTCTTTCCTAAAACTTATATAATGTTTTATATGGATAGATAGATTATGTTACTACATATTATTATTGCTTAGTTACATTGTGTGTTCTTTTGTGTACCCTATGATTTCTTGATTTTCTGCATGTACATGTTTGTGTTTATGTGTGTTTCATGTCAATGTATTTTCCAATGCTTCCAAATAAGATCCTATAGTTGTCATGCCATGTCATGGCCATTTAATTACATGTTTATTGATTCTTAAATTTATTTTATGTGTGGTTGCATGTGTATATATGATTGTATGTCTATATTATATGATATACTATATGATTGGTTCTATATCATAGGTGTTACTACTATTGTGAGTATGCTTCATTACTATAGCTATCCCAGTGCACATTACTACATTGGGGTATATCAATTTTCCCTCTCATTATTGATCTCATTTCCTATGTCTTTCCATTTAGAGCAACACATTAGCCCTCCTACATCAATAGATCCTATAAAGACTTATCATTCTTAGACCATACCACCTATATATTTTGATTTGTTTTGTCATACCCACATATTATCCATGAACCTCATTGTTCTTATATTGAAGCTTCATTACCTATGTGCCTTATATTAATTATATCGATATGAGCTCACATGACCCTTATCCCTCTTACATCTTGTCGTATTGTGGTTATCATACTTGATACATTTATTTCTATAGATTTTCTATATTGGGGCATATCTTTGTCTCTATATTTATCACCCATGACCTATGTTGGGTTATTTTAATTAATTATAGCTCTAGCACTAAAGTCTAGCCCAACAAACTAGCACGCTAGCCCTTTCATCCAAGATTTAGTTATTGTACACTCACCTAAAGTATGTGGCAAAGGATCAATTCTCATAGGTTTTATTGCACAGTTTGGTTAAATTGTTCATATTCTTCTCTTTATATCAATTAAATGAGGATTATATAAAATCATAAACATACTACCTTGATCTTATGACTTATAGGTTTGATTAATATCATCACGTAGATTAGAGTCATCTTCTATTAGTTTTAAGTGCCTAGAAAAGAAAAGAAGATAAGGTATCTCTCACATAAAAGTATAAACACTTAGTTCATACCATCACTCATAATAACACCAATTGATACAACATGTTATGTCATAAATTAAGCTTAAAGTAAAGGTTTGTCACAATATCATTCTAGAATTCATCTGTCCATCCATCCATCATCATAAGGCTTTACAATAGGGGTATTTATACTTGTTTTTCCCTAACCAAGTGTTACAATCATCAATGGCATGAAGAATTGGCCAACAAACTCTCAACAGACTAAGAGTCATGGAGCTTAACCATCAGTTCTTCCTAAATATTTGAGCCTATGTGCCCCTATAACCTCACTCTATGCTATATATCTATTGCCATGTGTTCATCTTCCTACAGACTGGTACAAAAATTCCTATTAATAAGGTTGTAGTGACTTGTATGAACCATTTTTCTAATTGATCCCACTTCCCATGAACTCCCCTAATCTTATACTTTTTTTATGAGTCCTATGTCCTTGGGTTTATCATGACTCATTTTCTTCTGACTAGGTCCTCTCATGCAGGTTCCTTTGCACCATTGTCCTCTTGAACCCCATAGGTTTTATGTCACAGTGCTTCTACACCTATCAAATATGTGCCATGGTCCTTACGTGATATGGTCCTTCCATGTCATGCCAATTATGTGCCAAAATGGAACAACACTTAGTCAAAAATTTTGGGCCAACATCACCCCACACTATGCTCTTAGTCCATCTCGAACTAAGTTGTGTTATCATCCTCCAAAAATTCAAGCCCAAATTGCTCAAACCCCTTATTTAGATTGTCCCAATATGACAATGCCTAGAGAAATTTTGTAGTTATTTATTATATGGTCCCCTTTGATTTATTTATCTCCTCAGGTTAGCTAGGGGTATCATCAACCTTCTTGACCTATTCATCTAAGGATACAGTGGCATCTTTCTAGACCTCTTTGCCAACCTATCTTTAGAGGGCTACAAAATTCATGTTTAATTATTGATGATGTTTATTGATGGTGTCCTCCATCATCTCCACATCCTTGAATGCTTTTGTGCACTTGGTACAATCTTTTATTAGGAGTGTAACATCATCTAGCTACTGCCTCTAGGCTTCTTCAGCTTGGAACCAAACCTCCAAGACTTTATTAGGGCTTATTATCCATGCAAAAAATACCATCCAAAATTAATATAACTTCCCCAACTCTTTCTATAGTGAGTTTGTATATGTCAAAAATCATGGTGAACTATTTATCCAACTCTAATCCCTCATCTCATGACACAGGTTGTTTCTTGCATTGCTTGAGCAACAATTCCACTAGGGTCTCCAACTTTCCTATGGCATCCTCGTCAAGGGCTACACCATTTTTTAGTATTGGGTCTTCATTAAAAATTGTTATAAAAAGGTTTAAAACCCTTAAATTTTCCTTTGTGGCCTTTTGGAAATATGTTTTTAATGTAGCCACTTCCTCAATGAGTGCTTATTTCTCTACAAATTCTTTATCGTACATGCCTACAACTCTGGGATGTTTCTTTTCAGTCGTGTGTGCATCAAAAATTTAAAAAATATTATGGCACATAATTTCTATGCCTAACTTCAAAAATGTGGTGCTTTCTAGAAGAGGAGATATATTTTTTGGATCTACCCATAGTGGCTTTGGTAGCGTTGGAGCATCTAGGCCCAACGAAACGCTATCCTGTGGGAGTTTAAACTCATATTCCTCATTGTATATATCAAGTAGGAAGGACACTTACTTCTTTGTCTCTATATTTTCCTCCTTGAGGATGAAGTGTGACCAAAGATAGAGCATCTTTTCTTGAACATCAAACTGATGACATTCACATGTATTTCCTATTACACCTTCATCATTCTCCTCTATCTCGATTGGTCCTTTCCCATTACTCAGGTCATGTTGAAACTCAGTCTCCTTATGGCCACCAATGACCATATCACTTTCTTATTCATTGTCCCCATCTTCATCATATTATGTTTTAACATCAAGTAGGGATTCATCAGAGGTGGCTTTCTCTTCCCACATCGGGGAGGGAGTTTTCTCAAAATCTGAACTTGAGCGATGGACCTACACCTTAGGAACTTCCTATTGGGGTGATTTCCTTTGGGGATGTTATTGGGAATCTATTAAAGTAGTAGTACTTAGGGGATATTGTGGTAGAGATAGAGATGGTGGAAGTGGAGGTGGTGGATGTGGAGGTGGAGAAGGTGGTAGATAAAGGGAAGGAATATGTTAGGGAGATAAAGGGCACGGAAGTGAAGAGTGCAGAGGCATAGAGTTTAGATGTGTAGAGTGCAAAAGAGATGGAGATGCATGGGGAGGAGATGGGGATGAATGTGGATATGGTGAAGGGTAAGGTGGGGGTGGCATAGAGGGATGGGATTGCATGGGTCTAGAGGACTGCACCTCTATAGTTTTTTGTCATTTTTGGGGACCTGGTACCCACATCCAATCACTTCTTATCCTTCAAAGGTGGCACTAAAGGAAGTTTCTCCTTAGGGTCTCTTCCCTATGGGTTCTTTTATGGGTGCAACATGTAGAATAGTTTATGAATTTAATCCTTGACCAATGTTTACTTGACATGTATGTCGATTAGGTATGTCTCCATCTTCTCCACCTAGGCCTTCTTGCATGGATAAATATATAACTTATATAGGGTGTGAATCTTTGAGTCTATCCTTTCAACCTATAATATTATAGGTTTCACATCATATATCTGATTGACAAAGTCTATGAAGTACCATATTGAGAAGGTGTATGATAACTTAATCCATGTTGAGAGCTCTCCATATGGGTTCACTTAGATATACACGAGGGAGAAGTGTTGCTTTATAGAAAATTGTGTCTATTCTATAGCCAAAGGGAGTAAGTCTTGGGGAACATGTCACTCATCCCTGAATTCCACCTTCATCCCATCAAATTAGTACCTCATCTTGATCTTGTATGAGGGGGTAATATGACTAGGGCATGTGAACACCTTGTAGCATTCAATGAGGGACTTGTGTGTGGGAGGGTACACCCACTTTAATGCTCTAGAACTATAGTCTAGTACCCCAATTTCATCAAAAACTAACAAGAGGAGGATCACCCCCATGGAAACCTTAACTTTGGCTCATGATGGGTCCTTTCTACATCTTCAAAAATCTTCAAGGTGAAATACATAGCCCAATTATACTTCAACCCTTGCGAGACCTGATGAGAAATGTAGAAGTACACCATGTCAACCTCTTTCCAATAATTAGTCCCTTTGATCTTGGTCGAGATGATATGCATTGCAACCTGAAGGGTGGGATCTTGTATGTTCTTGATATGCATGGTATGGCCCTACTTTTAATACATCAGTCCTATGGTGGTCTTCTATATCTCCTCAATGTTAGCCAAGTCATTAATTATTCTCAATCCCAAGCACTATAGTCCCATGACCCTGTTGAATCCTTTAGGTGTGATTTTCATGATGTGCCCAACAAAGTAGATATAGTCCTCATGGATGCGTGAAAGGAAGAATTGAACTACCTCTATGGGCTTATGAAAATAGGGCAAGTTGAATAGCTGGAACAATCTTGTAGCATCCAACTGATTGAAGATCATGAGATCATACACTAGTTGGTTCTTGGTGTTAGTGGTTTTCATCTAATAATCATTCTGGAGCTCAAACTCATTCCCAAGTTGGTGGTGATTGTAATGAAAGACAGTGCAAGTAGAAACCTTGGAAACCTAGTTCTTTGTGTGTAACACTACTTTAGGGTATTGCATTTCTTCAATTAATAGAGATGGTGGTGGGGATGATTGAGTTTTCTATGTTAAATATGATTGTGCCTACTTTGCCTTTCACACCATACTTTCTTTTCCTTATTTTGTGCATTATTCCTCTTCTCCTCATGTGCTTTGTACTTGTTCTTATGGGTGATGTGCTTGTTCTTCTAGGGCCCCTCCCCTAATTGGAACCCAGTCTCCTCTACTCATCTCTTCTTCTTCAAGTATTTTCAACAAGGTTTCAAGTCCCTTGGCCTTTTTCTTAGGTTATATTACCCTTCGAGGAGCCTAAAGGTTAACACGTGGTTATCTAATGTTTTCAAATGAACACGTGGTTGTAGATTATTGCTTCAGATTTTTTAGCTTAAAAACCCTTTAATGGCAAACCTGTAACCTATAATCTTTGAAAATAAAGCTTTTCCCAATGAACCAGACTTGGAATCTCTCTTCCCAACTTGGTAATGACCTACGTGGTTTGTTAAAGATATGAAAACTCTTTACTTTACTCAAGATTTGATTAACTCGGCTCTAGTAGTTACTTGATCTTTGGCTTTGGTAGTCGCTTGATCTTCAGCTTTGTTAATTTGAAAAGAAATGCAAAGTAAAGTATGAAATGGGTTTAATTTGCCTATTTATAGGATCTAAAAGGGGTTTACCCTCATTAATGTCTTTCCATCATTCATCACTTTGTGGCATTTAATGTAGATATTTAATGGCCATCGCATTTGGATATTTTCTTGTTGCAATTAATGCACTAATAGTATTATCCTATCACATCATTGGCACATTTTTTCCATAACTATTCTTTCCACATTAATGACACATCCTGTCTCATGCCTTTATTCAAAGTGGATGATATCTATGTTCTATGATTTTTGTAAGGTGGGAAATAATTGTCTCTTTTAAATTTCTAACTTATGATAGGAACCTTACCCCTTCATGTCTTAAATGACTCGTGTACCTTTAGTACCTTATGCATACTTCATAACTTGCGTGCCCATGTAACACATGTGCCTACGTAACTTGCACACTTTTCATATTTTCCTTTTTAAACATGACTTCTTAGCCTACACTAAAATGTTTCATGGTCCTCCATGAAAAAAACAAAAAAACTTTGAAAACAAAATTAGAAAAAGAGAAATTTGTGTGCAATAAAGGCAACTCTTTTATTAAAAATAGTAAATACTAAAATAACATAAGCCTTATTGGTTACAAAAACTGCAACTATTCATAACTGAAATACGACCTAAGCCAGCTTCCATTATACTGACCAGGAAGGAATTGACCATCCACCCTTTGTAATCGACATGCTCCAGTAGGTCTAATGCTATGTATTATAAAAGGGTCATCCTAGTGTATACAGAGCTTTCCTGGGTTACACGTGAACTTAGATTCATACAACAAGACCTTTATTCCTAGAAAAAATGTTTTTTCTTTATAAGGCAATCACGTCGTGCCTTTTAATTGCATTTTCTACATCCTGGCTCCAATGAGTGAGGAATTGAGCCTCATCAAGTTACAATAAAGTGTCTAGGTGTACTTTTAAAGAGGATTCTTCATATAGTTGTCTTATGCATGTGATATATAGTGATGATACCAAGAACTCTACTGGTAGGAATGCTTCCTTGCCATACACCAAGTTGAATGGCATGGTTTTGTTTAGGTGCTTATAGGTTGTTCAATAAGCCCATTGAACTACAAACACCTTATCATCCCAATCCATTCAGCCAATGTTATAGATTTTTGTCAAAGTGGTACCTCAGATTTTTTTAAAAGCTTCACTAGTTTTATTGGCTTGCGAGTGATATAGGGTTGTTTTATGGTGTGTGATAATGAACTCAACTAGCAAGATGCAAATCGTTTCATTCAAAAAGTGGGTTTCATGATCACTGATGAAAATCAAAGGGCATCCAAACTGAGTTATGACATTTTCCTAGATGAACCTCATAATAGTAGTAGCAATATAATCCTTTATCTGCACAGCTTCAGCCTAGTGCGTAAGATAGTCAGTTGGTTTAATGATGTACAGTGAACATGTCCATCATCATATTGGAGTGATGAGACCAATAAAATTAATAGCTCATTTTTCAAAGGGTTCCTAAGAAGGGATGAGTTATAGAGTCATAACATCTCTTCGATTAGGTTTTCCTATGTATTGACATATGTCACATTGCTTAACATATGCTTTAGCATCTTGGAAGAGAGTTGGCCACCATAATCTAGCTAGCAAAACCTTTTGCATGGTAGCCTCTCCATTATAGTGTCAATTAGCAATACCTTCATGAACTTTGTGAAGTACCTTGAGGTGTTTATGTTTCATTACACAATGTTGAAGAACGTCATCATGGCCCATCTTATAAAGATCACCTGTTATAAGATGAAAAGGTGCAACATGAATCGCAAGTTGCTTTTGGCTTGTGAGGTGAGACAATCAGGCACAGAATCAGTGGTCAAGAATGTTGCAATGTCTTCCAATTCTTCAAGTACTCATGTGACATGGAAAATTTGTATATCAAGAAGATCATCCTCTATGGTGCATGGTGGTTCTCTATTCTTAATTCATGATAGGTGGTCAGGTCCATAATTGGCTTTCCCAGGTTTCACCATCACTGAAAACTAGAATTTTTGGAACAAAATAATCTGGCGACATATCCATCCATGTAGTATGGGTTTATTGACAAGGTACTTCAAAGCCTCATGATCTATATAAAAAACAAAAAGAGTGGCTAATAGGTACTATCTAAACTTATGAAAAGAATAGACCATTGATAATGCTTCATGTTACATAGTGGTATAGTTTCTTTTAGTTGGTGTGAGGTTCTTGATGGCAAAGTAGATTGGGTGATCTAGGTAACCTTCACTTGGTTGTATAAGGATTGCACTAATAGCCATGCCAAATGCATCAACATGGACATGAAATGGCTTTGTCCAATCAAATAATTTAAGGATAGGAGTAGTGACCAACTTTTCCTTGAGTGTTTTAAAGGCTTCCTTATAAGAACAAGTCCATATGAAATTCTCATTTTACTTTAGAAGTTCTTATAGGGGCGTGGCAATCTTTGCATAACTACAAATGAGCTTTATATAATAACTTGTGTGGCATAGAAAGGTGTGGACCTCACGTTGAGTCTTGGGCACTAGAAGGTAGAGAATAATAGATACCTTCATCGGGTCTACCAGGAGTCTTTATTTATAAATAATATACCCTAAGAGCACACCAAAAGGTGTCATAAATAGGCACTTTTTCAAGTTTAATGAGATTTATAAGACCCAACAGCACTCAAGCATAAGTTTGAGGTTAGTACAATGGTCCTTAACCAAACCATATACTATCTAGTCATCCAAATAAACTTGGAGGAACTTGTGGATGAAATCTTTAAAGGCTTTAACTAATTTTTGTGAAAACACTGCTAGGGTATTTTTCAACCTAAAGGACATAACAACATAGGAAAATGATCCCCATTTAGTGGTGAAGGTTATCTTAGGTTGGTCTTCTTCAGCTATTTAGACCTGATAGTACCCCAAGAATCCATTTTTGAAGGACTAAACTTCACAACCAAGAACACCTTCAAGGATTTATTTTATGAATGGCATTGGAAAGGGATGAGTTACACAAGATGCATTAAGCACTCAATAGTCCACATAGATATGAATGCAACCATATTTTTTGATATTAATCACCATGGGATTGACCCACTTAGATTCAACAATAGGAGTGATTACTCCGATGCATAAAATACCATCAATATCCTCTTTAATGTGTGCCCAGAGATTAGGAATCATCTTATATGGGATTTTTTTCACTAGTCAAGCACTTTCAAATAGCTTGATATGCATCTCCTCTAAGGATGAGTGGACTTCCTTCATTTCACTATAGTTATTTAGGAATACATCTTGATATTCTTTTCATAATTCAAGGATTTTTTTAATCCCTGTGTCAGTCTAATAGTTTCCTACTGTATCTAGATTTGGTTCTTATTCTGAGTTGATGTTGTGCTAAATAGTTTGAATAGGCTCATGGTAGGGGTTGTCCATATCGGCACCTATGTCCTGAATAGTTCTTGTGCTAACATCTATAGGAATATCTAAATGGTTAGATAATGGGTCAAGTGGAGTGGATCCTTCTCCTTCTTCCACTTGTAATACAAGATTTTGTTTCCCAAATGAATTTCTTCATGTCAGTTTAGATCGAGGATTAGCGCATTTATAGGTACTTGGTGTATCAATGGTTTATGTAATAAGTGTAGGGGCTCCTTAGGGTCCTGATAGATAATCCTTGGGTGTTCTTCCATGGGACATGGGTCACCTACTACCACTTCACAAATGGCTTGGAGGGTGAGGTGCAAATCTATTCTTGGTGAAGAATAGGATAACTCTGAGTTCATGTTCTTCTTTAGTAGATGCCAAAACCTAGTACCCAAGTGTCGCTCTTCATGAACGTACCATGCTCATGCCCAAGCATGTAAATTTACATAGAATGCATACACCCATAAATATTTTGGTAAGTAAGACTCATCATTTTGTGACATTGTTTCACAAGCTTCAATGTGGGGCTCAGGGGCTTGTATTCCACTATAGCTAACTTCTCCCTTTATTTTGTTATCATGATGGAATCGATGGTGTAAGGTTGATCATACTTAATCCCATTGGAGGAGTTATTCATAATGGGTTTTCCACCATTGTGTAGCTTTGCCATCGAAGAGATGAACCAAAGATTGAAGATGATCTTTATCAATGTGGTAAAATTCTTCAAGGCACTGGATGAAGTATCAAACTTTCATATGCCCATGGAACCTTAGAGCCTCATCAAGCCTTTCAAGTGGTATGTCTATGATAGGTCCCCTCATGACTTGGCTAGTGATAAGGTAAATGAACCTATGTAATTTATTAAACTATCTTGACACATTCTCTTAGTTATTAATGGTACTGCATATCCTATCAGTGAGGTCATAATCACCATGAGCCCAATAGTTACACATATTGCTTGTAGTGTTAGAGATGGACTGAGTGTCTGATCATCAAAGAATGCCATTTGGAGTGGGATATTTTTGCTCATCATTCTTTGCAGTAACATTATAGATATGGTTTATATCTTCATCAACATGGATAGGCTCTATGTAAGGGGGCCCTTGTGCTTGATCTAGTGGTATTACAACATATTGATTAGTGTTTTCAAAATTAATGTAACATTTCTTGAAGCTTAAGTCTGTGTTATTCTCATAACAAGATCTTCCCAATAGAGCTAGGTAATCATCAGCTTCGACTAGCTCTAGAACCTCAAAATCCTCTTTGAATGGTACTCAAATTATGTTAACCATTGCATCCTTGAGGACCCTAATAACATGTACATGAGTCTTATTTTCCATAAATAAGACATGAGGTGAAGGTTGCAATGTTGGATTGGACATCTTATGCCAAGCATCTTTGGTGAGGACATTGACTTTTGTATCGGTGTCTACTAGTATGTCTCAAAAGACCCATCCATCGATAGCAACATTAACCAATATTTCTCTATCTTATGAGGGAGTAAAGGAATCAGGAGTGTCCAGTCACTAAGCATGATTTAAACAATGATTTTCACTTTGCCTAATGATATGAGGGTGAACCTCATTTGAAATTTGGGCTTGACTCTTAAGCCAAGCACTGAGCTGTGGGACAATATCCTCATCCAACATATGCTTGCATAGTTCTTGGAAGTCATCCCATGCTACATGTCGAGGTTTAGCATCCCTTTACATAACAACATGTTTCATTGCTTCTTTATCTTTGAGGAGCTAAATCTCTCCTTGAATTTCTCATATGAGTTCCATCGTATCTTGGAGGATATCCTTTTGATGCTAAACATTAGGATACTTTCAAACTCGTGGTTCTTCCCGTTGCACTTTCTCAATAGGATTAGTTGTCAATTGAATATCTCCCCCACTATGAGTGGTAATGTTTACCTATTGAACTATAAGAATGGTTTGGCATGCACGCCACTATGGTTTATCAATTTGAATCATACTAATGCCTTTTTCATTTCACTCATTGGTGATGGATGCATATAAATAAAGACACTCTTCTAGTTAGTGGTCCTTTTTATAGAAAGTGCACATCAAGTAATCTGGGCAATCCCTTTGATAGTGGTCTAGAGACCCACATTTGTTATAGGTCCTGGGTGGAAAATGACTACCTCCTCATCCTCTCCCTTTTCCTCATCCATAGTAGCCACCATTGTCTTGAGTATTTGCTACTGAGGTTTGGTGTGTGTTACGCACTCAAGCTTCATGTATGTCACTAATCAAATTATAGTCATTAGTGTCATGAACATAGGATTGACAAATCTTATAATAGTTAGACACTTTAGTGTGTATATCTCACTAAAAAGAGGACAAGAGTGGACATCATGTTCCTCGTGGCATATTTCACATGTTTGTTTAAGTACCATGAAAATGTTTTTACATAGATAATTGCTCTATGTATGCCCTTTACATTCACAGCCAGTAGACCAAACACTACTATGTGTTTCATGTGCATTATTGGCCATCAAATTCTCAAGTTATGATGCTATGAAAGCTATCTATGCTTCCATAAAAGGACTAATCCTAGTGTCAATACTTCCAACTCCCTCAACACAGAGAGCAACTTATAAAGCCTCGTATGGGTTAGTGAATTTTCGTTGAGACAAGGTTCATCGAAAGGGTAGTAAAAATCCACACATATACTATTATGCGTGTTGAGTAGCATTAATTTCAAATAACAGTTTAGATAGCAATTGTTTTGAACCTTGCATCATATTCATGCACACTTTTGGTAAGTCCTTGATTTATGTCCTTCAGAGCTGCTATGTTTTGTTGCTCAAATTCATGAATGTCAAATTCTTGCAAGAAGGTTGTTTTGAGCAGATCAAATTTGACCACCACTTGTTGAGGTTTGAACTTCTAATACCCCTTATGTGCACACTCTAAAAGTGTAGTTGAAAAATTTGTGGCCTTACATTCAAAAGAGGTGATACCTTGTGCCCTCTAAATTAGTTCACATTTGTGGACATGCTCTACTATTCTCCACTCCTTGATATTTAGGTAAGTGTAGTGTCATCTCATAGTAAACCATCATCAATGGAGGCACTTGAATGGGTGGTTGTAGGGAAGCTCCAGTCCCTGTCCCTTGAGGAGGAAGTCCACTTCCTCATGTGCCTCCTCATAATTCTCCTTCAACACCTTTAGTAATAGTGCTCATGGTATGGGGCGTGTCAGTTGGTTAGTTAACCAATTTGGGGCATGTATTCTATCCTTGAAGGCCAAGTCCACTAGGCATCCCAAGTTGTGCCATAGAATTCCCTTAAAGAGGGAAATATAGTGTTAAGTCTAAATGAGCTTCAAAAAGCTCAGTTTTAGTATCCCTTACTAGTTTAGTTTTTGATTCCAAACTATCTATATCCCAATTTCATATGTGTAATATGTCTAACTCAAAAACATGAGAATGCACTATGGTGGGGGAGCTTGGTTGTTTTAGACTTGGTTCCTTAGTTCTTATCATCCAGCTTGTTTCTCTTTCATAGGATAAAAGTGGCATAGAACGTGGCTCAAAAGTGATGGGGTCCTCATGTGTTTTCACTTCCCTACGGCTCTTAACAGCAATCTTTGAGTTCTCTCGGTCTCTTCCTACATCGTTAACTCCTATAATCCTTTGTCGAGCTTCATCATACTTTTGTTTCCATAATGCATGTTAGCTGGCTACCATTTTGAACCCATAATATTTTACCAACTTTTATTCTCCCCTTCCAAATGTGTGGCTCATGCACAAGAGGATTTATCTCTCCATTGGTATAGTTTTCAGTCCAAGATCAACAAATAACTTCTTAATTTCAAAACTAAAAAGCTTAAGATAATGACCACATGGTTCTCAAAGAAACTAGAACTTGGCTTCTTCAGGGCATGAATAAGAGGTTACAACATACTCCAAAATGTAGTTGTTCAAAACTCCTTTCCACTAAAATTTGACTGCTCACATCCATGAGGCTCCAAGTCATGCTAAAGCCCTTTACTATTCTAGCATCCAAGACTTCCTCCTTCCAAGATTACTTGATCATCCTTGAGCATATGTTATCAACCAAGCATGTAAGTGAATTGGGACCTCTAAAAAGAAAGTTTCATACAATGGACTATAGAGATTTTGTTCTACACATTGTCATGCAGAGATTCCTAGCTCAAGATAAGGAACTACAAAATTATCTTCAACACTGGTAACCCATTCTTCTATATTCTCTAGCATAATATGCTCAAACATTTTTCCATGATTGTGCTTCAAGTGCTTCAGGTCCCAACAATAAAACCAAAATATTGGGTTATTTTAGTTAATTCCAGCTCCAATGCTAAAGTCTAGCCCAATGAGTTAGCGTGTTGGCCCTTTCATGCAAGATTTAGGTCCTGTGTGCTTACCTAAAGCGCACAGTAGAGGACCAGTTCCCATAGGTTTTATTGCACAATTTAGTTAACTTGTTCATATTCTTCTCTTTATATCAATTAAATGAGGATTATATAAAAGCATAAACATACTACCTTAATCCTATGAGTTATAAGTTCGATTAATATCATGACGTAGATTATAGTCATCTTTTATTAGTATTAAGTGCCTAGAAAAGAAAAGAAGATAAGGTATCTCTCACATAAAAGTCTAAACACTTAGTTCATACCATCAATCATAGTAACACCAATTGATACAACTTGTTATGTCATATATTAAGCTTAAAGTAAAGGTCCATCATAATATCATTCTAGAATTCATTCGTCCATCCATCCATCATCACAAGGCTTTACAACAAGGCTATTTATACTTGTTTTGCCTTGACTAAGTGTTATTATCATTTAATGGCATGAAGAATTGGCCAATAAACACTCAATAAATTAAGAGTCATGGTGCTCAACCATCAGTTCTTCCTAAATATTTGGGCCTCTGTGCCCCCTATATCCTCACTTTATGCTATATCTCTACTACCATGTGTTCCTCTCCTTGCGGGCTACTAAAAAAATTTCTATCAATAAGGTCAGAGTGACCTGCATGAATTGTTCTTCCAACTGTTCCTGCTTCCCATGCACTCCCTTAGTCTTTCAATTTTATTTTGAGTCCTATGTCCTCAGATTGTTTGTGACTCATTCTCTTTTGTTTGGGTCCTCTTGCGCTCGTTCCTTTGCATCATTATCCTCTTGCACCCCGTAGGTTCCATGCCATGATGATTCTACACCTAAAAAATACATGTCATGGTCCTTCCATGCCATGTCAGTTTCGTGCCAAATAGAATAACACTTAGTCAAAATTCTGGGGCCAACAACCTACACATTGCCATTGGGGGCATCATACATGTACCCATCTCATTAGTTTCACTAACATATACATATATATATATATATATATATATATATATATATATATATATATATATATGTATATATATATATATATATATATATATATATATATGTATGTATATATATATATATATGTATATATATATATATGTATATATATATATATATGTATATATATATATGTATATATATATACATACATATATATACATATGTATGTATATATATATATGTATGTATATATATATGTATATATATATATATATATGTATATATGTATATATATATATGTATGTATATATATATATGTATATATATACATATACATATACATACACACATATATACATACACACATATACATACACATATATACATACATATATACATATATATATATATATATATATATATATATATATATATATATATATACGTATATATATATGTATATATATATATATATGTATATATATATATATATATATATATATATATATATATATATATATATATATATATGTATATATGTATATATATATATGTATATGCATTGCCTTGGGAGAACCATACTCATATATAAAATACATGATTTTTTATTGATATATATCTTATACATACGAAACCTTATCACACCTATGTTTCTTTTGATCTTATACTGCTTATATCAGGACATGCCATTATCCTACTTGCACCTAGTCACATAATGGTTATCACACAATTCATTCACTAACAAATCTTCACATATTGCATTTACTTACATTGGGTCATAGTTGTGTTCCCCTTCACCAGATTATATTAGAGCATATTTATTACTCGTCACTATATCATCCTCACATAAGGATGCATTTATCTATCGAGCTTTACACGACGATATCTACTATATATATATTTTCACATGGACATATTACCTATTTATCATGTTGACCATGATGGGGAATATTGTTTGCACTCACTCTCACATCCTCATTTCCCTTAAGTCATATCAAACTATTGAGCATTACTTGATGATATTTTGATATAGTTACATGTACATGTATAATACTAAGTTCTTACAAATATTTCTAATATCTTTGAACATATTATATGATAACATATGGTTCACATGAATTTTTCTTTCAAGATGAGTAATTTTCAAAAATAAATTTATAATCCCTCACCTCAAAATGGGGCACAAATATCTATGTATTTCTAAGTAAAAATTTTTCAAAGTGGAGCAAAAATAAGTTCCAATAAATTCCAACAAATGAAAGATATCTTCTTCTCTGATAAAAAGTGGAGTTGAGTTCTCAGAACTTACTCTAAAATTTATAGCATTTGTGTAGTTGAGTTTTTAGAACTTACTATGAAAGTTATAGCACCCGAGTATATGTATTTTTAGTTACAATTTCTAGGAATGACAACATGGTTCACATTCCATCTGGTGTATTTGTTCATATGCTCATATTTTCAATTTCAATATTCCTACTAATTTACTAGGATAATGACTATCTTTTTGGCATTGGGCATTGCTTATAGGTACACATGTTTTTTGGATATCACATGTGAGTGGAGTCTAGCCCAAGCATCTAGACATTTCATCATTCCTTCCTAAGGTAAGTGCAAGTACGTGGTTCAATTTATTATTTTACTTTGACGCACACATGCATTTACATGCACATGCACATCAAAGTGGGCATTAAATATACAAACCATTTTGGTACAAGACCTTTTTCCATTAGTTATATTCCATGTTTTATTACACTTGGTCCATGTGTACCACATATTTGGTTATTTACGATACATTTTACCCTTGTTTTGGGCCTCATATCATCATCTTGTAACATAACTATTCTTCATAAGTTGAATTTATATTCAATTTTGGCCAATGATAATATATTCATTCAACCTAGAATGTTTGTAAACATATAGATCAACTATTCATTTGTCTTTATACAACATTGGATGCTCCTAGAATGTCCAAAACACCATCTCAAGATCTTTTCCTAAGTCCTAGTCAGCCCATATGACTGTCCCCTTAACTTTTGGGTCTTTTCGCCTTGATTGTCACTTATTAGTATCTTTTATGGTTACCCTGTCTATACATGTGCCCTTGAAGAGCTTATATATATAATTGTAAGTTCTTAGTCATTTCATTATCTACTCAAATCTTCTAATCTCTTATAAGTTGAGTCTCTCATGCACATTTTATTAATCCTTGTCGAGAGGTCTTCACATCTTATCAAAGGAGTTTGCATATTGATTTAATTATATCTTTGCCTATTTTTTGCCAATGTTATGTATCAAAACAAGGTTATAGTGAGAGCATGTCATTGCATTTGATTATCTAGGAGAGAAGATAAAGCCCTCTCTCTCAATTGGATTGAGATTTCACTCACATACACAAGAGAACTATATTGACTTTAATTCCAAGTGTATGAAATTAAATTATTACACAACTTCTCTAGAAATTTTATTTCTTAAATAAATTACACTCTTATGTTACAATATAGAATTAGATTAAAAATCAAAGATAAAAAAATAAGTTAAATAATTAAATCTGCGCATTAATTTTGAGATGCAAATCTATAATTTAATTAAAAAAATGAAAAGAATTCAACTTTTTTTTAATATTTATTTTAACATTACCGATATTATTAAATTACCCATTTAAATTTTGAACTTGGGAAGAGGAGTGAGCCAACTATGTTGCCATTTAAATTACCACTTTTATTGGAAGAGAAGAATATACCTCATGTTACGTATCCGTTACACCACCAGTAATACTTAATAATCTATGTATCATTTGGAAAAAAAATATATCAAGGGAAAGCACCTTTGGAAAGAGAGAATATCCCAACGTTTAACAGAATCAAACCGACACTCGAGCGAGAGGGTGAGTTTTAGGTTAGGAATTAAGCGGTGAAGACAAGCCAGCCTACAAATTTTAAATTACTTATGCATGTCAATTTAAAATTTGTTTCGTAAAATGAGTTGAAAATGAAAATAAACAGTTTAAACATATTTATTTTTAAAATATTACAAAATATTAATTTTGAAATATTTATTTTATATTTTTATCATTGTGAAAGTAAAGTGTAATAGTTTTTACTCAAAATAGTTAAGTTCTCTTAATTGTAACGGAGATTCACACTGACATATTATTTTAGTAATTGTAAAATTTACCCATGCAAAAATTTCAAAATATTTTTTGAAATGTTATTGTTAATATTATCTTGAATATTGGTTATTACACCCGTGATACATGAAAAGTTAGCCCTATTAACTTAATTAAAAAACAGAAAGAGAGAGACTGTAAACATTTAAGCGTGTTACGGTTGAAACACAAAAAAACAGACCACATACCGTCAATTTGCAGGGCACGGAGATGGATGGCAACAGACGGCGACGGTGAAGTGATGGACAGAAGGTTAAGAGGAGACTAGTGTAAGTATTAGTATATTAGTTAAGAGTTAGACTTCCTACCAGACAAACCAAACAACGCGTTCCTTCCCTCACGTCACAATCTCCGGCTGTCCACACGCGCTGTGCCTGCTGCGACGCCGACGTCACCCCCGTCCCTTCTCGTGATTAGGAATAGTGCCACTTTTGGCGTTGCAATACTCGAGCAAGTAAACCCCTTCCATGCTCAATGTGACCACGGGCCATGCCCCCTCATGATGTAAGCCATGTGATGGAGTTTTAAAGAAGCTTCGTTATATGGGAATTTCTCGTTTCCCCCTCTGCGCCGGGCCCCACGTGACCAGTCCCCTTGCTCTTACCTCCATTGCACCGACGCGCATTTAACCGTGTGGTTAAAGAAAAGGTGTGAAGCCCGACCGGGGGTCGGATTAAAGTCAAAGCAAGGCGGTTAAGAAGGGAATAATAAGAAGGGGTTCGATTTTATTTGGCAATTGGCGGTTGTTAAAATTTCGATTATTTAATTGGGTTATAATGAGGTGGAGGGTCACATGGATGGGCTGACAAAGGCTGCAGTGGGTTCACGTGCAGGGTGGCCCCTCCTTTATACCAATCACAAACTCACTGCGGAGTAACTCTTAAGAAAGAATCAAACTTTCTTTCCCTCCCTCCCTTCCTGACGAACAACAAATAATTAATCATCGTTCGTGGTGGCAATGGGAACGTCCCCGTCCCCGTCCCGTCTCCGTTCCAGTCAGTCAGTCAGTCAGTCCCAGGGAGGGGTGAATTGCAAGCAACGCATAGAAAGCGAGAGTGCAGCGCAAACAGGTGAGCGATGATGGGGTTGCTATTTCGTGAATTAATTAACTCCCTCCAAGTGTAAGTGTGTGTGATGTTTTTACCTTGCAGTTGCATCATGACGTGGCAACCGGTTACGGGCTCAACGCCCGAGGCTCTTTGTCGCCGATGAACGTGCCCACACGTCGCCACGTACTCCGCCGTTGATTTTCGATCACGTTCTCTCACGTTGTTCGCATCTTTTTGCACTATTTATTTTATTAAATTTATTCAAACCTTTTTCTCCTCTAGTGACATATTCTCTACCCATCATAATAATAATAAGACCTAACTCGGCTTTAACCTGTGGTTCGGGGGATTTACCCAAAGCCCAGGGGAGTTAGAGTCAAACGTGGCGGTGGATGTGGTCAGGGTGGTTAAGTGAGGCTTTTGTTTTTTCCCCTCAAGTGGTGATGATTCTTATTCAGAATTTGAGAGGCGAATGGGCTGCGGTTGAGCTGGATTGGGTTGGATTTTTGTTGGCCAAAACGTGGGTGAAAGATTATAATTTTCAATATATTTAAAAAAACATGTTAACTCAGATGCAGAGCCTCCTGTTTTCCAAACTCACATGCCCGCTTGAGCTGGCAATGGCATCGGTAACTTGCCTTGGGTTTCAGTGGAGTAATTAGCAGAGGCTTGTGCCTTGTGTGCCCGCTGCCCATTAAGAGTGCTTTGCCTCTACTCAAAGGAGCAGGTGGGTGGATAGGTAATACAGAGAATAAATTCTAGTTAAAACCCCAACCCCAAACCCAAGTTAAAATCTAACCAAGGTAGGGGGTGAGGGGTCATTAGTTCTGGACAGACACCCAACCAATTATGGGGTTTGTATGCAGCTTTGCATGGGGTACACATTCAGAAATGAATAGTTTATTTGAGGCGATGGCATGAGAATCTGGACCCATTGATATGCTTGTTTGTTCACATTGCAATTTGCATTCACAATTCACCCATTTCAGCAGCACAAGGGAGGAAGGGGGCAATGGACAATGGACAATGCATGTAACATTGTTTGCGTGAATTAAGATGGTTGAACAAGCCCACCTTCCACGTTGAACTCTGATTTGCCACCAATTTAACACCTTATTATATTTATTTTTGCCACTGCTCGCTTCTTCCCAAAGTTTCTTATTAAAGACCTCTCACCCTTCACTTTACCCCCCTGCTCTCAACAACATTTTGCTTCTTTCACAGCCTCCTACACCTTCAGATTGAGTAAGTATGTATTGTATTCTCTGCACTTGATACCCATTTGGCTTCTATACCTATTGGCTGGGTGTTTTTGCCTTCATTTTCAATCATATTCCATTTTTGGGTTCTTTTGGCTGTGCCTTCTGGCTATCTATTATGCACTAACCTGAAAATGGGCCTCATACCGTATTGATTATATGGGTCAGCATTGCAGCGCAACAGCTTCAAACTTCCTTTAAGTTTGAGATTGTTGGGTTTAATCCTAATTCTGACCAGCTGTATGCCAATGTCTCATGGCAAATTTTTTGTAACAAGTTTGGAAAGAGCACTAACTCTTTCTAGTTTTGGTAGTAAGGAAGTCTTTCCGGTATGCATATAGCTCTACCCACACAATTGTGTAATGCCCTCCAAGATTATTGCTAAACCGCTTGTACTGTTTATTTCCATTGGTATTGATTCTGTTTTGGGTATGCAGATATCGTTGCATTGACTTAAAGGCAGCAGCAGTAGCAGCCTTTTCAGAACCGGACCAGAAGTGGATTCATCCAGCTAGTTTCGGGAATGGAAGCTCCAACTTACCTGTATGACACAAACTATGGAGCTCCGTTGATAGAGGGGAGGAAGTCTAATGGGAAGATAACAGAGTTCAAGACAGGCGTGCAGCTAGGAGACTTTTTTCACATTGATGATCTCTTGGACTTCTCGAATGAAGAGATTGCAGGACCCATTGCTGGAGAGAGCGTCAATAATTGGGCAAACTGTGGCACTGCTACAGATTCCTCCACTGTAACCATCACAGAAACAGTCAGCTGCAATTCTTCGGTTGATGGAAACAACTCCAGAACTTACAATGTTCTGGAAACGGATGAAAACAATCCTGGTGAACTCTGTGTTCCAGTAAGTCTGACTCCCTTCTTAAAGTTCTTTTTCAATAATATTAATTACCCCGTCTTCAGTTGGGTTGTGCATGGTGTTTGGCTTAAAAATATGTCTCCTGTTGTTAAAGGATTCAAATCGTTTTCTTCGGAATAAGGTTTACTCTTATGGATTGTGAGATTCTTTAAGTAAGGTCTGTTGCCTTCAAGGGAGATAATGGTGTGCTTATTTCATTTCTGTATATATGATGCTTGAGCAGGAATTTCAATGCAACTACCCAAATGGAAATGGATTTTATCCGCTTTAGTTGCATAAATTCTTAACTCTACGCCAAATGAATCAATGATACAGATTGAGAACTTCATGTATTTTCAAGTATTAGTTGTATTTACTGAGAATGTTGCTTTGGGTTTTCTTGGTACAGTGTGATGATTTGGCAGAGCTGGAATGGCTCTCAAATTTTGTAGAGGATTCATTCTCGACAGAAGAAGTACCGAAAGCTTTCTTTGCTCCCAATTTTGGAGATGTAAGAAAAGATACTGAAACCCAGTTAAGGCCCCATACAACAGAAGCATGTGGGAAGGGGAACACAAGCCCAAATTCTGTATTGGATATAACCTCTAGCACTATAAAGACCCCCAGCCCCAGTTTCGGTCCAGAAACTCCTGTTCCTGGGCGTGCCCGCAGCAAAAGATCAAGACCACCTGTTTGTAACTGGTCTTCCCGCATTGTTTCACCTACTTCATCAGCCTCTACTGCACTAGAGAATCGACACACTCCTGCTTCTTCCGCATTATCTTCTGATTCAGATTTTTTTGCAGAATCCTGCTTGCTCACAAAGAAACTGGTGGTGAAGTCCAGCCAAGGAATAGGAATGTTTCACAAGAAAAAAGAGCAAGAACAGCAGGTGGGGATACCAATGAGGAAATGTATGCACTGTGCAACAGTAAAAACACCTCAGTGGAGAACAGGTCCAATGGGACCCAAAACATTGTGCAACGCTTGTGGGGTTAGGTATAAGTCAGGCAGGCTTGTGCCAGAATATAGACCTGCTGCCAGTCCCACATTTGTTGCCACCAAACACTCCAATTCTCATAGGAAAGTCATTGAGATGAGGAGGCAGAAGGAATTGGCAATGCTACATGGGCCTAGCTGCCATGGCCGAAAAGACGAGGAGGAAAGAGAATATTCAGACCATGGGGATGATGATGAGGATGAGGATGATGCAGGAAGAGCATTAGAAGAGCACCACCCATATTTTATCTCTGATGATGATACTTACTTACTTCATACAACAGTACATGACTATAGGCAACTTATCTGAGATTAAGCATCCAATTCCCTATCCCATGTGCAATTTTTAATGCTGGTAGGGCAGGGAAGCAGCATTTATAAGGGGGCCTGTATCACAATCACAAGTTCAAATGGGAAAAAGCACAAGAGCGAAAATTAGTAGCAGGATTTGCTTTTTTCAAATACACGAAGGGTATTGAACAAGTGAGTGAAATGGAAATGGAAATGGGTTGGTTGTTGATGGAATTAGGAGAAGGTTTAAGAATCTTGCCATGTATTCTTTTTGCAGATTAGTGGATCATTTGTTCGTTTAATTATGTAGAGAAATTTCCATGATGGGTATTATGATATACAACTAGTCAGTCTAGATAGTTATTATGTGTTACTATGAGGGAGGGCATGAAGAGGCCTGCCTCTTACTGATCTGATAATCTCTGAATGCAATTGTTCAGGAACAATATTAGCATAAGAATGCCATGATCATGATCAGGAGGAGGTCTCTCAAATCTTGTAGATAGAAAGAACTATTATTGTTTAGCTGGAGAAGATTTGGTGAGGATGCCCATAATAGAGAGTTACAGAGATTTTCCTTTGTTTTTGAATTTCTTTTCCTCTTTGAATATATATAAACGGATCAGGGTGAGTGTTTTAAAATTTTGATGTTTAATGTGTATTTTCTCTATGAATTGCTCCGACTATCGTCACCCAATAAATGAAACCCAAAAGAAACTATTAAAGTATGGTGATGTCAAAGCATGAATGGTTATATTTAATTAATATTATTATCAAACCAATGATCCTCTTTTTAGGCGCCACGTCATTATCAGCTAATCCGTGCATGCCACGGTACGTAATTCCACGTGATCCGAGACAAACCGCTGTCCTCTAAACGTGAAATTCAACGTGGCGCATGTGGGATCTATAATATCCTCCAGAAGAATAATGCAACGAAGATTCCGGAATCTTCTGGGAATCATAGATCGCAAATTTCAATTAGTTATACTTAACCCGTGATTAACGATTAAAAAAACAATGGTTGCATGCGTCTTTATAATGCCTTGGGCTACGGAAGAGGAGACAAAAATAGGATATCATTTTGAGCGCTAAATAAAATAAAAATACTTGGTATCCATCCATCCATCCATCCATCCTCACTGTCTCTCGCATTTTGTTAGCGTGGAAGGAGATTGTTGCATCAGCATGGTTTCTCTAAAGAGATTTCATGGCTAAGGATATCATAACCGCATTCCAAAACAAGTTCAACGGTGCTTAACCACACTAGTAGGTGAGAGATCTTCATCATTAATAATAACCATTCTAACAACCAATACCATTTTACTTATCCATTCACCAACCATTTACTTCTAGATTCACCAACCATTCTAACAACCTTGTAGCTAAGTTACATCCATGTACTCTGTCAATTTTATAGTTTTCAATTTACCGAGGTTTTTGAAATAAAACATAAACTTTTACATTGAATAAATTCTTGAGTTTTGATTTCTAAGTTTAAATTCGACTACCCAAATATCCAAGTTTAAGCATTCATTTTACGAAAATTTTGTGTTGAGTTTGAAAGGGTGAATCTTATATAATGCATAAGACTTGCAAGAAAACTTGTACAACTTCAATTGCATTATCAAGACATACCCTTAAATCTAAATGTTTAACTAGTTCAAATTACCTTATCAAACTTAATTGCTTTTGTATACATTTCTTTTAACAACATCAACTTTTTACCAATTGCTTACTTGACTTAGGACTAAATTACATTAATACTTGATAAAATAATACTTCAATTATACATCAGTTTGATGTTTTCCTTGCCATATTGTCTCTTTAAAAATTCTCGCTCCAACTAATTAGAACAACCAAGACATGCTACTTTAAAATAACATGAAAACTTACTTTCTCTTTGTGTAGATAAATAACTATGGTACATGACTTGTAATTGCGTGTTATTAACCGGTTTTCTTACATATAGATCATTGGTTCAAATTGAGCTCTTATTGATATATTTTCCCTTTGTGTCGGACCCTTCATAGCATTTCCCTATCATCAGTCAATCGTGAACATCTTCATATTTATCATTTGTTTATCTTAGGATATTCACAAATATTCCTACAAACCCATTGATCTTCATTTTGTAAGCTTTGAACACCTCGACCAATATCAAGACAATTTGATAGTGGTTTGACCACTGTCGAATCACCCTGATACTAGTCATATCGGTCGTGGGTCCTTTGTTCCATTTCACCATGTTTCATTGTATTGTGATTATTGGTTTTCTCGCGTATATAATGTCAGTTTGCATGCAAATAAGTTCTTAATTTATCTATATACAGACAAGTACCATAATACATTTACAACAAGTGAGATCAGCTATCACATCACTATAGTACGTCCCATGCTCATACAATTACAAGGATTCCTTTGCATTCTTCTCCTTATCACATTTCCTATTTATTGAAGTGTTATTGTTACATTTGTACTAAAAGGACTAGTGAAAGATCATATAGAATCACCCTAGTTGCATTTGCATCTCATATCATAATGATAAGGGATGGGATTATCATATACATGCATATGATTGTTATCATGTGTAAGTGTTGATTTCTAACCTATCAAAAAGTAAAGGGCTAACTAAGACATGCCCTTAAGAAAAAAATCAACTTTGTTATGTCCTTGCAAGCTCACTTGGTATGGATTAAAGCCTGAGAAAAGGTGAATAAATTCTTGTTGTTTCGCACACTAATTCACTGATCCAAGAGAGGTTTCTATCAAACAAATGTGAACAAAGGGATTCACAGAATTTTAGATTGATCAGACTTACACAACCATTGTCAGAAGAAGAATACCACTTTTGAGACATGATGTCACTATCAAAATAATTTGATTTTGGTCACCCTCTATAGGGACAATCCAATTTTGGTTGCTTCATTAGAACACATTCATTTTTTTGGATTCTCTTTTACACTGTTTTTAGACCTTCTTTTCAACACTTTAAACCTTTATTAAAGTTCAAGTGAGTCAAAAATTAGGTGCATATTTCTAAACCTAATTTTTTAATTATTAATCATTCAAGGTACTTTTACTCACTCCCCCCCCCCCCTTTGATAGATATTGAGGGGAAGGGCCCTCACCGTACATAGAAAAATACAAAAAAAAAAGTAGGTGGTGTTTCAGCTTGATATAGAAACAACCAACCACGAGCAAATCCCATAGGGAGTGAAACCAAAACATTGAGGGACAAACCTCAAGAACACGGAGAGAAAAAACCAACAAAAAGAGAAACCAAAAAGGAAAGAGAGAAACTACAGACTAGGGAGAAAGAGACTTCAGGAAAGTGAGCTTACAAGTTGGACCCAAACAACCTTCATCCTCCCTGTTATGCTTAACAAGTGCAAACACACCACCCAGACCAACTACATCCACCATATATTATAGATGCCCCTACATGAGTCAAGAAAATGAAACCTTAGAACCCTTCATGCTACCACTATCAAAAAACCTGACTGCCTCCTCCTCCATAACTGTCACCACACCTCTACTAGAGCAGAAGTCTACCAAGAGCTATGTTGCTAAAGCCAAGAGCTTAGAACCAAATCGTTCAATATACCAAGCCAAATAGGAGGCTCTAGCCATGCATTCAGAGAGAAAGCTAGGGGGATGACATTCAAAGGACTATCTACGAGTGCCTTAAAAACTCCATACAATTTCACATAGCGAGATTCCAACTCATAAAAATAGACAGGGGCAGTAGACCCAAACACTTCGAGCTAGAAAATGTTAAGAATGAACTAATCACCTTCGATAATCGATTTAACCACCTAACCAAACCACCCTGAAGTTCCTTCCAAACTAGAGTCTCCACCATAGACTTAACCACCTCAGCATTTTTAACCACACATAGAAAATTACTAGCAAATATGGATGCCACATCTATATTTGTCTTGTTCCTACAAATAACATGCCAAGTATGGCCTTGAAAGCCTCTGAGACCTCCACATTTAGCAACTAGAAAATTAGTCTTAAACAACGAATAGAGACACTGTCATGAAAATCCATCTCTTTTCTCTGCGTAGAGAGAAAGAATGGGCTTGATGAGAGTAATGTTATCAAATATAGAATTTATCATCATCACTACAACACACACAAAATGTAGGAGGGATAATATAATCAAATGTCACATGTTGTCTCGATTATAAAACTTGGAGCAAACATTTCAGCCATCTCGTCAAGTTGTCAATCACCAAAATGAATGAAAACCCATAAATGATAAATGATCCAAGTAATCCACACAAAATCGCTTATAAGTGTGATGAATGATGAGGGGGTGATGGATTTTTTAAAAAAAGATCAAGCTGGTCTAAACCTAGCCCCCTTCCATATTCATTATCCATCACCACTTCTTCTAATTGGTTAGCTCCCTAGTTAACAAGAAAGACTTTCTGCTTATTAGCCTCCCTAAAATAATAAGAAATGGACTATGACACCATTTTATCCAAGAGGGGCCAAACTGTATTAAGGATATTATTTTAGATGACATGCCTTAGCCTAGGGATTTATAATAACATCCAACATGATTTTAAAATCGCCTTATCAAAAAATTCTCAATGCCACATTATCGAGCTAATTAAATACCCAAGATAGTTGTTAGGGCCTCATCCTCATTATTCATTCCATCCTAAAGACTAACAGACAAGGCATGAATAAGAGATCTAATACAGTCCCTAATACTGCACCCAGCACCTGGAGCTCATGGATTCCCATGCACTGCACCATCAAAGTTCAATTTGAAGAAAGTTACAGGAGGAGGGGTCCAAGAAGCATTACAATGAGGCTAGGATTTTATTCTAATTACTCTTGACCCATTAACATGGTACTCACTTCCCCTCTTAAATAGGCACTAGGGCAACTCTTTATTTACTACATTTGATTATGTTTATATCATAATTTCCCTTGTGTCAATTCTTTGATGATTTAACTTAAACCACTTTTCATCAACAAAATTTGGCGGGTTTGTTTTATATAGAACATTTAATATTAGGATTTAATGTTTTTATCCCATCTAGGGCCTAATTTTGATGTTGTTTTAACATTTTAGAGTTTTACTTATGTAAATCCTAAGTTAGATTAAAACGTTGAGTTGTCTAAATTAGTGAAATAATATTCAATAAATAACCACTGATTTGTTATAGATTTTGAATTTCTTTGACTTTATAAAAATAATAATAAATATATGCAAATAGAGACTTATCTGGAAAACAACTATCACAAAAGATTTGGGTATTGAAAATTGGGTTACAGACAGGTCTGAGTGTTGTCAATAGGGTCCTTGGGTCAAATTCTTCATTAGAAAGTAGCACCCCACATAGACAATAATGCCATATGGCTCTAGTGTCCTAAAAATGGCACTAGTGTCCTCTTTGTAGGACTATTCCTATTTTCTAGGAGCACTTGCACCTATATTTCTAGGTTATGTTCCTACACACACAAAATCTAGAGATTTGTATTGTGCCTAGAATATCTAATTTAATATGCAAAACTTAATCTTCATTGAAATTATGGCATGATCTAAAAATGTGTGTTTATTAGTAGGATAGGTTGGGCATCCTCAACACCTTGCTATGAAGAGAGTTGCCTACATACCAATACTCTGAGGAGGGATCAAGCCCGATGTAGTTCTCTCACCTAGTGCTTGGTGCAAGTGCAAGTGAATGTTAAAATGATAGTGGTCTTCAATTCCTTGAGTGTGTTTGAGATTGTAAATATTTGAAATTTGGGCTTAGGAAAGCTATAGATGATAGTATGCAAAAGTAGGGAAAAATAGGGATTAATAACCTTTTTTTTCAACTTATTTCTTATTTGAATAGGCTTTTTGCATCTATTTTCCATCTAATGGATAGAGGTCTAATATTCTTGTCTTTATAGTGATCTGTAGCTTGTGTGAATAATAAAATGTGCTTAGATCGACCTTAGGAGGGGTATACATTTGAAAATATATATTTTTAAGAGAGTTAGGTCAAGGGACACTAGCGCCAAGTTTGGGACACTAGCACCATATGGCTCTAGTGTCCTTAATGTGGTACTAGTGTCCAACTGGCATGCTACTAAGTAAAAAGGGTTAGGATCTAGGAATGAAGTTCTAGGAATGTGTTTGAGCTAACTGGGAATGTCTGTGTTCTACACAATGGCTAGAAAAATGTGATAAATGCTTTAGAATAGATCTAGGGATAATCTAGGAATATGCTATCTCAAGCAACACTCTTAACATCCAAATACCACTTTTAGGTGATTACATTTACCTCCTCTTTATGATAAAAATGTAGCAAATCAAAATAAATAGTATAAAGGAAAAAGAAGTGTACCTAGACTTACCTAGAAAGTGAATCCTGTGTATCTAAGTCTGAGTATGTGAATTTGGGTCTACCTATGTGAAGCACGATCCAAAGCAATGACCTATAATGAAACATGCATAAATCAATATTTACTTAGGAGATGTCAAAATAAAAAGACTATGCTAAATAAAGTAATTGAGTAAAGATGAGTAAAGAGATACGAAAAAGGAAAAGAATGAATACACCTTGTTGGGTATGTAAACTAATGCATGAACCTAGTGACAACTTATGTGTGTGCGTGTACATAGTGATAATCATTGAATAACTTGGACTGAGTTGATAACTTGATTAATTCTTATATATGGGTGGCTCAAAAACTCAATCTAGTTTTGACTCTATCATTTCCCACCCTTGTTTGGTGGATCATGACCTATGAATAACTTGGATAAGATTGTAAGTGTGTTTAAACCTCTCATGTGGGTGGCTCAAGAACTCAAGTAAGCTATGACTCCATTATTTACCACCTGTGTGTAGTAGATGCATCTAAATTGAACTGCAAAAAATGCTAAAAGTATCTAACTGGGTATATCTAATTGTGTATCTTAGCTCCGTAGCCACTCAGGTATATTAGGTGACTCTAGGCCACTCGAGAATGCCAAACACTATATATGGAGTAAGGCATGAAACTGGTGACAACCTGGGATATGATAGCAATTGTATACAACATAGATAATGACATGGATTTTGTCATTCCATATGATGAACATGTGTGTAACTGAGCATATGAAAACTATGTGTCGTGTACATGCCCTCAATACGATATCTAAGTATACTGATTCTAGACTAAGTCAAGTAATAACTACATTTATGTATCTAAACTAAATGTGGGGATGAGCATGTCATGCATGATGCCCTCAATCTGAGTAATTGGTATGAATCTGAGCTAAAATGAGGGTATTTGAGTAAAATATAAACATAACTATCAAACCTGTGACTATATCTAAGCAAATTTGTATTGTACCTAGTGTACTATTCTAGCTAATTTGGAGTACCCTGAAGATGGAGCTACTAGAAAGTAGTAACATGTGGCACTAATATCCCAATATGGGTGTTAATGTCAATCTAGTTTGAAATCTAGGTGACTAAAGTACTTTTTGAGTCCTTATTTTTTCCTGTATCTGACCTGTGTCTGATTTCCTAAAACTAAGCATGTGTGTTGAAAATGATCTGCGAATAACAATGTAGGAGCTTGATCTCTGTGACAAACCCCTATAAATTCCCTTTCTTTTGAGGGTAGTTGTTTACCTATGCAAAAACTATACTCAAAAGAAAATAGATCTGTAAAATGTGTTAGTCGGAGCATATATGATAACTACATGATATTCCAATATAATGTGCAAACATAACATCAGAATGTAAAAGAATCTAAGCATAATCATGTAGTGTGATATGTATGTTATATTTATCATTGCACAAGGGTGTCAAGATAGATGTGATCAATTTTTATAACAACAAATTTGAGTAGCTACCTAGGAGGATGGGGCATGATGTAGTCCATTACAACACCCAAGAAGGAAGGGTAGATGTATGAGGTCCCTCATGGCATTAAAAACTAGTGTGTGTAACAAGAAAAGACAAGTGTCATTGTGAGACACATAAAAGAAAGCAAACATACAAAACACATGAGGCACACAAAATTAGGCTAATAGGCCACAACACAAGGGACATGGGCACATCACTAAATTTGAGAATAGAAAACATACAAAGACACATTCAAATGTCCACATATGCAAGTAACAAGCAATTTGGCTTAGAGCCACATAGAAGGACATGTTCAAATGTTTGTATATAAAATCAAAAAGCACACACAAGTGACATGGGCACATGTCCAAGGCATACATAAATAGAAGTGGCATAGAGCCAAAGAAAAATGGCATATTCAAATGCCCTCGAAATGGAAGAAGCATAAGAAACCCAATCAAGTCTAAAATAAGAAATCTAGAAATGAAAGCATGTATAACTATGTAGTACAAATTTGTGTAAATGCTAGGATGTACATATGCTGAGTCTAAACTAGTGATAGTTAGCAAAATATAAGAATGAGTAACAATGATTAATATTAATATATATCAATGCATAAACTAGAATGCATAGAATATAAGGATAGAATCTAGTAGTAGAAACTATGTATAAGATGCCCTCGAGTGAGAAGATGTATCAAATGACTAAACTTGGATCGATGTATATGCCCTCAGTGGGTAGATGTTAATAATTCTAGATTAGTGTAGTGGACTAGTTTCTTATATGTAATCTGTATGCAATCAAAAATGCATCATGTATATAAATCAATCCTAAATCTAAAAAGATAAATTATTCTATAGACATTCAATTGGCGACACATTTGTTAAGCATGAACATGACCAATATGGGGATATGCTAGACTTGATTAGGGGATCTCTTACTACAATACACTATGCTAGGGAGGGTTCCAAAGCCTCCAATCAAGCACAATTATGCAATAACCCTAAGGAACTCTTGGGTTTTGATATCTCACTAAACTAATAACAAGTAAATCAAATCTATTCTAGTGCTCACCAAAGCTTGCAGCACAATATGAAGGGTTAGTAAACAATCAACACATGCATAAAAAAATATCAATTAAGCTATGTATGAGCAAGAGCCTAATACATGGAATAATAAGAGTAATATTATTCGAATCTAATACTTATGCTACTTCTATCTACTAAAGAGAGGAGCAAATTTAGAGAATACTTACCTTAATGATGAATCCATCGCGACTTAATCTCTCCCTTGGCTAAAGGGGCTTTGAAAGAGGTTGTGATTTGTAAGGATCACTAAGAAAGACCAAAACATCTAAGACTTATCCATAATACTAGATTCTCCAAGTAGAAACCCTAAGCTAAGACTCTTCAAGTAGAATGGTGGAAGAGCAGATTGTAAAGAAGCGTAAGTGAATAATAACTCTTGATTGTATATTTAAATAATGATGAAATGATATTGTATATATAGGTGAATTTGACCTTAAACCCTTCCAAAAATCTTCGCTGACAGGGTCAACCCAATCAATCCAGCATAATTTTGGACAATTATTCACTAGGTCATGAGCTAGGTCGACCAAAGGCCAAACTAGTTCCTAAGTGAAAAATCACTCAAAAATGTATAGGGTTGACCCAATCGACCTTAGTATAATTAACTAACAAAAGGGGATTAGGGTGAGGAAAAGAAGGATGGGAAGTGGGAAAATACTATAGGAGTGTGCAAAGGAGGAAAAATAGCTTAGAGAATGGTTTTAGGAGCTAGTTGGATTGGTAATAATGTGGTAATAATAGATAACAATCATGTGAATCACCAATGATATGCCCATCCCTTTCTCGATGCACCCTTTAGGGTGTGCACTCAAAGAGATTGAGTCTCAATAGGTTCCTACAAGATGTAAAGTGTTAGTATTTGATAAAAGTTGAAAATATTATGTGTATACATATTTCCCACTCAAAGCTCATCACATGTCACTAAGGTGAAACAAGGGATAGTGCTTCGAGAAAGAACATAAGAACACATAATGTTGATGTTAAAAAAAGTTACAGTATTTTAAAGTATAAAATAATTGAAAGTAAATGACATAAAGGGAAATAACCAAAAATTAAATGTGATGTATACCGTGACTTACCTCTATCATTGGATGGTTGTCTGTTGTGTTGTTAGTTTTAATTGTGTAGGACACAAATACTGATTTCAATAAACCCAAGAATACAAAATTAAAGAAAAAAAACAAAAAAATGCAAGAACGCCAAGATAACTAGTGCTATGTGGATGGGACATACTTAGAAATTTGGAAAGCTAGGGTGACAAGTGCTATGTTAGAATTAATGACCAAGTTAAAAATAAGAGTAAATAGAGTAACTGAAAAGCCAAGGCTACTAAAGATTGAAAAACTCAAACAAGTAAACTTTAAGTAAGAAAGGCAAAATCACCAAGTCAAACCAAGGATACATGTTAAAAAGGATGGTAATGAATCATCAAATGTAAAAGCATTAACAATCCCTACTTTCAAAAATATGGGTAAGCAAAAAATAAAATGGTAAAACAACATTGATGAGTGAGCAATAACAAGCCTTATCTCACTCAATAATGGAAAAAAGTGCAAAAAAAAGAAAAAACAACATTATCGAGTGAGAAGTAACAAGCCAACCTCACACAACAATGGAAAAAGATACAGACTCAGGTGCTCATAATAGAAGGGTAGTACAACAAATGATAAATGGTAAAAGGAAGTAAAACAAGTCTAGGAATGTAGTTCTATGGTGTGAATAAAGTAATCCATAGTTGCTCAAACATGTTGTTTCGCTTCTAATGATAGATAAAACTGAAACAAAGTAGTGCTAGCATGTTTTTAAGATGTGAATAAGAAGGGAACAAAGAATAAGGGAAAATAGATTTGGAATCATAATTTTCCTATCAAGGAGGGAAATGAAATGGGTGGAGGGGAGAATGAAGAAAAAACCAAGGTAGAGAAACCCTTTATTGAAGTCAAGACACTCAAATTAGGTTTGTTAAAATAAGAGGACTTTTAACCTTAAGGACTTTGAAGAACTTCTCTTAGCCACACAAGTCTTAGGTCAATAAATTTCGTATATAGATCATCCCATGAAGGCTATATGCATGAAAATTAAAATGAACCTACCTTCCCACAACATGTTCCTCATTCCTCAAGACCCCTTATAGAGTTGTTGGTCTACTACAAAGATTGGGTACTTACATGAAAAATTAGGTAGCACCATAGAGTTTGTTGAATTCTCCTATTCCAATCTATTGGCCTACAACATCCTAATGGACCTCGGCTCTATGTGAGGCCAACTATGGAGTTTGAGATTTGATTAGAGATAATAGATATGCTTGGAATCACATCTTTTGGTGTGATTTTAAATTTTGAGATTTATATGTTTCCTTTTTATATATCGTTCCCTTTTGTTTCAAATGATTTGACTTTTAACATTCTTGATGGCTTTTTTCTATTCCTCCATACGGATTTGGAAAACCAAACATGGGTTTTAAAGATGATTTTCATTTGAATACTTGGGACTTGGTTGTTAAGAGGGATAATTTCAAAGAGCATGGAGTCTAAGAGTCTCATAAATCTATGTGAAATAAAAGCACTATCTTGATCTATACCTTGTTTTATCCAATGTGGAGTGGAAGGAAGGGAAATCAAGAGGACTGACACATGGAACAATTTGAATTACTTCAAATTGAAAAAATGTGATAAAGAGTAAAATAAAGGGATACAATGACAATAAAGTGTGATTCCTTATCATACGAATAAGGGAAATGGAGGGAAACATGTTAACTTAGATTGTTGTGAAAATTTCATCTATCAAAAGAAGCAAATGCTAAAGCTGAAAACAAAGATCAACAACTTGTTCTAAAAAATAAATGATAAGATGGTAATTTTGTGAGGAAGGTCAGGTCCTATCCATGGTATTACATTAAAACTCATAAAATAGAAATCCACAAGGGTGTCAAAAAGCATGTGAAAAATAAATGAGATAAGAAAAAGATGGTATTTGTGAGAAACACTGGGTCCTATCTATGGTTTTACAATGCAACTCACAAAAGAGAAACCCAAGGGATGCCAAAAAGTGTGTAAAAAGAGTATGAAAATAAAGAAGACTATGGTACATCATGAGGAAGACCGGGTCCTATCCATGGTTTTATAATGTAACTCATGAGAAAAAGGGGAAACTAAAAGACCAAAAAGGAAGGACTAAAGGTTTGTGAAAAGAGAGAAATACTGTAGAGGGAGAGATCCATGTAAGTAAGCTACAAAAAGTGTTAGATAGATGTGGATATAAATCATGAAAAGAAGGAAAGGTTTAGGCAAATTACTTTGTAAGGAAAAGTGCATTGGTGGGTTCTGTGAAAACATGGCCATCATTGGTTTGAAGGTGATAGGTGCTTGGACCAAGAATATCTTTGACTAAATAGGGACCCCACCATTTTTGGGTGTATTTACATTTTTATCATGGGTGTAGCCTAATTTAAGGACAAGATCACCAACATTAAATGTGCAAATTTTAACATGTTTGTTATGTTGTTTGGTAATATGAGCCTTGTATTGGTGATTATGTTATAAAGCGAAAAAATGATGTTCATCAAGGAGATAAAGAACATGAAAGTGAGAATTACGTAGTTCTTTATTGGGAATGATACCATGAAGAGATATACGAAGAGAGGGAAGATCAACTTTCAATAAAAGGACTGATTCAAAACCATAGACTAGAGAGAATGGCATTGCCCCATTGGTAGTATGTATGCTAGTTCGATAGGCCCAAAGAGTAGGATAAAGGTGAATGTGCCAATCCATGTGCATTGTATGAATTATCTTTTTGAGAATTTAATTAGTAACTTTATCTTGACTATTACATTGCGGATGATAAGGTGTATAAAATTTGTTATTGATCTTGAATTTAACACAAAGTTGTTTGACATCTTTATTTTTGAAATTACCACGATTATTTGAAATGATAATATGGGGAACACCAAAGAGGTAAATGATTTGATTAAGAATAAATTTGGCCATAGTGTTACTAGTTACATTAACAAGAGGCATGGCTTCAACCCATTTGGTAAAACATTCGGTAGTAGTTATGATAAAAACATGCCCATCTTGGGAGTGAGGTAATTTATTGATGAGATCTAAACCCCACATGGATAAAGGCCAAGGAGATTCTACAATTTGAATCTCGACTAGAGGTGAATGAATTAGATCATCATGAAGTTGGCAAGGAGTACATTTTTTTGTAAATTAAATTTCATCCTTTTCAAGAGTAGGCTAAAAGTAACCCATATGTACGCATTTGTGTGCTGTAGCATGTCCTCTACAGTGACCACCACAAATTCCCCCATGTGCTTATTCAAGAAGAGGAAGGACCTCATCTTGCACAACATAACAAAACAAGGTACCTTCAATATTAAGATAATAAAGGATGTTGTATAAAAATACATATTTAGACTCTTGTTTACGAATTCATGTCTTTTTATGAGAGTCTAAGTTACGAGGATAAGTTTGATGTTCCAAAATTGAATGATGCCTTTATACCACAAGTTTCATCAAATGGTAACAACTTCAATGTGGTAGATAAGCATATCTGGTGGTTGATTAAAATATGGAGATTTTCTTATTTATATAAGAAAAATGGGATCAAAAATAACTTGGTGTGGATGAAAGAGATATGCTGAAGAAGCTAGGGAATCAACAATGGAATTTTGATCTCTATGGATAGGCTCAATAGTAAAAGAGATGAAATCCTTAGCGAGAGTAGTTGAAATTTGATGATAAGTAATGGTATTTTCACTTTTGGATTGGTAATCACCACTGACTTGGTAGTAAATAAGTTGGGAATCACCTAAAGCATGCAAATATTGAATGTCTAAATCAAGAGCAGCTCTCATGCCTAAGATTAGAGATTCATACTTGGCCATATTATTGGTGATGTCAAAGGTGAAATGAAAGGATAAAGGGATGATCTTTCCAAGAGGACTTGTGAAAATGCAACCTACCTCAGACCCTTGAAGGCATTTAGCACCATCAAAGTGAAGGGTCCAAGTGTCCTCGTGCAAGTCAACATTAATTTTAGGAAGCTCCTTGATAACTACTTTAGGTTTAGTAGTATCAGAGGGAATATAGGATTCATCACGATTAATTGATTTAAGATTAATGGTAAAGGTATGGAAATAATCTTTGAGAGAAATAACTTGATTAAGACCTTCAATGTAAAGGATATTATCATCTTGAAGGTGATTGGTAGTTGGTATGAGATCTATGATAAATTGATCAGCTATGACTTTCCCTTTGACAAATTTATGAGTCACAATGTGAATATCAAATTCCATAAGAAGGACCATCCATTTACCAATTCTATCTCTAGGAATAAAGGCTTTGGAGAAGAAGTGACGAAGGGGTCAAGATGAATGATGATATAAGTGGTGTGATATAACATGTAGTACTAAAGTTTTTTAGTTATGAAATAAATGGTGAGGCAATCACGCTCAACTTTGGTATAACATGTCTCAAAATTGATGAGGCCTCAGATAATGTAATAAATGACATACTCTCTTCTAGTATCATCTTGTTGGGCAAGCATTGACCCAACTGATATGGGTATGGAAAAAGTATATAAGATTAAAGGGTGGTCGTTAGAAGGAGGACAAAGTGTAGGTGGGTGAAATAATAACTCTTTCATGTTACCAAAGGATTTTTTTTCATGGGTCCATCTATTCTAGAGTAGTACCTTTCTTGAGAAGAGAATTAAAAAAGTGGAGGTGATAAGCCATTTCAAGGATAAATCATCTAATTACTCCAAGTTTGCCTAAGTATGAATGTTAAGAATGGATTGAGGAATGGGCATGTTGATGATAACACTAATCTTAGCTAGGTCAACATCGATGCCATGGAGAGAGACTAAGAATCCTAATTATTTTTTAGATTTGAAACCAAAGACACATTTGTAAGGATTGAGTCTAACCTAGTATTTAAGAAGGCAGTCAAAGATGATAGCAAAATATGATAGATGAGTCTTACAATTTTTAGATTTAGCGATGAGGTCATCCACATAAGTTTCAACAATTTCTTGGATAAGATCATGGAAGATATGTGGCATTGCTCATTGGTAAGTGGATCCAACATTTTTGAGGCTAAAAGACATTTTAACATAGCAATAGGTGCCCCATTATGTGGTGAAAGTGGTTTTATGTTAGTCTTCAGGGGTAATGTGAGTATGATTGTAGCCCAAAAATCCATCTATAAGAGATAACATTTCATAACCATCTGTGTAATTGATGATGGCATCTATTAAAGGTAAAGGGAAGTTATCTTTGGGACAATCAAGGTTAAGATTGCCGAAATCAATACAAATACAAATGACCATAGTGACCTTTTTTTGAATGGGAATAATGTTAGAAACCCATTCAGAATTTTTTACTGCTTTGATAAATTTAGCATCAATTAATTTGGTGATTTATTTGTGACATAAGGTGGAAACCTCAGGTGGAACTTTACTTTGATTTGATGCACATGTTCAACATCAATATAAGTAATAATATTATGCACCACAATGCTAGGGTCAATACTAGGCATGTCCTCATAGTACCAAGCAAATATCTCATGATATTTATCAAATAATAAGCTAAAATTATCATGTTAGGTAGGTGAGAGTTCATGAGAAACTATAATTGGTTGAGGATAGGATGGAGTACCATATTCAATGTTAATGGTTTCTTCAATAAGCATGGCATTTCCATCTTGGAAGTGATATGGTGCATTAGGTAAGGAAGAGATTGGATTATTTTTGAGATCAATGATAGTAATGAAGTTGTTGAAATAAGGAGCTTTGGTTTTTTAATTTTCAAGTTTATGATGCTATCGAGGAAGTCGAGGTTATTTGGCATGAACAATTTTAAAAATAGATTTGTCACTAGGCAAGGTGGGAAGAGGACCATAATGCTAGACATCTACTTTGAGATCTAGAATTTGATTACCATGGTGATCATAATCAAAATGTATTTGAAAAACATCAGTTGCCTTGGCATCACATGTAATCTTAGAATTAGGAGAGGTAGATGGATTAGAAGAGGTTGGAGTGTTATTGGGTTCAGTGATGGCAGAAAGATTAGAAGTAATGGTTAGATCCAAAGGTGGTAAAGGAGATGTAGGAATTTTTGAAATTTAGAAGGTATAATTTGCTCTACCACCCAAGGAGTATCAAGAAGTGGATAATTGATAGGATACACATAAACTTCAAGTTCTAAGTTATGATCTATGTAAATGGTATAAGCAACCTGGTTAAAAACATGAATTTGAGCTAAGGTTTTTTGATAATTTTGGATATCCAAGTCTCAAGATTGAGCTTGGGATATTATGTAATATTCATCATATGTTGGATAAATTATACATTCTTGAGAGTTAGGGGGAGTTTCAGAAGGTGAAATCCTAATATTCTTGAAGGTACGTGGAGATATGATGAGAGGATCATAAAATAATTTAGACACTCCAACATCATTGCAAGTGAAGGCATCTTGAGGTAAAGAAGGTTCCTAAGCATTGAATGGAGGGGGAAAGTAATTAATCTCATTAATAAAATGAATATTAGAGTCCTAAGGTAACAAAGAGGGAGGAAGCCATTACGAAATGTATGGAGGTAATGTTGACCAAGTTTGACTTTCTAGTCAAACTAGGGCACCTATAGGTAAAAAAAACTAATTTTTTTGGATCTATAGGGGGTTAAAATAGATATTATAAGGTGTAAAAAGGGTAATAATGTCATTTCATGTTATTATACCTTTGTTTATTAGTTTTCTAGGTTTATTTAGCATTTTTGGGTCATTTAGAGATCATTTTAAGTGCATTTAATGGTTTGTACAATTTTTTTTGGAAAGTGTGTAAGTTTCAAAAGGTCATATCACATGAAATGTGTACTAAAGAGTCTATAGTATCTATCCCTAACTGAAATTTGGCAAGTTGATTAAGGAGTAGTTTTTCCTCAAAATAGGAGCTGTTGGGCACTTGTACGGACTTCTCAAGTCCATTATCAGCCAAAAAACATGGGAAGAGAAACTATTCACCTTCCCAAACTAATTTTAATGTTTTGAACAGAAGGATAATGCAAATAATCTCTTCTATAACTCATTTTCTCCATTGGCATACAAAGAAGGCTTAAATTCAAGTGCTCACCATGAGGCGTACAAGTGGAATCAATAAGAATGGTATTGGGGGTGGATAATACCCTTAGTAAAATTCAATTTCATGTAAATATGTTTTAGATTGGTACATCATACTTTACGAACAAATGCTAACACTCTAGACAAGTTTCTGGGTTTATTCAACCTGTTAGGTTCTGGGTTTATTCAACGTCGGTCAGGAGTAGACAGAAAGCTACTGACATCGATCATGGATCAATCGACATCGGTCATCTCCAGACAGACAGTGACTGACGTTGATCGCCTGTACATTCCAAAACTGTTAGTTACATGAACAGTTAGTTTGTTGAACGACCAGTTTGCATGTAAAGACTAATTTTAGTCTTGAAGCTATGTTTCTAATTAGTGTAATTAGAAAGTCTGATTATTATTTGTATGGGATCTATTTAAGAGACCCATGGGGCTGTATTATAATTTGAAGAATCATAAAGACTTGGAGAGGCAAGGACAAGGGTTCTTTCCGAGTGTAAGATCTAGGTCTACAAGTGTGCAAGACTAGGTTGATCTGCAAGTTGTGCAAGATCAAGTAGAAGATCTACATGGTAAATAAGGTCAGTTGATCTATAGGTATGTGTGTGTGTGCGAGGTTAGTTAGATCTATGGGGTAGTAAGATCAGGGAGATCAACAACACAACAAAGAGTAAGATCAGGGAGATATACTTGGAGTATGTGTGTGTACTTGGTTGGTATTGAAAGTAGGCAACAAATGTTGAGTTGATTATCACTTACTGGTTGGTGTACTGGCAGTATTGTTACTGACTGGTTGAAACAACTCTATGTTTGAGTTGCTTTTGTTTGTAATTGAGAGAGAACTCTTGAGGGAGAATTACTTGTACGTCTAAGAGGTGTGGGAAGAGTGTAATTTTTTCATTGTATTTCTTTCTGGATGAGTTGAATACAAGTGTGTATTGTCTCTCATATTCTATGCTGTTTCTAAATTCTAGTTACATTTTGCTTCTGGTTAAATTCTGTGTTTAGTTGCTTATACAAAGGTAATCAATTGTGCTCTTAATCTTGACAATTGGTGTCAGAGCTTTGTGAGCCTAGGTCCTATCAAGTGGTATCAGAGCCAGGTTGAAGGTTCTCAGAGCTAGGATCAACTAACAAGCAGTTGAGCAGGTTAGTGTTTGTTGATTACAGGTCACTCTCAGGAGTTTTTGATTGAGTGGGAGTATAGCAATGGCAGAAAAAAGTACACTAAGAATGAAGGAATTCAATGGCAAGAATTCTTAATTACTAAATTATGGAAAAAAAGAGTAGGTAAAGAAAGATTGTTGGTTGGTAGAAGATCAACACGAAAGAAATGAAGAAGCAGATGTTGCAGGTATTGTTGCACATGATGCTCTTGTATGTTCCTTGAATAAAGTAGAATCTTGTGTTATAGATTTTGTTGCCTCTTTCCATGCAACCTGAAATAGAGTATTTTTCCATGATTATTTCCAAGGAGACTTTGAAAAGATTTATTTACGAGTTGGTGAGCCTTGTCAAATTGTTGGCAAAGGGGAAGTGCAACTGAAATTGTAGACGGGCAACACATGTGTGTTGAAGGATGTCATGCAAGTCCCAGTCTTGAAGAGGAGTCTAATTTCTACAAGAAAGTTGGGTGATGAGGGATGCACAATAACTCTCACAGTGGATGCACTTGAATTAGCATGTGGTAAGAAAATAGGTACTCTTTATCTATCTACTTGTATTAATGATTCACCTTCTATTGCAAAGATATGGTTTTTAGGCTTGGTCACATGAGTGAGAAGAGAATGCATGTTCTTAAGAGGAAGTCTGATGTCTTTAACAAACTTAAGAACTGGAAAGCCTTGGTTTTCATGGAGGAGATGATGGACATAGATCAGTCACAGGGGCTGAATAATTTTGAGCAGGGTAGTTTAGACAGGGTTATGATCTAAGGTAAGCTCACAGGTAAAAAGTCATCACTCACAAAAAAATATAGTTATCGACATCAGTCAGGTGAGAATCGACGTCGAACAGGCAGGTACCGATGTCGGTCATGTACAAACCAGAGTCGGTGGTGTCGGGCGAAGCATCACAAGATTTATGGTGGTTGGTCTTCAAAACTGAACTTGAAGAGGGATACAAGCTAGAAAACAAAATTAGATGATGTACAGGTACTAGTACAAGTGCAACTATTTATCTCCAAGTGGGAGATTATTAGGTTGTGGAGCTAAAAGCTTCACTGATGCAAACATGGAGGAGGCGCTAAGTGTCATAGTAACCAATGTCAGTCAGGAGTAGACAGGAAGCTATTGACATCGGTCATGGATTGACTGACGTCGATCGCCTGTATATTTTAAAACTGTTAGTTACATGAACAATTAGTTTGTTGAATGACTAGTTTGCATGTAAAGACTAATTTTAGTCTTGAAGCTGCGTTTCTAATTATTATAATTAGAAAGTCTAATTATTATTTGTATGGAATCTATTTAAGAGACCCATGGGGTTGTATTGTAATTTGGAGAATCATAAGGACTTGGAGAGGCAATGACAAGGGTTCTTCCTGAGTGTAAGATCTAGGTCTACAAGTGTGCAAGACTAGGTTGATTTGCAAGTTGTGCAAGATCAGGTAGAAGATCTACATGGTAAGTAAGGTCGGTTGATCTGCAGGTGTTAGATTTGTGGAGTAGCAAGATCAGAGAGATTAGTAACACAACAAAGAGCAAGATCAGGGAGATCTACTTAGAGTATGTGTGTGTACTTGGTTGGTACTGGAAGTAGGCAACAATGGTTGAGTTGATTGTCACTTACTGGTTGGTGTACTGGCAGTATTGTTACTGACTGGTTGAAACAACAACTTTGTGTTTGACTTGCTTTTGTTTGTAATTGAGAGAGAGAACTCTTGAGAGAGAATTAATGGTACGCCCAAGAGGTGTGGAAAGAGTATAATTTTTTCATTGTATTTCCTTCTGGATGAGTTGAATACAAGTGTGTATTGTCTCTCATATTTTGTGTTGTTTCTGAATTCTAGTTACATTTTACTTCTAGTTAAATTTTGTGTTTAGTTGCTTATACAAAGGTAATCAATTGTGCTCTTAATCCTGACAATTGGTGTCAGAGCTTTGTGAGCCTATGTCCTATCAAGTGGTATCAGAGTCAGGTTGAAGGTTCTGAGAGCTAGGATCAACTAACAAGCGATTGAGCAGGTTAGTGTTTGTTAATTATAGGTCACTCTCAGGGGTTTTTGATTGAGTGAAAATATAGCAATGGCAAAAGAAAGTACACTAAAAATGGAGGAATTCAATGGCAAGAACTCTCAATTACTGAATTATGGAAAGAAAGAGTAGGTAAAGAAAGATTGTTGGTTGGTAAAAGATCAACATGAAGGAAATGAAGAAGCAGATGTTGCAGGTGTTGTTGCATAAGATGATTTTGTATGTTTCTTAGATAAAATAAAATCTTGAGTTATAGATTCTATTGTCTCTTTTCATGCAGCTCGAAATTTTTCTATGATTATGTCCAAGGAAACTTTGAAAATATTTATATAAGGGTTGGTGAGCCTTGTCAAATTATTGGCAAAGGGAAAGTGTGGTTGAAATTGTAGACGGGAAACACATGGGTGTTGAAGGATGTCATGCAGGTCCCAGTCCTGAAGAGGAGTCTAATTTTTATAAAAAAGTTGGGTGATGAGGGATGCACCGCAACTCTCACAGTGGATGCACTTGAATTAGCATGTGGTAAGAAAGTAGGTACTCTTTATCTATCTACTTGTATTACTGATTCACCTTCTGTTGCAAAGATGTGGCTTTGTAGGCGTGGTCACATGAGTGAGAAGAGAATGCATGTTCTTAAGAGAAAGTCTGATGTCTTTGACAAACTTGAGAATTGAAAAGCCTTAGTTTTCATGGAGGAGATGATAGACAGAGATCAGTCACAGGGGCTAAATAATTTTGAGCAGGGCAGTTTAGACAGGGTTATGATCCAAGTTAAGCTCGCGGGTAAAAAGTCATCACTCACAGAAAAACATAGTTATCGACGTCAATCAGGTGAGAACCAACATTGAACATGAAGGTACCAATGTCAGTCATGTGCAGCCCAGAGTCGGTGGTGTCGGGTGAAGCATCACATAATTTGTGGTGGTTGGTCTTCAAAACTGAACTTGAAGAGGAATATAAGTTAGAAAATAAAATTAGATGATGTATAGGTACAAGTATAGGTGCATCTATTTATCTCCAAGTGGGAGATTGTTAAGTTGTGGAGCTAAAAGCTTCACTGATGCAAACATGGAGGAGGCACTGAGTGTCACAGTAACTGATGTCAATCAGGCCAACTGACATCGGTCAGGAGTAGACAGGAAGCTGCTGACATCGATCATGGATCGATCGACGTCGGTCATCTCTAGATAGACAACGACTGATGTTGGTCGCTTGTGCGTTCTAGAACTGTTAGTTACATGAATAGTTAGTTTGTTAAATGACCAGTTTGCATGTAAAGACTAATTTTAGTCTTGAAGCTATGTTTCTAATTAGTGTAATTGGAAAGTCTAATTATTGTTTGTATGAGATCTATTTAAGAGACCCATGGGGATGTATTGTAATTTGGAGAATCATAAAGACTTGGAGAGGCAAGGACAAGGGTTCTTTCCGAGTGTAAGATCTAGGTCTGCAAGTGTGCAAGACCAAGTTGATCTGCAAGTTGTGCAAGATCAGGTAGAAGATCTATATGGTAAATAAGGTCAGTTGATCTATAGGTGTGTGTGTGTACGAGGTCAGTTAGATCTGTAGGATAGCAAGATCAGGGAGATCAACAACACAACAAGGAGCAAGATTAGAGAGATCTAATTAGAGTATGTGTGTGTACTTAGTTGGTATTGAAAGTAGGCAACAAATATTGAGTTGATTGTCACTTATTGGTTGGTGTACTAACAGTATTGTTACTGACTGGTTGAAATAACAACTCTGTGTTTGAGTTGCTTTTGTTTATAATTAAGAGAGAGAACTATTGAGGGAGAATTACTGGTACACCCAAGAGGTGTGGGAAAAGTGTAATTTCTTCATTGTATTTCCTTCTAGATGAGTTGAATACAAGTGTGTATTGTCTCTCATGTTCTGTGCTGTTTTTAAATTTTAATTACATTTTACTTCTAGTTATTCTGTGTTTAGTTGCTTATACAAAGGTAATCAATTGTGCTATTAATCTTAACAATTGGTGTCAAAGCTTTGTGAGCCTAGGTCCTATCAAGTGGTATCAGAGCTAGGTTGAAGGTTCTCAGAGCTAGGATCAACTAACAAGTGGTTGAGCAAGTTAGTGTTTGTTGATTACAGGTCACTCTCAGGGGTTTTTGATTGAGTGGGAGTATAATAATGACAGAAGAAAGTACACTAAGAATGGAGGAATTCAATGGCAAGAATTCTCAATTACTAAATTATGGAAAAAAAGAGTAGGTAAAGAAAGATTGTTGGTTGGTAGAAGATCAACATGAAGGAAATGAAGAATCAAATGTTGCAGGTATTGTTGCACAGGATGCTCTTGTATGTTCCTCGAATAAAGTAGAATCTTGAGTTATAGATTCTGTTGCCTCTTTTCATGCAGCCCGAAATAGAGTATTTTTCTATGATTATGTCCAAGGAGACTTTGAAAAGATTTATTTAGGGGTTGGTGAGCCTAGTCAAATTGTTGGCAAAGGGGAAGTGCCGCTAAAATTGTAGACAGGCAACACATGGTTGTTGAAGGATGTCATGAAGGTTCTAGTCTTGAAAAAAAGTCTAATTTCTATAGAAAAGTTAGGTGATGAGGGATGCACAGTAACTCTCACAATGGATGCACTTGAATTAGCATGTGGTAAGAAAGTAGGTACTCTTTATCTATCTACTTGTATTACTGATTCACCTTCTGTTGCAAAGATGTGGCTTTGTAGGCTTGGTCACATGAGTGAAAAGGGAATGCATGTTCTTAAGAAGAAGTCTGATGTCTTTGACAAACTTAAGAACTGAAAAGCCTTAGTTTTCATGGAAGAGATGATGGAAAGAGATCAGTGACATGGGCTGAATAATTTTGAGCAGGGCAGTTTGGACAGGGTTATGATCTAAGGTAAGCTCACGGGTAAAAAGTCATCACTCACAGGAAAACATAGTTATCGACATCGGTCAGGTGAGAACTGACGTCAAATAGGCAGGTACCAACGTCGGTCATATGCAGACTAGAGTCGGTGGTGTCGGGTGAAGCATCACAGGATTTGTGGTGGTTGGTCTTCAAGACTAAACTTGAAGAGGGATACAAGTCAAGAAACAAAATTAGATGATGTATAGGTACAGGTACAGGTGTAGCTATTTATCTCCAAGTGGGAGATTATTAGGTTGTGGAGCTAAAAGCTTCACTGATACAAACATGGAGGAGGCACTGAGTATCATAGTAATCGACGTCGGTCAGGCCAACCAACGTCAATCAGGGCAACCGACGTCAGTCAGGAGTAGACAGAAAGCTATCGACATCAGTCATGGATCAATCGATGTCGGTCATCTCTAGATAGATAGTGACTGACGTCAGTCGCCTGTGCGTTTCAAAATTGTTAGTTATACGAATAGTTAGTTTGTTGAATGGCCAGTTTGCATGTAAAGACTAATTTTAGTCTTAAAGCTGCGTTTCTAATTATTGTTATTGGAAACTCTAATTATTGTTTGTATGGGATCTATTTAAGAGACCCATGGGGCTGTATTGTAATTTGAAGAATCATAAGGACTTGGAGAGGCAAAGACAAGGGTTCTTCTCGAGTGTAAGATCTAGGTCTGCAAGTGTGCAAGACCAGGTTGATCTGCAGGTTGTGCAAGATCAGGTAGAAGATCTACATGGTAAGTAAGGTCGGTTGATTTTCAAGTGTGTGTGTGTGAGGTCAGTTTAATCTGCAGGGTAGCAAGATCAGGGAGATCAGTAACACAACAAAGAGCAAGATCAGGGAGATCTACTTGGAGTATGTGTGTGTACTCGGTTGGTACTAGAAGTAGGCAACAATGGTTGAGTTGCTTGTCACTTACTGGTTGGTGTACTGGCAGTATTGTTACCGACTGGTTGAAACAACAACTCTGTGTTTGAGTTTCTTTTGCTTGTAATTGAGAGAGAGAACTCTTGAGGGAGAATTACTGGTATGCCCAAGAGGCGTGGGAAGAGTGTAATTTCTTCATTGTATTTCCTTTTGGATGAGTTGAATACAAGTGTGTATTGTCTCTCATATTCTGTGCTGTTTCTGAATTTTAGTTACATTTTACTTCTGGTTAAATTCTGTGTCTAGTTGCTTATACAAAGGTAATCAATTGTGCTCTTAATCCTGACAATTGGTGTCAGCGCTTTGTGAGACTAGGTCCTATCACAACCATGGAGGGTCTCCTTACCATCTTGTTTCAATTTTGTTTGCTTGGGATTGATGTGTTTTAATGTTTTCGGTGTTTCAAAATGATATTCAAGAAGATATAATGCTTCTTATTTCCCTGGAAAACTCAATGGTTGAGGAAATCTCTTATAGTGCTTACTTCTTGTAGTTTGTAAAGTTGAGTACAGGTCTGAGTTTCATAGCATGGAGAGGAGCTTCATGGAGGCTTCAACATGTTTGGATCCATGTTTGAAAAGTTTTTGGTGATTTATTTGTGACATAAGGTGGAAACCTCAGGTGTAACTTTACTTTGATTTGATGCACATGTTTAGCATCAATAGAAGTAATAATATTATGCACCACAATGCTAGGGTCAATACTAGGCATGTCCTCATAGTACCAAGAAAATATCTCATGATATTTATCAAATAATAAGCTAAAATTATCATGTTAGGTAGGTGAGAGTTCATGAGAAACTATAATTGGTTGAGGATAGGATGGAGTACCATATTCAATGTTAGTGGTTTCTTCAATAAGCATGGCATTTCCATCTTGGAAGTGATATGGTGCATTAGGCAAGGAAGAGATTGGATTATTTTTGAGATCAATGCTAGTAATGAAGTTGAAATAAGAAGCTTTGATTTTTTAATTTTCAAGTTTATGATGCTATCGAGGAAGTCGAGGTTATCTGGCATGAACTATTTTAAAAATAGATTTGTCACTAGGCAAGGTGGGAAGAGGACCATAATACTCGACATCTAGTTTGAGATCTAGAATTTGATTACCATGGTGATCATAATCAAAATGTATCTAACAAACATCAGTTGCCTTGGCATCATGTGTAATCTTATAATTAGGAGAGGTAGATGGATTAGAAGGGATTGGAGTGTTATTGGGTTCGGTGATGGCAGAAAGATTAAAAGTAATGGTTAGATCCAAAGGTGGTAAAGGAGATGTAAGAATTTTTGAAATTTAGAAGGTATAATTTTCTCTACCACCCAAGGAGTATCAAGAAGTGGAGAATTGATAGGATGCACATTAACTTCAAGTTCTAAGTTATGATCTATGGAAATGGTATAAGCAACCTGGTTAAAAACATGAATTTGAGCTAAGGTTTTTGATAATTTTGGATATCCAAGTCTTAAGATTGAGCTTGGGATATTATGTAATACTCATCATATATTGGAGAAATTATACATTCTTGAGAGTTAGGGGGAGTTTCAGAAGGTGAAATCCTAATATTCTTGAAGGTACGTGGAGATATGATGAGAGGATAATAAAATAATTTAGACACTCCAACATCATTGCAAGTGAAGGCATCTTGAGGTAAAGAAGGTTCCTAAGCATTGAATGGAGGGGGAAAGTAATTAATCTCATTAATAAAATGAATATTATAGTCCTAAGGTAACAAAGAGGGAGGAAGCCATTACAAAATGTATGGAGGTAATGTTGACCAAGTTTGACTTTTTAGTCAAACTAGGGCACCTGTAGGTTAAAAACTAATTTTTTTGGATCTATAGGGGGTTACAATAGATATTATAAGGTGTAAAAAGGGTAAATTAATGTCATTTCATGTTATTCTACCTTTGTTTATTAGTTTCCTAGGTCTATTTAGCATTTTTGGGTCATTTAGAGGTCATTTTAAGTGCATAATGATTTGTACAATTTTTTTTGGGAAGTGTGTAAGTTTCAAAAGGTCATATCACATGAAATGTGTACTAAAGAGTCTGTAGTATCTATCCCTAACTGAAATTTGGCAAGTTGATCAAGGAGTAGTTTTCCCTCAAAATAGGAGCTGTTGGGCACTTGTACGGACTTCTCAAGTCCATCATCAGCCAAAAAACATGGGAAGAGAAACAATTCACCTTCCCAAAATAATTTTAATGTTTTAACAAGAAGGATAATGCAAATAATCTCTTCTATAACTCATTTTCTCATTTTCTCCATTGGCATACAAAGAAGGCTTAAATTCAAGTGCTCACCATGAGGCATACAAGTGGAATCAATAAGAATGGTATTGGGGGTGGATAATACCCTTAGTAAAATTCAATTTCATGTAAATATGTTTTATATTGGTACATCATACTTTATGAACAAATGCTAACACTCTAGACAAGTTTTTGGGCTTATTCAACCATGGAGGGTCTCCTTAGCAGCTTGTTTCAATTTTGTTTGCTTGGGATTGATGTGTTTTAATGTTTTAGGTGTTTCAAAATGATATTCAAGAAGATATAATGCTTCTTATTTCCTTGGAGAACTCAATGGTTGAGAAAATATCTTATAGTGCTTACTTCTTATAGTTTGTAAAGTTGAGTACAGGTCTGAGTTTCATAGCAGGGAGAGGAGCTTCATGGAGGCTTCAAAATGTTTGGATCCATGTTTTAAAAGTTTTTAATTAAATTCCATTGTCAAATAATAGTCAATTCCTTCAAACCAGGTTGCCAAGTTACCTTTTCCTTATTCTTTGCTTGGTTAGAGAAGTGCACCTACAATCAACTTCTATAGGGGCATTAAGAGGTTTTACAGATGAAGAAGAGTTGAAAATGCATGTTATAAACCACTTTGGGCCTTAAATTTCCCCAACGAGTCATAATTTTAATGCTATGGAGGCCTAGGATAGTATATAAGCTTTCTTCATTCCAAGGAGAAGTCAATTTCATTTTTGGGCTCTTAGTCCCAAAGTGTCCAAAACAGAGATCTTGAAGGTTTTTTCAGTTAACATATTCCATGATAGAAGATGCCTTCACCACTTCTCTTTATTTGGTTGTGTATAATTATCCTCCAAGAACAACTATGCCAAATTTTAAGACAAAATATGGAGTGAAGCATTGGTTTTAAGACCTATCAAAATGACAAAAAAGACACTAAAAGTAAGCAGTGTAATCTACAAGATTTTGAGGGGAGAGTTGATGTTTGCACTATGAAACGAATCCCTAAGCATGTTCTTATAAGAGGGAATAGTTACAATCACTCCAAAAAGTAACATTACACTCCTTGATCATGAGAAAGTAACTCCATCAAATAACATTCTTGGTCATCCCCTATCCGTACACAGGGTACACAAGATAGTGAGGGTAGAGGTTTCAATTGGTTGGGTTTCCTTTTGTTTGAAGTGGATCCAAAGGAGAATTAAGGTAAGTTGGATTATTATCAACTAAATAAATAAGGAGAAAGACCTAAATCCTCCGTTTATGCCCTAATTCACCCTAAAACTCACCCATAGGCTTGACTGAGATAAGTACCTACAGGTAGAAAAGGCAAAGTTTGTGAAATAAAAATTACCATGAATGAGTTGAAGGAAATTTTTATGGTTTGTAGGCAAAAAAACACCTTCATTCCATCAATGCCACTATGGAAAAGCCCATCTTGATCTAGAAAGCATCTACAAGCCAAAATGAGGAGAAAATAGCCTCCTATAGCCAAGCAAATAGTTGAATGAAAGATCAAGGTACTTGGAGAGGTTTTAAGGCACTGTTAGGACTAAAAGAGATATCAATGGTGAACTAAATGACTTGGAGAACCTAAATAAATTTCTAAAACATCATTAAAATGCCAAGTTCATGTCATTCCCACCCCAAATCATCTATAGGTAGGGTGTCAATACTGTCTTAGTCTAAGAGGATAGTGAGTTATTAAAAGGTCTAAAAGCATCAAAAGACTAGGTTTGAAAGATGGTTCACATTGGCATATCAAGGTGAGTCAAATAAGACTATGGAATTTTTTTAAACTCAATCAAATATCCAAGGGAAAACACTTAGAACAAGTAAAAAAATCCCTGCTCACTATCTCAGTCAGGCAAAGTCATAAGCAAGGAAAGATCATATGGGAATTTGATGCTAAGAAGGGAATAAAAAGTTACAAAAAATGTGATATAGACTCCTCATACTCAAATGAAATATATTACATGTACAAAAAATTCTCAAACCACCCAATACACCTCTCCACATAGGCCTACTTGTCTCAGTCCATATAGTTAGCATGCCAAGGCCTTATTTCAAGAGGCTAAAGGAGGTTTCCAAGTGAAAGAAAGTTTTCCAAGGACTTATAAATCTCCATGAGATTGGAATAAGGATGAGGATCATGTTGGAATGGTATTTTGTCATAGGAATGGCATAAGAGGACTAGCCACATGGATATTTATATAAGAACATGCAAAAATAGGGTTTTATGGCCTTTTTTGGGAATATTGAGTTAGTTTGGCCACCTAGACTTAGAATTAAATCAAACCCTTTGGTAAAAATGACTATCATGACCTCATAAATCTCAAAAAATATTCAATTTTCATGAAATAATATGCCTGATACTCACTTTTTTGTCTCAGACCTACCTCATTCCATGCATGCAAGAAAGGGACCAACTTTTAAAAATCTTGCAAATGAGGGGATTTCACTAAGTTTTTCCACTGAAGGAGATATATGTAGTTGGAAGACACCTAGGGGGACCTAAAAAACCAAGATAGAGGGTCTAGATATCAAGGGTTTGGTTCACACAAGGAGCTTTACATGAAAGTCTAGTGGGAAAATATGTTTTCCCAACCCCAAACAAGTTGTCAACTCAAAATCCATACTCATACATAAATTTTAATGCTTTGTTTGATGCTTAAAAGGTCAAATATGATGTTTTCATGCTCTAGGAGTCCATTAAAAGAGAAGGACATCATCCATTGGTTCACAAAGGCAAGCAAGCTACTTGGCAAGGCATGATCCCTCTTCCAAAATAGGAGTCATCTTAAATTCTAGCTATTGGTAAGACATCCCAATGATGGCAACATGTTTTTTGGATAGTTATATAGGTGTTTGAACTCTCAGTTAGAAAATAAACTCATCAAGAAGCCATTTTTTGCTAGAAGTGAACTAGAACCCTCACACAATGCAAGAATCCTATTCGAGGGCCATTTTCTTTTGCTTGTATCTCCCCTAAAATCTTACATGGGACCTTAAGGATTTTAGGACAGTTGAAGGAGGTCTTTGAAGATGAAAATGAGAAATTTGAAAGATTTTTAAATATCAAAATTTTATGAATAATCCCTAAGACCTATAAAACCTCATAAACCCTCCTAAAACCCTTAAGCATACTCGATGGTGGAAATCAAGAAAAAAATGCACTCAAATGGATGAATTGGACTAGGGGTATAAAAGCAAAGTTGTAGAGGACATTCTCAAGGTTCCAAACATGTGTATTGTTTGTATGGATCCATAAAGAATAGGGGAGAAAAGAGATTGTGTTCACCATTTTTGAAGGTGTGAAAATTGTAGGAGTTAGAAGGTGAAATAAATTTTGAGGGGAAGCTCTACACTTGAGCTAACTCACAAAATTCACTTCAGCTCCTAAAAATTATTCTAAGTGTCCCAAACAGGCCTTCATTTTTGACCACTCTAGTGAGACAAATAATGAGCTTTAGGGTAAACTGGTGAAAAGTGATTAAGGGAGATTTTTAAAGAATTTTATTGCAATTAATGATTTAGAAGTCCTTGAAATGTGTCCTTCCCCCTTTTCTATGAATTTTTTTGCATAATTAGAAGGTTTGGAGTACCAAGTGGCAAGGGTGCATGGGAATGAGCTCTTTTGAAACTACCTGAGATGATTGTGCATGTCCACAACAATAGGAATGATCAGCGACCAGACCAATGCATGGATGATGTTGCTTGTAACCCCTCCTATCCTGAACAACCATTAGACCTTAGGTTTTGTAAGGAAAAGAGGAGTTTTGGAAGGAAAGTCAAGTAGGTAATTTCTTATGAAAAATTGGCAGTTTTGTGGCACTTTTCACCTTCTTTATGATCTATTTTGACAAGTGTACCTCCTGACTTGGCATGGTTTACCTCATTCATATTTAACATGCAAATGTAATAGATTTCCACTACGTGACACATGTCGAAGTGACCCTTGGAATTCTTTCTCTCTCTCCTTCTCTCAAACTCTATAAGAGTTGGCCATTTTGGCATTGTATTCATGCTCCACCTAAGTATGGTGAAGCCCTACTCAATTGTACACCTTATAATCAATGAAATAACTAAGTGTTTGCCTCTATCATAAATTTTCAGTGTGATTTACTTGAATTTTTAATTTTCTTAGTGAATACTATGGATTCCTTAGCATTGTGCTTCATTCTTTCACCTATTTGCAGCCTCTTCTTGTAGGGCATGTGAAGTGTTCAAGAGATGTTCATGGTTGAAGTGAGTAGTCTTTTAATTAGAATCATCCAAGACCTCTTGTGTAGTCCTCCTATCCTTACACATCATCTAGGACCCCACAATGTAATATTGATGCAAGAAGACATAGATTTGGGAAATAATATGTTTTAATTGGTTCTTTGGTCTCAAGTGTGGAATGCAAGTGGTTGGAAGTCATCAAAATGATCTAGTGTATCACCTTCATATTTTAGGTTTGGTTTATGTTATTCTCAACCATTTTCAACCCTCCAAGTTGATAGTAGTATAAGTATGAGCATAAATGGTGCATCAAGGGGAGTTAGTCCCTAATATAGAGGTTTATCTCACAAGCTTGCTCACCCACAACAAGTGAGATTTACCCATTTTGCCACTTATATTAGAGGCATATAAAACCTGTTTTCAAAGGGTGCATCCAAGTGACAATATTTTTTGGCATGCCTAGTGGGACTCTTGTTCTAAGAGTTGCAAGATTTTTGGTGTTATCCTTCAATACATCAGCCTTGGGAGGCACTTTTCCAAGCACCAATGGAAACTCTGAAGATGAATCAGATGGTTTAGCAGCTAGATATTCCATTTCAAAGTTGTTCATAGATTTTCTATGTTTTGGTTTCCAAATGAAGCTTTCAAGGTTGGTCTTGATGTTGATTTTTGGCCTCTACAAGTGAGTGAGACATTAAAAGCTTTGCCTCTTCCAATTCAAAGTGAGCAAGTACTTGGTCAACTTGATTTTGATCCATACCAACATTTTTTTAATCCTTATCAGGCCCAATATGATCCTCCTCAATTCCCATATGACCTTATGTAGCCTTTTCATGAGTTGTATCAGCCCTATTATCAACCTCCTCAATGTCTTGTTCCTAGTCAACTTAGTCCTTTCTCCAATCAACCCATTTCCACCTTTAAACAAACTCTTTTGGGATATGAGAAATATATGCTAGATATTGATACTTAAAGGGGATGTGGTTAATTTATTCCTATTCATTATATCCATCAACTGAGAAATGCATTGGATTAGTTAAGAGAGTGTGGGTACTTATTGAGAGAGCCAATTGGCAAAGGCTCATAAGTGAGATGCTATATGTGAGTGGCCTAGTGTCTTATTTAGAGGATAGATTATGAATTCATGAAAGGAAATCTTACCAAATGCATAAGCCTTTGTATCCACCTCCAAAAATGTAATATCAGCCATACATGACCCCTACTCATTAGCCAAACCAAGTCTATTAAAGCCTCTCTTCTTCAAATCAGTTGGAGGAGAAAGTTGGAACAAGAAACCTTGTGTTTGAGACCCATCTTGATAGGCAGATTGAACTTGAAAATATGAATTTGAAATAGTCCATGTTGGTAGTAAAAGAAGTGAATATCAATCCTTAATTTCCCTCTCATATTTCTTCTCCATCACCTCAAAAGGAGAGTTCTAGTCCAAAGGTCTCAAGCTGGAGTCAAATTGTGGAATCATGGGAAAAGAAGAAGGAACCAAGTCTTGACAAAGGAGATGAAGTTGTAGATAAAGTTTGAAATGGATTTTATCTTATTCAAACCTTTCTTACTCCAGATCAAGAGAAGAATTCTAGTCCTAAAACCTTAAGTTGGAATAAGGTAGTGGAATCATGGGGAAAGGAAGAGAAAAGCATTTTCAAAGAAGTACAAGTTGAACATGAAGTTAAAACTTTACAAGCCCCTCCCACCCTTCCTCAAGAAGCCTCATCTCTTCCATGTCAAACCTATCATACACATCCTCATCATGATGATACATTTGATCTCAAAGAGATACTTTTCCAAGAGAATCTATCCAAGTAGATTGAAGAATTAAATTCAAGGATGAGGTTGCTTAGTCAAGGTGTGATAGAATATTTAGGCCCAATAAAAGATCCTATGTATAAACACACCCTATATACATCTATTAAAGAGATATATCAAGATATACATAATGTGGATGAAGTGATGGTCATGTGGAAGGAAGATAATCATTTGGTTTGAGCCCAAGTTTTACCTCCTCTTCCCCATGAGCTTCTCAAAGAACACCCCAATCCTCATTCCCAATCTGACTTTGAGCTCTATCTCCCAACTCCACCAAAAACTTCCTCTTATCCTCATGCTATCAAAATTTGCATTGATGGACCTATAGAAGAAGAGACTAAAGAGAATAACTTGGTAGAACCAAATGATCAAGAGCAGGTTTAGACCATAGCTGATCAAGATGACTTGATAGCTGATTATGAGGAAGAAATTAGCATAGAATCTTTCCTTGATCAATCAAAAGATAACTCATCAAATCTTGCTTCCATACTTGAAGATATTAATACCCATGAAGGAGGTAATCAATAATTTAAATAATAAAACTCTACATGTCAGCATGATACTATGAATGAATACTACAAGGTTGAAGAGGTAGTGGTATTAGGTGACTAAGGGAAATAGCATAAGGATGATTGACAACTGCAAATAGAGCTCTTTCAAGAGCTTAAAGAATTTTTCCAAGTTGGAAATAAAGTGAATAATAGGGTAAGTGAGAAGCCTTATATTTAAGACAATGAACAAGAGTAGGAAGAGTTCACAAAACTCCTTGATGAGCTAGGAGAGCTTGCAACAGAAAAGATTCCTAGTCTTGTTGAGAACATCATAGAGTATAAGAATGGAGACCTTATTGAAAGACCACTTAAGGCTATAGTTGAAGGACCATTAAAAGAAGTTGAGGCTATTTGGTCACGAGGAGAGTTATTTTCCTTGATAAATTTACTTGGATCTACCTATTTATCATGGAGGATCATGCCAATGAAGGTGGTAAACATCATCAAAGAGTTGGAGGCAATAATTCTAAAGTTCAAGATGCTATATGCCTCATTCAACCCTTCCTGCTACAAGAAAATAAGAGTATCAATATTCCCCTTTGATCTAGGAGGGAAAGTATTCTTGGGTTCTTAGTTTTATATATTATTTGTCTTTTGTTTCTCCTAAGTGCCTTGAGCACATGTGTGTCTTGTGTGTGTGTGTGTTTTTTTTTTATTGTGTGTGTCCTTTACTTTTGTGTGTTTGATGTAGTCACTAGTTATGTTTGTTAATGGTCAAGTCCCATTATTTATTTTAGTCTTTAGATGAATCCTAAACCTAATGGACTAATAAGGCTACTGTTCTAGTTAGTATAGCAGGTATACAACCCCCATGAATCACTAAATTGTTGACCAAGTTTGACTTTCTAGTCAAACTAGGGCACCTATAGGTAAAAACTTGATTTTTTTGGATCTATATGGGGTTTAAATAGATGTTATAAGGTGTCAAAATGGTTCAATTAATGTAATTTCATGTTATGCTACCTTTGGTTATTAGTTTCTTAGGTCTATTCATCATTTTTGGGTCATTTAGAGGTCATTTTAAGTGCATTTAATTCTTCATACGGATTTTTTAGGGAAGTGTGAAATTTTAAGAAGGTCATATCACATTCAATGTGTCTTAAGGAGTCTGTAGTATCTTTCCCTAACTAAAATTTGGTAGGTTGATCAAGAAGGAGCAATTTTCCCTCAAAATAGGAGCTGCTAGGCACTTGTACGGACTTCCCAAGTCCATCATTAGACAAAAAATATGGGAAGAGAAACTATTCACCTTCCCACACTCATTTTAACATTTGGAATTGAAGGATAATGTAAAGAATCTCTTCTAAAACTTATTTTCTCATTTTTTATATTGGCATATAAAGAAGGCTCAACTTCAAGTGCTCACCATGAGCCGTATGGGTGGAATCAAGAAGAATTGCCTTGGGGGTAGATAATAACCTTAGTAAAATTCACTTTCAAGGAAATAGGTTTTATATTGGTGTAGCATACTTTATGAACAAATGCTAACACTCTAGACAGGTTTTTGGGCCTATGTAACCATAAAGGGTGTCCTTACCAGCCTATTTAAATTTTATTTGCCTAGGATTGATGTGTTTTTATGTTTATGGTGTTTAAAAATGATATTAAAGCAGCTCCCATGATTATTATTTCCTTGGAGAACTCAATGGTTGAGAAAATATCTTATAGTGCTTGCTTCTTGTAGTTTGCAAAGTTGAGTACAATTCTAAGTTTCATAGCATGGAGAGGAGCTTCATGGAGGATTCAACATGTTTTGATCCATGTTTTAAAAGTTTTTCATTCAATTCCCTTGTAAAAAACTAGTTAATTCCTTGAAACTGGGTTGCCAAGTTACCTTTTCCTTGTTTTCTACCTGATTAGAGAAGTGCACCTATAATCAGCTTCTACAGGGGCATTATGAGGTTTTATGGATGAAAAATAGTTGAAAATTCATGTTAGAAACTAATTTGGGCCTTAAATTTCCCCAATGAGTCACAATTTTCATGCTATGGAGAACTAGGATAGTATATAAGCTTTCCTCATTCCAAGGAGAAGTCAATTTCATTTGTGGCCTCTCAGTCCTAAAGTGTCTAAAACAAAGATCCTAAAGGTTTTTTCAGTTAACATATGCCATTATAGAAGATGAATTCAATAATTATCTTTCTTTTCTTGTGTATCGCTATCCTCCAAGAATAACTTTGCCAAATTTCAAGACAAAATATGGAGTGAAGCATTGGTTTTAAGACCCATCAAAATGGCAAAAAAGACACTGAAAGTAAGCAGTGTAATCTATAGGATTTTGAGGGGAGAGTTGATGTTTGCACTATGAAAAGAATCCATAAGCATGTTATTGCAAGAGGGAATATTTAAAATCACTCCAACAAGAAAAATTAAACTCCTTGATCATGAGAAAGTAAGTAACTCCATCAAATGACTTTCTTGGTCATCCCCTATCTGTACACAGGGTACACAGAGTAGTGAGGGTAGAGGTTTCAATTGGTTGGGTTTCCTTTTGTTTGAAGTGAATCCAAAGGAAAATTAAGGTAAGTTGGCTTATTATCAACTAAATAAATAATTATAAAGACCTAACTCCTCCCTTTATTCCCTAATTCACCCTAAAACTCACCCACATGCTTGATTGAGATAGGCACCTACAGGTAGAAAAGGCAAAGTTTATGAAATAAGCATTACCATGAATGAGTTAAATGAAATTTTTATGTTTTGTAGGCAAAAAATAAATAAAAATTATACCATCAATTCCACTATGGACAAGCCCATATTTATCTATAAATCATCTACAAGCCAAAATGAGGAGAAAATAGCCTCCTACAGCCAAACAAATAGTGGAATGAAAGATCAAGGTACTTGGAGAGGTTTTAAGGCACTGTTAGGACTAAAAGAGATATAAATGGTGAACTAAATGACTTTGAGAACCTAAATAAGTTTCTAAAACATAATTAAAATGCCAAGCTTATGTCATTCTCACCCCAAATCATCTACAGGTAGGGTGTCAATACTGTCTCAGTCCAAGAGGACAACGAGTTATTGAAAGGTCTAAAAGCATCAAAAGAATAGCTTTGAAATATGGTTCAAATTTTCATATCAAGGTGAGTAAAAGGATACTATGTAATGTGTTTAAAATTAGTCAAATATACAAGGGAAGGCACCTAGAACAAGGAAAAAAATCCTTGCTCACAGTCTCAGTTTGACAGGGTCATAAGCAAGGAAAGAGCATGTGGGAATTTGATGCTAAGAAGGGAATAAGAAGTTAAAAACAATATTATAGAGAATCATAATTCTAAAATTAAAGATATTACATGTCAAAAACATTCTCAAACCACCCAATACACCTTTATACATAGGCCTACTTGTCTCAGTCTGTATAGTTAGCATGCCAAGGCCTTGTTTCAAGAGGCTAAAGGAGGTTTCCAAGTGCAAGCAAGTTTTCCAAGGAATTATAAATATCAATGAGATTGGAATAAGGATGAGGAAAATTTTTTAATTGTATTTATCCATAGTAATGGCATAAGAGGAGAAACCACATAGAGATTTACACAAGAACATGGAAAAATAGGGGTTTTGTGCCTTTTTTTGGGAAGATTGAGTTAGTTTGGTCACTTAGACATAGAATTAAATAAAAAATTTTGGTAAAAATTAATATCATGACCTTATAAATCTCAAAAAATATTAAATTTTCATGAAATAATAGGCCTAATACTCACTATTTTGTCTCATACCTACCTCAGTCCATGCATGCAAAAAGGACCAATTTTGAAAAATCTTGAAAATATGGGGCTTGTACTAAATTTTAACCCTAAAGGAGATATATGAAATTGGAATAAACCTAGTTGGACATAAAAAAATAAATATATAAGGTATGGATGTCAAGGGTTGGTTCACACAAGGAGCTTTGCATGAAAGTCTAGTGGGAAAATGTGCTTTCCCAACCCCAAACAAGGTGTCAACTCAAACTCCATACTCTTCCAGAACTTATAATGCTTTGTTTGATGATTATAGGGTCAAATATGATGTTTTAATGATCCAAGAGTCCATTTAAATAGAAGGGAATCATCCATTGGTTCACAAAAGGCAAACAGGCTGCTTGGCAAGGCATGATCCCTCTTCCAAAACAAGGGTCATCTTCAATTCTAGCTATTGGTAAGACATGCCAATGATGGTAAAATGTTTTTAAGATATTTATATAGGTTTTTGAACTCTTATTTGGAAAATGAACTCATCAAGAAGCCATTTTTGCATGGAAGTGAACTGGAACCCTCACACAATGCAAGAATCCTATTCAAGGGCCATTTTCTTTTACTTGTATCTCCCCTAAACTCTTGCATGGGACCTTAAGGATTTTAGGAAAATTGAATGAGGTATTTGAGGTTTCAAAAGTGAAATTTTAAATATTTTTCAATGTCACAATTTTATGAACAATCCATAAGACCTAAGAAACCTCATAAACTCTCCTAAAATCCTTAGGCAGACTCGATGGTGGAAATCAAGCAAAAAGTGCACTCAAATGGATGAATTGGACCAGGGGTGTAAGATAAAAGTTGTATAGGACATTATTAGGGTTCTAGACATGTGCATTTTTTGTATGTATCCATATAGGATAAGGGAGAAAAGATCTTGTTTTCCCCATTTTTGATGGTGTGACAATTATAAATGGAGTTAGAAGGTGAAATAAATTTTGAGGGGAACCTCTACACTTGAGCTAACTAAAAAAATTAACTTTAGATCTGGAAAATTATTCTGATTATTCCTAAAAAATCCTTCATTTTTGGCCACTCCAGTGAGCCAAACAATGAGCTTTGGGGTAAAGTGGTCAAAATTGATTAAGGGAGATTTTTAAAGGATTTTCTTACAATTGATGATTTGGAAGTCCTTGACAGGTGTCTTTCCCCCTTTTTTATGAATTGGTTTTCATATTTAGATGGTTTGGAGTGCCAAGTGGTAAGGGTGCATGGGAATGAGCTCTATTGAAACTACTTGAGATGATTGTGCATGTCCACAAAAATAGGAATGATCAGAGACTAGACCAATGCATAGATGATGTTTCTTGTAACCCCTCCTATCTTGGACAACCATCAGACTTTATGTTTTTCAAGGAAAAGAGGAGTTTTGGAAGGCAACTCAAGTAGGCAGTTTCTATGCAAAATTGGTAGTTTTGTGCCACTTTTCCCCTTCTTTGTGAGCTATTTTGACAAGTGTACCTCCTAACTTGGCATGGTTTACCTCATTACTATTTCACATGAAAATTTAACTTATTTCCACTTGGTGACACATGTCCAAGTGACCCTTGGACTTTTCTCTCTCTCTCTCTCTCCTTCTCTCAAACTCTATAAGAGTTGGCCATTTTGGCATTGTATTCATGCTCCATCGGAGTATGGTGAATCTCTATTCAATTGTACATCTTTTGAATAATAAAATAACTAAGTGTTACCTCTCTCATGATTATTCATAGTGTGCTCTATTTTAATGTTTAATTTTCTTAGTGAATACTATGGATTCCATAGCATTGTGCTTCATTCTCTCACCTATTTGTAACCTCTTCTTGTAGGGCATGTGAAGTGTTAAATAGATGTTCATGGTTGAAGTGAGTATTCTTTTCATTAGAGTCATACAATACCTATTATATAGTCCTAATAGCCTTACACATCATCTAGGACCCCACAATGTAATATTGATGCAAAAAGACATAGATTTGGGAAAGAGTATGTTTTAGTTGGTTCTTTGCTCTCAAGTGTGGAATGCAAGTGGTTGGAAGTCATCAAACTGATCTAGTGTATCACCTTCATAGTTTAAGTTTGGATTATCTTATTCTCAACCCTTTTCAACCCTCCAAGTTGATAGTAGTAGAAGCATGAGATTAATTGGTGCATCAAGGGGAGCTAACCCCTAATCTAGAGGTTCATCTCACAAGTTTGCTCATCCACAAATAGTGAGATGTCCCCATTTTTCCACTTGGATTAGAGGCTTAGAAAACCTCTTCTAATAGGGTTCATCTAAGTGACAATAATTTTTGGCATACCTGATGGGACTCTTGTTCTAAGAGTTGGAGGATTTTTGATGTTATCCTTTAATACATCAGCCTTGGGAGTCACTTTTCCAAGCACCAATGGTGACTATAAAGATGAACCAGATGGTTTATCAGCCAGGTATTCCATTTCAAAGTTGTTTATATATTTTATATGTCTTGGTTTCCAAATGAATCTTTCAAGGTTAGTCTTGATGTTGATTTTTGCTCTCTACAAGTGAGTGAGACATTAAAAGCTTTACCTCTTCCCCTTCAAAGTGAGCAAGTACTTGGTCAACTTGATTTTGATCCATACCAACCTTGTGTTGATCCTTATTAGGCCTAATATGATCCTCCTCAATTCCTATATGACCTTATGCATCCTTGTCATGAGTTTTATCCACCCTATTATCAACCTTCTCAATGTCATTTTCCTAGTTAACTTAATCCTTTCTCCAATCAACCCATTTCCACCTTCAAACAAGTTATTTTGGGATATGAGAAATATATGATAGATATTAATACTCAAAGGGAATGTAATCAAAGTATTCCTAGTCATTATATCCATCAACTGATAAATGCATTAGAGTTAGTCAAGAGAGAGTGGACACTTATTGAGAGAGCCAATTGGCAAAGGCTCATAAGTGAGATGCTAGATGCGAGTGGCCTAGTGTCTTCTTTAGAGGATATATTAGGAACTTATGAAAGGAAATATTACCAAACCTATTAGCCTTTGTATCCACCTGCATAAATGTCATATCAGGGACACATGACCCCTACTCATGAGCTAAACCAAGTATATCAAAGCCTCTCTTCTTCAAATCAGTTGGAGGAGAAAGCTGGGAGAAGAAACCTTGTGTTTGAGACCCATATTGATAGGCGAATTGAACTTGAAAATATGCATTTGAAATAGTCCATGTTGGTATTAAAAGAAGAGAATCTCAATCCTTCATTTACCTCTCACATTTCTTTTCCATCACCTCAGAAGGAGAGTGTTAAGGTGTGGAGCCTAAAAGCTTCACCAAGGAGCACATTACCAAGGTTGTAGGTTTACACAGTCACCGGCATCGGTCAGGAGCGACCGACATTGGTCAAGATTAGTTGAAGAGATGCCGGCGTCGGTAGAGATCGGTCGATGTTGGTCACAGGCAAGCAGGCAGGAATCGACGTCGGTTACTTGTGCGTCTAGAAAGTGATTTCCGAGGACAGAACCGAGTGTTTGCATGATGAGATTAGGTAGTAGTCTTAAGTCCGCATCTCTATTATTAGCAAGACTATTTTTAGAGCCCTTGTTCAAGAGGCTTAACTATTGGTTGTAAGTGCATGCTCAAGTTTCCTAATTCTGTATGTAGGAAAGATCTTCTTAGCTTATTGTGGTAGTTGTAGTTCATTATATGTGAATGTTGAAGAACAGTACAAAATTGTATAGGTGAATCAATCCAAGTTGTTGGAGTTGATTGTACTTGAGAGAGAGAGCTCTTGAGGGAAAGAGATCTAGAGAGAGATCTTGTACATCTGAGAGAGGTGTGGAAGAAAGAAGTTTCTTCAATTGTATTCCTTCTATAAAGAGTTTAATACAAGTTTTCAGGGTGGTTTCTTGTATCTCTTGTTCTTTGCTATTTGTCATTCTAGTTACTTATCTATCTGTTTTAATTCCGTGGTTTATTGCTTTAATAAGTGTAATTATATTGTTGGTTGATCCCCAACAAGTGGTATCAGAGCTCAGGTTCACTAACAGGTGGTTCAGATCTGTGTAGTGTGTATTGATTACAGGGTGCTCACAGGGGTTTCTGCAAGGATTTCTATTTGAGTGGGATAAGCAATGGCAGAAGAAAGTAAGCTAAGAATGGAGAAGTTTAATGGCAAAAATTATCAACATTGGAGAATGCAGATAGAGGACTATCTGTATCAGAAAGATCTATACTTACCATTAGGTGGGATTGCAAAGAAGCCCACAGACATGGATGATGAAGAATGGAAAGTTCTTGATAGAAAGGCTCTGGGGTCTATAAGACTGAGTCTAGCATCTACTGTGATATCTAATTTATCACAGGTAAAGTCTACAGTAGAGTTGATGACTACTTTAACAAATTTATATAAAAAACCCTCAGCTTTTAATAAGGTATATCTTATGAAGCAGTTATTTAATTTGCGTATGTAGGAAGGTGGATCTGTATTTAATCACCTGAATGATTTCCATGGTATTGTTAATCAATTAAGTTCAGTCAATATTGTATTTGATGATGAAATTAAAGCTCTTTTGATATTATGTTCTTTGCCTGAAAGCTGGCATAGCTTGGTAATGGCAGTTTCTAATACTGCATCTGCCTCAAATATTTTGAAAGTAGAGGATGTTGTTAGTGTGATCTTGAATGAGAAAATTCGCAAGAAAAGCATAGAGGAAACATCAGGGAACGCTTTAAATCTTGAGAGCAGGGGAAGGCAAAAAGAGAAGAGCAAGAGGAGATCAAGATCTAAGTCTAAGGTGAGAGGTAGATCCAAATCCAAAAATGCAAGGAGGCCACAATGCTGGAATTGTGGAAAGATGGGGCACATAAGCAGAGATTGCTGGTCAAAGCCTAAGGAGGACAATCAACACGAAGGAAAGGAAGAAGCAAAGGTTGCAGGTATTGCACAAGATGCTTTAATATTCTCTTTGCATAATAATATAGAATCTTGGGTATTAGATTTTGGTGCATCTTTTCATGCTACCCCTAATAGAGAATATTTCAGTGCTATATCCATAGAGATTTTGGAATAGTGTATTTAGGGGATGATGAGCCTTGTAAAATAATTGGCAAAAGTAAAGTGCAGCTGAAAATACAGAATGACAACACATGGGTGTTGAGAGATGTTATGCATGTTCCTAGCTTGAAGAGGAATTTGATTTTTACAGGAAAGTTAGGGGATGAGGGTTGCACAGCAATTCTCACAGCTAAATTTTGGAAGGTGACCAAGGGTGTACTTGTTATGGCCAGAGGTAAGAGAGTAGGTACTCTCTATTTATGTAATTGTGTTACTAATATTTCTTCTTCTACATTATCTACTTTAGATGTGGATGCTAAATTGTGGCATTCAAGGCTTGGCCACATGAGTGAGAAGGGGATGCCAATTCTTAAGTCTAAAGGTAAGCATTCAGATTTGAAAAACATAGATCTGAAATTTTGTGAGCATTGTGTGTTTGGAAAATAGAAGAGAGTGAGTTTTTTGAAGACTGGGTCAACAAAGAAGAGGCATAAGTTGCAGCTTGTTCACACAGACGTGTGGGGACCAACTCAGGTAGCTTATATTGGAGGATCATAGTACTATGTTACGTTTATAGATGATGCTACAAGAAAGGTATGGATCTATTGTATTAAGAAAAAATCCGATGTATTTGAGACTTTTAAGATTTGGAAAGCTATGGTTGAGAATGAAACATGCAAAAGATTGAAGTGCCTGAGATCTGACAATGGTGGTGAGTTTTGCAGCTTTAAGTTTAGAGATTATTGTTATATGCATGGAATCCGCAGGCAAAGGATGGTTCCAAGGACACCTCAACAGAATGGAATTGCTGAAAGGATGAATAGAACAATAATGGAGCATGCAAGGTGTATGAGATTGCATGCTGGTTTGCCCTTAGAGTTTTGGGCAGAAGCTATTGACACTGCAGTATACCTGATTAATAGAGGACCCTCTACATCTCTGGATGGTGGAATTCCAGAAGAGGCATGGACAGGTAAAAAGATATATCTCTCATATCTCAAAGTTTTTGGTTGTGAAGCCTTTGTACACGTAGATAAGGAAAATAGAAAGAAGCTGGATGCTAAGTCTATGAGGTGCACATTTATTGGCTATGACTTAGATGATTTTGGTTTCAGATTTTGGAATCTAGGAACTAACAAGATAATTAGGAGTCGTGATGTTGTTTTCAATGAAAAAGTGATGTATAGTGATCAGCTAAAGAAGCTGAATCAACTGGGTAGAGCAATGGAGAATTGGACGAGGTGACGGTCCAAAATGAGCTCACAGGAAAAAGAAATAATCACTTGCAAGAAAACACAGAGACCGACGTCGGCAGGGTAGGAACTGACGTCGGTAGAACAGAAACTGATGTCGGTCATACAGAGATCGACGTCGGTAGGACAGACACTGATGTCGGTCAGGAAGAATCAACGTCGGCCAGTAACAGGTCTGGAGGTGACCAAGGTCGGTCATTGTCAGAGAATTTGAGCAGACAACGTGTTGTGAATGAGTCTCAGACGCCCATCAGGAGGTCAAAAAGGGTAAGTAAGCGTCCAATTAGATATTCTCTTTCATTATTATATTTATTGCTAACTGATGGTGGAGAACCAGAGAGTTTTGAAGAAGCATTACAGGTGGAGTCCAAGAGTCAGTGGGAGCGTGGCATGGTTGAGGAAATGGAGTCCTTGAGAGAGAACCAAACATGGGATTTGGTTGAGTTGCCAGCTGGTAAGAGGACACTGAAGAACAGATGGACCTACAGGTTGAAGGAAGGTGAGAATGGATAGATGAGATATAAGGCCAGGTTGGTAGTGAAAGGATTTGCACAAAAGCCAGGTATTGATTTTGGTAAGATTTTTTCTCCTGTTGTTAAAATGACTTCTATAGGGGTTGTATTGTTTTTGGTTGCTATTGAGGATTTGCATCTTGAGCAGCTAGATGTTAAGACAACGTTTCTTCATGGAGATTTGGATGAGGAAATATACATGGAACAGTCGGAAGGATTTGAGGTCAAGGGTAAGGAGAAGTTAGTGTGCAGATTGAAGAAAAGCTTGTATGGCCTCAAGCAAGCTCCTAGACAGTGGTATTTAAAATTTGACAGGTTTATGACTGAGCATGGCTACAGTAGGTGTCAATCTGACCATTGTGTGTATTTTAAGAGATTGGATAATGGTAGATATATTATTCTATTGTTGTATGTAGATGATATGCTGGTTGCAGGATCACACATGCAGGATATCTCTGAGCTTAAAGTGAAATTAGCTCAAACGTTTGCTATGAAGGATTTGGAAGCAGCAAAGAAAATCCTTGGCATGAGCATTAAGAGGGATAGGAAAAATCACAGGTTGATTTTGTCTCAAGAGGATTATGTGGACAAGGTGTTGAAACGGTTCAATATGCAGGATGCAAAACCGGTAAGCACACCTTTGGCTAGACATTTTAAGTTGAGTAAAGAACAATGTCCTAATTCACATGATGAGGTAGAGTACATGAGTAAGGTTCCATATTCTTCTACAGTAGGGAGTTTAATGTATGGAATGGTGTGTACTAGACTGGATATTGCCCAAGCAGTGGGAGTTGTAAGTAAGTATATGGCCAATGCAGGAAAGGAACACTGAAAAACAGTTTAGTGGATCCTTAGATATCTGAGAGGAACTATCAGTAGGCATTTGTGCTATGGAGGTTCAGATACTTCTCTACATGGTTATGTAGATTCAGATATGGCAGGTGATTTGGATGGTAGGAGGAGCACCACAGGATATGTTTTCACTGTTGGTGGAATGACGGTTAGCTGGATATCAAAGTTGCAGAAGGTTGTTGCCTTGTCAACTACAGAAGCAGAGTATATTGCAGCCACAGAGGCTAGCAAAGAGATGATATGGATGACACAATTTTTGGAAGAGCTTGGAAAGGAGCAAGAGAGTTGCAGACTATACAGTGATAGTCAGAGTGCCATTTATTTGGCTAAGAATTTGGCCTTTCATTTAAGAACCAAGCATATACAACTTAGGTACCACTTCATAAGACAGGTATTGGAGGACGGTGAGTTGAAGCTGGAGAAGATCCATACAGATAGGAATCCTACTGATATGTTAACCAAGCTGGTCACAAAGGAGAAGTTGAATCTTCATTCAACTTCTGTTGGTCTTCATGATTGAGTTGAAGATGGAGGAGCTAGAAGATGTTGCTGTACAGGTACTGGTGCAGCTGTTTATCTCCAAGTGGGAGATTGTTAAGGTGTGGAGCCTAAAAGCTTCACCAAGGAGCACATTACCAAGGTTATAGGTTTACACAGTCACCGGTATCGGTCAGGAGCGACCGACGTCGGTCAGGAGCAGTTGAAGAGACGCCGGCGTCGGCAGAGATCGGCCGACGTCGGTCACAGGCAAGCAGGCAGGAACCGACGTCGATTACCTGTGCGTCTAGAAAGTGATTTCCGAGGACAGAACCGAGTGTTTGCATGATGAGATTAAGTAGTAGTCTTAAGTCTATGTCTCTATTATTAGCAAGACTATTTTTAGAACCCTTGTTCAAAAGGCTTAACTATTGGTTGTAAGTGCATGCTCAAGTTTCCTAATTCTATATGTAGGAAAGATCTTCTTAGCTTATTGTGGTAGTTGTAGTTCATTGTATGTGAATGTTGAAGAACAGTACAAAATTGTATAGGTGAATCAATCCAGGTTGTTGGAGTTGATTATACTTGAGAGAGAGAGCTCTTGAGGGAAAGAGATCTAGAGAGAGATCTTGTACATCTGAGAGAGGTGTGGAAGAAAGAAGTTTCTTCAATTGTATTCCTTCTATAAAGAGTTTAATACAAGTTTTTAAGGTGGTTTCTTGTATCTCTTGTTCTTTGCTATTTGTCATTCTAGTTACTTATCTATCTATTTTAATTTTGTGGTTTATTGCTTTCATAAGTGTAATCATATTGTTGGTTGATCCCCAACAAAGAGTTCTAGTCCAAAATTCTTAAGCTGGAGTTAAATTGTGGAATCATGGGGAAAGAAGGAGGAACCAAGTCTTGACAAAGGAGATAAAGTTGTAGATAAAGTTGGAAATGGAGTTGATCTTATTCAAACCTTTCTTACTCCACATTAAGAGAAAATTTTTATTCCTAAGACCTCAAGTTGGAATAAGGTAGTGGAATCATGGGTAAAGGAAGAGAAAAGCATTGTCAAAGAAGTACAAGTTCAAGATGAAATTAAACCTTTGCAAGCCCATCCCACACTTCCTCAAGAAACCTCATCTCTTCCATGTCAAACCTCTCATACCCCTCTTCATCATGATGATACATATGATCTCCAAGAGAGACTTTTCCAAGAGAGTCTATCTAATCATATTGATGAATTAAGTCAAGGTGTGATCGAAGGTTTAGACCCAATAGAAGATCCTATGTCTAAACACACCCTATCTACACATATTCAAGAGAGTTATCAAGATATACATGATGTGGATAAATTTATGGTAAAGTGGAAGGAAGAGAATCATTTGTTTTTAGCCCAAGGTTTACCTCCTTTTCCCATGAGTTTCTCAAATAACACCCCACTCTTCATTCCCAATCTGACTTTGAGCTCTATCTCCCACCTCCACCAAAAAATTTCTCTTGTACTCATCCTATCAATATTTATCTTGATGGAACTATAGAAGAAGATCCTAATCATAATCACTTGGTAGAAGAAAATGAGTAAGAGCAAGTTCAACCCATAGCTGATCAAGATGACTTCATAGCTTATTATGAGGAAGAAATTATCATAGAATCTTTCCTTGATTGATTAGAAGATAAATCCTCAACTCTTTCTTCCATAATTGAAGATATGCATACCCATGAAGGAGGTAATCAAGACTTTAAAGAAGAAAACTCTACATGTGAGAATGATACTATGAGTGAATACTACAAGGTTGAAGAGGTAGTGGTATTATGTGACCAAGTTAAAGAGCGCAAGGATGATTAACAACTAAAAATAGAGCTCTTTCAAGAGCTTGAATAACTTTGAAAAGTTGGAAATCAAGTGCATAATAAGGTAAGTGTCCTTCTATTGAATACAATGACCAAGATTAGGAAGACTTCACAAAACTCCTTGATGAGCTAGGAGAGCTTGCAGCAGAAAAGAGTCCTAGTCTTGTTGAGAACATCATGGAGAATAAGAATGGAGACCTTGTTGAAAGACCACTTGAGGCTATAGTTGAAGGACCATTCAAAGAAGTTGAGGCTATTTGGGCATAAGTAGAGTTAATTTCCTTGATCAATTTATTTGGATCTACCTGGTTCTCATGGAGGATCATGCCAATGAAGTTGGCAAACATCATCAAAGAGTTAGAGGCAACAATTCTAAAGTTAAAGATGCTATATGCCTCATTGAACCCTTCTTTCTACAAGAAAATAAGAGTATCAATATTCCCCTTTGATCTAGGAGGGAAAGTATGCTTAGGTTCTTATTTGTATATAGTAGTTGTCTTTTATTTCTCCTAAGTGCCTTGAGCACATGTGTGTCTTGTGTGTATTTGTATTTCTTTGTTGTGTGTGTCATTTACTTTTGTGTGTTTGAGGTATTCACTAGTTATCTTGGTCAATGGTCAATTACCCTTATTTATTTTAGTCCTTAGATGACTCCTAAATCTAAAGGACTAATAAGGCTACTGGTTTAGTTAGTATAGTAGGCATACTACCCCCATGAATCACCAAATTGTTGACCAAGTTTGACTTTCTAGTCAAACTAGGGCACCTATAGGTAAAGAAATTGATTTTTTTGGATCTATAGGGGGTTTAAATAGATGTTATAAGGTGTCAAAAGGGTCAATTAATGTCAATTCATGTTATGCTATCTTTGGTTATTAATTTTGTAGGTCTATTTATGATTTTTAGATCATTTTAAGTGCATTTAATGCTTTGTATGGATTTTTAGGGAAGTGTGCAAGTGTCAAAATGTCATATCACGTGCCATGTGTCCTAAGAAGTCTGTAGTATTTGTCCCTAACTAAAATTTGGTAGGTTGATCAAGAAGGAAAAATTTTCCCTCAAAATAGGAGCTGTTGGGCACTTGTACAAACTTCCCATGTCCATCATAATCCAAAAAATGTGGAAAGAATAACTATTAACCTTACCAAACTAATTTGAATGCTTTGTCCTTGAAGGAGAATGCAAAAAATCTCTTCTATAACTCATTTTCTCATTTTCTCCTTTGGCATACAAAGAAGGCTCAACTTCAAGTTCTCACCATGAGCCGTATAGTTGGAATAAATAATAATGGTATTGGGGGTGGATAATACCCTTAGTAAAATTCACTTTCATTTTAAGAGGTTTCATATTAGTGCAACATACTTTATGAATAAATGCTAACACTCTAGACAGGTTTTTGGACCTATTCAACCATGAAGGGACTCCTTACCAACCTTTTTTGGTTTTTTTTGCCTGGGATTGATGCATTTTTATGTTTCAAGTGTTTCAAAATGATATTAAAGTAGATACCATTTTTATTATTGCCTTGGAGAACTCAATGGTTGAGAAAATCTCTTATAGTGATTGCTTCTTGTAGTTTTTAAAGTTGAGTACAAGTTTGAGTTTCATAGCATGGAGAGGATCTTCATGGAGGCTTCAACATGTTTGGATCCATTTTTTAAAAGTGTTTAATTCAATTCCATTATCAAATACTATTCAATTCCTTCAAACCAAGTTGCCAAGTTACCTTTTCCTCATTTTATGCCTGGTTAGAGAAGTGCACCTATAATCACCTTCTAAAAGGGCATTAGGAGGTTTTACAGATGAAGAAGAGTTGAAAATGCATGTTATAAACCACTTTGGGCCTTAAATTTCCCCAATGAGTCACAATTTTCATGCTATGGAGGCCTAGGATAGTATATAAGCTTTCCTCATTCCAAGGAGATGTCAATTTCATTTTTGGGCTCTCAGTCCCAAAGTGTCGAAAATAGAGATCCTAAAGGTTTTTTAGTTAAAATATGCCATGATAGAAGATTCCTTCACCAGTTATCTTAATTTGGTTGTATATCAATATTCTCCAATAAAAACTATGCCAAATTTCAAGATAAAATATGGAGTGAAGCATTGGTTTTAAGACCTATCAAAATGACAAAAAAGACACTAAAAGTAAGTAGTGTAATCTACAAGATTTTGAGGGGAGAGTTGATGTTTTCACTATGAAATGAATCCCTAACCATGTTATTATAAGAGGGAATAATTAAAATCACTCCAAAAGAAACATTACACTCCTTGATCATGAGAAAGTAAGTAACTCCATCATATGACTTTCTTGGTCTTCCCCTGTCCGTATATGGGGTACACAGGGTAGTGAGGGTAGATGTTTCAATTGGTTGTGTTTCCTTTTTTATTAAGTGGATCCAAAGGATAATCAAGGTAATTTGGCTTATTATAAACTAAATAAAGAATTATAAATACCTAACTCCTCCCTTTCTGCCCTAATTCACCCTAAAACTCACCCACAAGCTTGACTGAGCTAGGTACCTATAGGCAGAAAAGGCAAAGTTTATGAAATAAGCATTACCATGAAGGAGTTGAAGGAAATTTTTATGGTTTTTAGGAAAAAAAACACATTCATGCCATCAATGCCACTATGGACAAGCCCATATTGATCTAGAAATCATCTACAAGCCAAAATGAGGAGAAAATAGCCTCCTATAGCCAAGCAAACAATGGAATGAAAGATCAAGGAACTTGGAGAGGTTTTAAGGCACTATTAGGACTAAAAGAGATATAAATGGTGAAATAAATGACTTGGAGAACCTAAATAAGTTTCTAAAACATCATTAAAAGGCTAAGTTCATGTCATTTTAACCCCAAATCATCGACAGGTAGGGTGTCAATATTGTCTTAGTCCAAGAGGACAATGCATTATTGAAAGGTCTAAAAACATCAAAAGACTAGGTTTGAAATATTATTCACATTTGAATATAAATTTGAGTAAAAGGAAACTATGGAATGTGTTTAAACTCAGTCAAATCTCCAAGTGAAGGCACCTAGAATAAGGAAAAAAATCCTTGCTCACTGTCTCAGTCAGGCAAGGTCATAAACAAGGAAAGAACATGTGGGAATTTGATGCTAAGAAGGGAATAAGAAGTTAAAAAAAATGTGATAGATAATCCTCATGATCAAATTAAATATATTACATTTAAAAAACATTATCAAACCACCTAAGACACCTCTCCACATAGGCCTACTTGTCTAAGTCCATACAATTAGCATGCCAAGGCCTTATTTCAAGACGCTAAAGGAGGTTTCCAAGTGAAAGAAAGTTTTCCAAGGACTTATAAATATAAATGAGATTTGAATAAGGATGAGGAAAAATTTTAATGGTATTTTGGCATAGGAATGGCATAAGAGGAGAAGCCACATGCAAATTTACATAAGAACATGCAAAAATAGGGTTTTGGTGGCCTTTTTTGGGAATATTGAGTTAGTTTGGCCACCTAGACTTAGAATTAAATCAAAAACTTTGGTAAAAATGACCATAATTATCTCATAAATATATAAAAATAGTAACTTTTCATGAAATAATATGTCTGTTATTCACTATTTTATCTCAGACCTACCTTAGTCCATGCATGCAAGAAAGGGACCAGTTTTGAGAAATATTTAAAATGAGGGTCTTTCACTAATTTTGACCACTAAAGGAGATGTATTCAGTTGGGAGAAACATAGGGGGAAATAAAAAATCAATATATAATTTATATATGTCAAGGTTTTGGCTCACCCAAGGAGCTTTGCATGAAAGTCTAGTGGGAAAATGTGCTTTCCCAGCCCCAAACAAGGTGTCAACTCAAACTAATTACTCATATATAAATTATAATTATTTATTTTATGATTATAGGGTCAAATAATATGTTTTAATTCTATATTATTCCATTGAAATAGAAGGACATCATCCATTGTTTCACAAAAGGTAAGCAAGCTGCTTGGCAAGGCATGATCCCTCTTCCAAAACATGGGTCATCTTCAATTATAGTTATTGGTAAGACATACCAATGATGGGAACATGTTTTTTGGAAATTTATATAGGTGTTTAAAATATAATTTAGCAAATTAACTCATCAATAATCCATTTTTGGCTGGAAGTGAACTAGAACCCTTTCATAATGCAAGAATCCTATTCGAGCACCATTTTCTTTTGCTTGTATCTCCACTAAAATATTGAATGGGACCTTAAGGATTTTAAGATATTTGAATGAGGTATTTTAGGTGGAAAAAGTGCAATTTGGAAGATTTTTTAATGTCATAATTTTATGAACATTCCCTAAGACCTAAAAAACCTCATAAACCCTCCTAAAACCCTTAGGCAAACTCGATGGTGGAAATCAAGAAAAAAATGCACTCAAATGGACTAGTTGGAATAGGGATATAAAATAAAAATTTTATAGGACATTATTAGGGCTACATACATGTGTATTTTTTGTATGGATCCATATATAATAGGGGAGAAAAGAGCTTGTTTTCACCATTTTCGATGGTGTGAAAATTGTAGATGGAGTTAGAAGGTGAAATAAATTTTGAAGGGAATATATACACTTGATATAACTCAAAAAATTAAATTTAGCTACCGAAAATTATTCTAATTTTCCTAAATAGGCCTTCATTTTTTGCCACTCTAGTGAGCCAAATAATGAGCTTTGGGGTAAAGTGGTAAAAAATGATTAAGGGAGATTTTTAAAGTATTTTATTGTAACTAATGATTTTAAAGTCCTTGAAAGGTGTCATTACCAATTTTTTATGAATTGGTTTGCAGATTTAGAAGGTTTGGAGTGCCAAGTGGTAAGGGTGCATGGGAATGAGTTCTTTTGAAATTGCCTGAGATGATTATGCATGTCCACAATAATAGGAATGATCAGAGACTAGACCAATGCATGGATGATGTTTATTATAACCCATATTATCTTGGAAAACCATAAAAATTTAGGGTTTTCAAGGAAAAGAGGAGTTTTGGAAGGCAACTCAAGTAGGCAGTTTCTTATGAAAAATTAGCAATTTTGTGCCACTTTTCACCTTCCTTGTGAGATATTTTGACAAGTTTACCTCTTAACTTGGAATGGTTCACATAATTCATATTTTACATACAAATTTAACTCATTTCCACTTGGTGACACATGTCTAAGTGACCCTTGGACTTCTTTCTCTCTCTCCTTCTCTCAAACTCTATAAGAGTTGGCCATTTTGGCATTGTATTCATGATCCACATGAGTATGGAAAAGCCATAATAAATTGTACACCTTTTAATAATTAAAATAACTAAGTGTTTACCTCTCTCATGATTATTCATAGTGTGCTCTACTTGAATGTTTAATTTGCTTAGTGAATACTATGGATTCCTTAGCATTGTGCTTCTTTCTCTCACCTATTTACAACCTCTTCTTGCAGGGCATGTGAAGTGTTCAAGAGATGTTCATGGTTGAAGTGAGTGGTCTTTTCATTAGAGTCATCCAAGACCTATTTTCTAGTCTTCCTATCCTTACACATCATGTAGGACCCCACAATGTAATATTGATGCAAGAAGATATAGATTTGGGAAAGAGTATGTTTTAATTGGTTCTTTGGTCTCAAGTGTGGAACGTAAGTGGTTGGAAGTAATCAAAATGATCTAGTATATCACCTTCATATTTTATGTTTGGTTTATGTTATTTTAAACCCTTTTCAACCCCCCAAGTTGATAGTAATAAAAGCATGAGCTCAAATGGTGCATCAAGGGGAGCTAGCCCCTAATCTAGAGGTTCATATCACAAGTTTGATCACCCAAAACAAGTGAGATGTCCCAAATTTTACACTTGGATTAGAGGCCTAGAAAATCTCTTATCATAGGGTGCATCCAAGTGACAATAGGTAACTTGGTAGTATTGCAAGTATGTTACAATCATTAGGTTCATTATCATCAAAATCTGCATGAGTGACTTATAAATTAGGATTGATGTTGATAAAATTGCATAAAAGAGAACTATTGATTTTAGGAATGGTAGGAATATGATATTGAGGTTTGGGATTATGAATTTGAATACTCTAAGGGTTGGGATCAAACTCATGCTTATACTACTTTCCATTATGTAAAAATTTAGTACATTGATCACCAGAAGAAGCAATGCCTCTTATTCTATGAGTCCAAGGGTGACCAGGGAGTATATTATAAGATAAGGGTAAATCAAGGATAATCATCTTATTTTGAACGGTCTTAGGTCCAATGGTTAATGGAATCCAAATACAACCAAGTGGTTTTTGATTAGTCTTATCAGAACCATGTTAGCTAAGATGAGTTTATTTGAGATGATCCTTGTTGTAACCAATATATTATATTAATACTAGAGCCTTCATCAACTATAAATTTATGGATAAGGGTAGTATTAATGGATATTTTAATAAAAAGTGGTAGATCATAAACATAAAAAATAATTTCATCATTAATCATGTCTTCTTCAAGAAATTCTATAGAAGGCTTAGAAGAAGGACAAATAGTTTCAATGGTATTGACATTGGTAGGTTGAGGTTCAATAGAATGTGGTTTTCATTGATAGAGGATCGATCTTCAATTTCTTGGAGTATTTGAATAAGGAACTTGTGATGATAGGGTGAAGTATGAACTAACTCCATAAGTGGAATCATTAAATGCATATAGTTAAGTTCTTCAAGAAAGTTCCAATGATAGAAGAAGAACTAGCATGAGGTTTAGGAGGTAAAGTAGATTTTGAAGGAATAGATGTGGTTGGAGGTTTGGAAGGAGGAAGTGGTTCCTCATGGGTTTTCAAATCTAGATTAGTAGTGGTAGTATCCTTGAGAAGTTGTTCTCACAAATATGGTTTCTTTGGTTTGGTAACAAGATCTTTGTGAGCTAGGTTGTGAGGATAATTAACCTTAGTAGTGTTAGCATATTTGGAATTATTATAATATTGATCATAATAAACTTTAATGGCATAATCATCCTTGGTATTTGGTTGATTATTAGTTGTAGAATTGTTTTTTGGTTATTGGAAGTAGAAGCTTTAGAAACATGTTATTTTTGAGAAGTAGCGGTGTACTCTTGATGATGAAGGTTGATCATGGCTTCATGATTAAATGAATCACCAAGAATATAGGAAATATAAAATTTAGTGATCCTTCTAAAATATTCATGGGAATTACCAATATTGACATAGAACCAACAAGATTGATTAGGGTTATACCATTTAGGAGGATTGTTAGGATAGGTGAAAGGTCTAGAGGGTAGTAAGAGTTATTTCATTTTCTATACGAAAAGTGGTGTGTGAGAAGATGAAGGGATGTCAGTTTTGGTAAATCTAGGTTTGGTTTACAAAGTATTAATAGTTATAGTATTAGTAGATGTTTGAAAATATCCTTTTAGGAGTTTAGGATCAAGTTCAAATTACTTCATGAGAAAGTCTTGACATTAAGCTTGGTCAAGAGCTTCATTAAGTGTTTGGGGAGTAATATTTCAAACTTTATATTGAAGAGGAGTCAAAGTAGTGATAAAGAGTTTGAATAAGTTATCATCATTCATGTTATGGTTAGCTTCATGAAACAATGATTTCCATTATTTGATAAAGTCATAAGCTGATTTAGTGGGAGATTGCTTAACATTGATGAAGTGGCTAAGACAATTTTTGGGAAGATCATTGTGTTGAAAATATTTAACTAAAGGACTAACCAGATCTTCAAGTTTCCAAATGGAATGTTGAGGTAGTTGGTTTTACCATTCTAATACATCACTAGTGAAGGTTTTGACTAAGAGTTTAGTTATAATAAAGGTGTTAGTTTAGATCCACTCTTTGTAAAGATTGCCAAAGGATTTGAGAAATGAGGTTGGGTCTTTAGTTCCATCATACTTGATAGTTGGATATATGTTATCAATATTAATGGATATAATGAAGAGAGATAAAGGCTCATTTTGAATAGTTTTAAGCATCTTATTATTCATTATGGGTTGAGGAATAACATTTCTAGAGGTATTTCTAAGAGGTGGAGGAATAAAATTGGGATTAGCTTGAGGATGGATAGCCAGAGGTTGATTAGCCATATTAATAAAATGATGTTGAAGTTGATTCATTTGATTAGTGTTAGAGTTTTGCATTATGTTCATTTACTGTATGACTTGAGAAATAAGTTGAGTTGTATCAATGAGTGGGTTGGTGTTGGTAGGAGGATTCCTTAAATTGGTATTAGGGAAAAGGTTGTTAGAGGATGGATTATTAGTGGGGTTATTGCTTAAACTTGTGTCAATTTATCCCACTTTAGTTTGAAGGTTTTAAAGATAAGAAGTATCTTGGTAAGTATAGAATGGATCAGACCCCTCAACTTCATCTTGAGGTGTGATTTACACCATGTTAAAAGTCATGGATGAAGGAAAGGAAGATGTGCCCCAAGAGTGATGGTGCTCTTGGGAGGAAAAGAGAGGGAGAAATGAACATCCCCTATAGTATCTAAATGGATTCAAACTATCAAAGAAGATTTTGATAGGATAATTCATGATGGTTTGAGAGAAATGAACAAAATGCTAAGAATGATAATTAGAGAATTAAATCAACAAATAGGGAAGAAAAAAATAGTATAGAGTAAACTAGGTCAACCTAGGACAAACAATATGGTCTGAAAATTGATGAAATAGGAATATAGGATCAACTAGGTTGACCTAGTTCTATATATTTAATGATGAGAGTAAGCAAGAAAAGATATAGAGTTGATAGGGTCAACCTAGTTTTATATCTGTGGGATAGAAAAGAATACTATGTCGACAGGGTCAACTATGTACTAAAATGAGAATAATTTTGTAAGTACTAATGAAAGAAATAAATGAAATGAAACACATAATCAATTGGATCAATGAGTTTTATCCAATTGAGGCACATAACACAAAACCTTACACCAACACTGACTAATGCAATTTTTTAAAATACAACATACAATTGAGCAAAGAGCAAGAAATCACCTTGGAAAGTAAAAGCTAATTAAGTGGTCAACTTGAATGTCATTAGATTATTAAAATATAGTCTTAGATGTGATAAGAAGTTCTCTATAAGAAAGGAACTAGAAAATAATCTAAGGATGGTTTTAAGATGTTTGGGCTGAAAGAAATCTATATTGGCAATGGTACCAACTTGTTATTGGGGCCTATCACCTCACTTCACACACTGTAATGATAAGGATGTTAGGTGATTAGATATAATATACCATTAACCATGTGTTTATACTTGGATAAAAACCAAGTCCGCTTCCCCCCTAGTGATGAAATCTAAGTAGGTTGGCCTTGGGTAGATAATTATTAAAATGTGTTATTAGATTTTGTGATTTAGTAGTGTGTGCATAAAAGAGAAATAGTGAAACTAAATGGTATATTAAAAACCACCTAATTAGACTATGTGATCTATTCTAAGCATGTAAGCAATAATGATTAAAAGTGTGAGCTAATTACTAGCATATAAGTGTTAATTCCAAATTCAAAACATAATATAATGTCGATTTAGTTGATAGTGTATGCAGAGAATATAGAACAAGGTTGACATTAATGCCTTTGTACTATAAAAACAAAGTTTTAAATATGAACTACATTGATAGAGTCAACCTAGCTTTCCATACATAATACATAATACAAAACTATGTCAACAAGGTCAACCTAGTTGACTGTATATAGGTAGTTTTTAAGATTAAAAACTATGAAAAATAGAACTATAAGGAAAGAGAGAGGATAGAAATGGAACCTTGGTGGGTTGGACGATGCAAAGAAGTGAGATTATTGTTGAATAACCTTGATTAATACTTGTAAAGTCTACTAACTATGTCGACTAGGTCAACCTAGCTTTGCAAAAACTTGTTATTGATAGCTTGGAAATATATAGGGTCGATTGAGTTGACTTAGTATGTTGAACTAGATGTTTCAAAATGTATAAGGTCAACTAGGTTGAGCTAGTATGTTGAATTGGATGCCTAAAAAATTAAAAACTTGTACTGTGTCGACTGGGTTGACCTAGTAGCTTGTACCTGAAGAAAAACACATAAATAGAATAGAGTCATATTGATGAAATTGTGTGTTAAACCTACACATAGAAGTTAGTAACATGTTGATACAGTCAACCCAACATCAAAAATATATGATAATAAAAATGATAAAATAATGAAATAAGTGAATCAAAACCTACAAGGTTTAGATTCACATCAAGTTCACTAGAATGTATGCAATCATAAATTCATCATGTATATAAATTAATCCTAACTTGGATAAGATAGATCATACCATAGACTTTAGAGTAGGAGAACATTTATTAAGTAGGAACATGACCAATATGGGGATCCACTAGACCTGATTAGGGGATCTCTTACTGCAATACACTATGCTAAGAAGGGTTCCAAAGCCTTCAGTCAAGCACAATCATGCGATAAACCTAAGGGAGTCATGTGTTTTAATATCTCAATAAATTAATAATAAGTAAAGTAAATCTAATCTAGTGCTGACCAAAGCTTGTGGCATAATATGAGGGGTTAGTAAACAATCAAAATATGCATAGGATAATCTCAATTAAACTATGTATGAGTAAGACCCTAATACATAGAATAAGAAGAGTAATATTATTTGAAGCTAATACTTATGCTACTTCTATCTACTAAAGAGAGGAGTAAAGTTAGAGAATACTTACCTAAATGATGAACCCATCAAGACTCAATCTTTCCCTTGGCCAAAGGGGCTTTGAAAGAGGTTATTGTAGTTTTTAAGGATCACTAAGAAAGGCCAAAGAATCTAAGACTTATCCACACGACTAGATTCTCTAATTAGAAACCCAAAGCTAAGACTCTTCAAGTAGAATGGTGGAAGATTAGATTGTAAAGAAGTGCAAGTGAATAATAACTCTTGATTGCGGATTAAAATAATGACAAAATGATCTTGTATATATAGGTGGATTTGACCCGAAACCCTTCTAAAAATCTTGGTCGATAGGGTCAACCCAGATGACCTAGCATAATTTTGGAAAATTATTCACTATGTCATGAGATAAGTTGGCCAAAGGACAAACTGGTTCCTAAGTGAAAAATCACCCAAAACTATATAGGGTCAACCCAATCAACTTAGTACAACTGACTGACAAAAGGGTTTAACATGAAGACAAGAAGGATGGGAAGTGGGAAAATATTGAAAAAGTGTGCAAAGGAGTAATAGCTTAGGGAATGGTTTTAAGAGCTATTTGGATTGGTAATAATGTGGCAATAAGGGACAACAATCCTGTGAAGCATCAATGGTCTTCCCACCCCTTTCCCGATGTACCCCTTAGGGCGTGCACTTAGAGAGATTGAGTCTTGATGGGTTCCTTCAAGATATAAAGCATCAATATTTGATAAAAGTTAAAAATATTATGTGTATACATAAGATTCAAGAACTTAAAAAGAACAAGTGAAACATGTATGTAAGCTAAAATTAACTATACTAAGATAGATAACATATGTAGTGTCTAGAAAAATAAAGAAATGTAAACATAGAAATGCATACAATCTATAAATTTTGTATTTTCTAAGTAATATTTGAATGCTTTTATGTTTTAAAATGTTATATTATTTTTGAAATTTTTGTGAATAATCTCTATACAAGCAAATGAAAATAAACTATGTACAAGGAGCAAGAGAGAAGGAAGTATGTATAAGGAGTAAGAATCATACCAACCAATAGGTCTCATGGGAGACTCGTTATCACTATAATATATGTTAAATAAGGGAATTATGATCATGCATGCTATGTGAAATGGTAACTATGATCCCATAATATGTCATTTAGAGTAATTTATGTTTGAATCTACATGTGTAGTGATGCTATGAATCTATGGCACTAACTATGATGCCCTATGAACTATAGGGGTATTAGGAACCCATTTGGTAAAAGAAGAAGTTATAGGTGACATAGGTGCCCTGTGTTGAGAACCCCTATAACACAATAATACTAATCTCAACATAAATTGAGTGGAAGAAAGTCCTCTAGAATTTGTGACATATCTCTGATGTAGGGGGCTCTTTAATAATGGTCTCCATGGGAGAGTATGCGTATGTGTTAATACTATAGGAGTAAACCTCACCTGCACTAGTGGTTTTATTAAAATCTATGATGTATACATAGGTACTATATTCTGAGCTATAATCAATAACCATGTAATATCTAGTAATGGTGTTGGAACTATAATTGGTGACTATTATAGAAATGTAATTGGTAACTACACTAAAACTCCTTGTGGGATGGGTAGAGGATACTCATATGGGACACCCTCAACTTTGACCACTTGATTTGCATGTATGTACTTTAGGAATCAGTGTACTATAGATGGGATGAATCAAAGCTTCTATAACCATGGCCTACCTAAAAGTACATCAAATACACTTGCACTAGGTACTATTAGGAACTGAGTGGTTATGTGTGCTATTCCAACCTATAATAGAAGCACAATATCCTCAATGGAGGTATGGACATGGCCACTGAAACCACTAATGACTATATCTATAGGGAATATGTCTTAATATATGTACCCCAAATATTTCAAAAGTGTCATACTGCACATATTAATACTTGACCCATTATCAAACCTAACACTCTAGATATGATGATGATCTATATATGCTCATATAAAGAGTACATGTGTGTGTATGTATGTGTATATATATATATCATAATCAACAATATCCTACTTTGAAAATGTGATGAGTAGTCTAGGTGGCACTATATTATGATACATGACAATGATGTTGTGTAATAAATGTGCCTCCTCTATAACTATATGATATGAAGCTGGTGGTGGATGTATTTGATATTTATAGTGAACATTCAATGTGCTCCCTACCTCATTTGTTGTGTGATTTGGGAATGGATATGAGAATATGTTTAGTACCTTAGCCTCTATTTTATATGCTTTCATTGCCTTTTTGGGTGTTCCCAAATCAATAATATTAGCCTCAATTATATCTTGTATCTTGTGCTTTAGGCTTATGCATCTATTTTTTGTGTGGCTTGGTGCCCTGTGATACTCATAAAATGCATTAGAATCATAGTTATTTATAAGAGGCCATTTTTAATCAACTTATTTAATGGGAGGGAGAGATATGACATTACATTCTTAGAGCTATTATAAAACCTATGTTAGTGACTCTATAAGGTTAGTGAAGACACTGTGCGGAGGAGAAGATAAAACTAATTTAGGAGATGGCTTGGAATCTACGTTGACTATGGATTTTTGATCACTTTTGTTATTAGTGGCCCTCACCTTGTATGGAGGCTTATTTGAACTGTTAATAGTTTATTTTGATCCATTTGTATACTTGAGTTCATCGATTGATAAGAGTTTAACCTCTCTCTCTTTGACTATGTGGTACAAATTGGTAAATGTAGGAAACTTATTAAATAAGATAGCTATTTGTAATGATGGTAGGAGACTTTGTTTAAATATGTCTTGAAGCTCTCTATCTACCATGGGGATAGTCAATTTGGCTAATATTATCTTGTATTATAAGACATAATCTATATTAGGCTCATTCAAATTTTGTTTTAATTATGCCACTTGTGCATATGATATCTTATCATTGATGTTGATGGAGAAATGTGCTATAAACATGTTGGCTAAAGGATTGAATGGCATGATAAATTGATTTGGTAAATCATAAAACCATTGTAGGGCATAATCCTTTAAATTACATGAAAATAATTTCATGAGAAGCCAATCATTAGACACATAGTCCAAACATGCTACATGAAAAGATCTAAGATGATGATCTATGTCACTCTTGCCATCATATAATGTGAGCTTAGGTGCAATTAAATTTTATGGAAAGGGTGTTATCTCTATGTGATGTGCCAAAGGTGTATGTATGAGAATGTTAGAATCTTAGGCATGTGATGGCCTAGTGGATCCCTTATCAAAATGTAACACCTTAGACTGTAAAGTATGAATCTCATGCATAAGGGATTATACATATGGAGTGGAAGAACTAGCCACAAGTAGAGTAGCTATCATTGATGGTTTTTAAATTACAATTTTAGGTTGTGCTAGCTAAGTTGGTTGAGTTGGCCTCACTAGAGATGTGATGATATTATTAATTAAGGGAGTTAAGGATTGACCATTATGTGTTTTTTGGAGTTCTTAAATAATATTGATGAAGTCATCTTGTATATCCATATGTTTATACATAAAATATTGTAATTATTCCATGTCAGTTTCATCAAATCTATTGGTAAATTCTACCATTGTAGTTGGAAAGGTATGAAAGCAAGCTTTGTATATTTTGAACCTTTAAAGAATTTTAATCTAAAAAAGATTGAAAAAAATAAATATGGAAGAAAATTTGATATTTTTGAACTAAAATATGAGTATGCATAGAAAAAGGATACAAACCCTAAGTGTATTTAGGGTTAAGGTTTCTTTGCAAAAAATTATATTATATTTAAATAAATTAAACCCTAATGTTAGATTGATTCAATGAGCCATGTTAAGCCAAAAAATTAGAAAAATAGAAGTATTCAACCCTAATTTATTACACAAAATTTTGGAAAATACAAACTAAGGTTTGAAGCAATATTTAAAGTAAGTCAGGTTCACCAAATATTTTAACCTTTTAGGGTTTTATTTATGTAAATCCTAAGTTAGATTAAAGGGTTGAGCTATATAAATCAATGAAATACTATTCAGTAAATAACCATCAATTTTTTATATATTTTGACTTGCTTTGAATTTAAAAAAATTAATAAATATGTGCAAATAGAGACTTATCTGGAAAATAACTATCACAAAATAGCCGGGGCTAAAACTTGGGTTATGGATAGGTTTGAGTGTTGTCAATAGGGTCCATGGATTAGGTTCTTCACTAGATAATAGTGTCCCACATATATATTAGCACCATGTGGATCTAGTGTCCTAAAAATAATGATAGTATCCTCTTTGTAGGATTGTTCCTATTTTTTGGGAGCTCTTGCACCTATGTTTCTAGGTTCTATACATGCACACATGAAATCTATAACTCTATATTGTGCCTAGAATATATAATTTAGTATGAAAATCCTAGTCCTCATTTCAAGTATGGCATGATATGAAAATGTTTGTTCATTAGTAGAATAGGCTAGACATCCTCAACACCCTATTATGAAGAGAGTTTCTTACCTACCAATACTTTGAGGAGGGATCAATCCTAATGTAGTTATTCCACTTAGAGTTTGGTGCAAGTGAAAGTGAATGATAGAATAATAGTGGTCTTAAATTCCTTGAGTGTTTTTGATATTGGAAATATTTGAAATCTAGGCTTAGGGAAACTATAAATGGTAGTTGTAAACACCCTAATTTGGTCAAGCAACCATAAGTGCTATGTATTTTGTTGCCCTTTCACATAAGGTTCGTAATGATGGTTATAATCCTTATTTTCTTGGTCATCTTGAGTCTTTTTATCTTTTTAATGTCTTATTTTCCTTATTTTTGACTATCCCCATAGTCACAAATAACCATTTCCTAGTCCCAGGGGCCCCTAACCTATTATCCCTATTTTTTTCTCTATTCTGAGCCTTAGGACATTAGTTCTAATTTTAGGATAGTAATGCCACATGGCACTAGTGTCCACTTGTTGCTTCAATTTCTGATGGGCCCTTTCACTTGTGTTTGAGTCCTAACCCCTTCATGACCCTTCTCATATGTTTATATATATATTTTCATGACTTGTCAACTAGTGAACAAGGTATTATATTCAAAACAAAGATCCTCCTATATAAAGAGCCTCATAAGGCATTTTAAATCTAACACTTACTATTTTGGCACTTATTTACATAAAAACCAACCAATCCTACAACTCAAATATTCTATATACTACTCATTTTTCACACTTAGACATTTGCATGCTTAATAAAAGAAGGGCCTAGGTGAAATTCATTCTAGCATACCATGAAATTTGATGGTGCGCATTCCTTAAGAAATAACTACATGTGATCTTAGACCCCTAACATTGGGGTTAATGTAGGTAATAGCCACGATAATAGGGGTTTTATTATACACAATCATAACATCCCACAACCTAATTTTTCCTTTTTTTTGGTATTTGATAAGTTAATTGTTTCATGTGTGTAGGTATTCATTAGGGTTTTATTGAAGATTCAACCAAAATAGTGACATAAATAAGCTTTTTCATGACACATAATCACCTACAAGACCTATAGAAAATCCTATAGCTTATTTGAAAGTTAAAAATAGTCATTATAGATGGGAAATTAGTGCAAAAATTGGACACTAGTGCCACATGGTGCTACTGTCCTAAGAGGGGTGCTACTGTCTAGAGCTAGATCTTGAAAACTAGTCAAAAGATGAAAGAATCCTTTGTGTTTGCTCAGCAATTTCCAGTACCCTAGTTTGAGAAAAACTCTGTGTACATCTAGATAAGTTCCTTTTCTCCTTATACTTACTATTTTGGTAAAGTTCTATAAAATGAATAAATTCTAATTTTATTCTAGATTAGTAATAGACTCACCCTTTAATATAGCTTAAGAATTACTTATGTAAAACCCTAACAGTTTAATTTTTTTTGGAGAACCTATCTTACTTTAAATATTGCTTCAAAACCCTAATTTTCCTTAGATTTACCTTATCTAAATTTTGTACAATAAATTAGGGTTATAAAAATATGATTTTTTGATTTTTGGCCTAACCTAGCTAATTTAATCAATTCTATACTAGGGTTTTATTTATTTAATTTAATTCAAACATTTAGAACACAACACTAAAATCAAAACCATAGATCCACATACTAGGTCCCTGTTGACGTAGTGGATTGCACTCAGGGGTAGGACGCCTAGCTCTTGCCCTTCACACACAACAATGGAAACTCCCCTCTCACCCGTGGGACTAGCAAAGCTGGAGGGGAGAGTCTCTAGATAAGGGCTAGCTCCCTCTGATGTATCTTTTAGGCCTTGGTTTCTTCTAGTGCTAACAAATAAAATGAAAAAAGGGGGGATGAAAAGGGAGAGAGAGATTCTAAAAATAGAACCTAAGCCTAAAAATGAAAAGGTGATACACTAGAAAAGCTGACCCACCTAGCCCGAATATACACTTTTAACCAAAAGAAAGCACCCATACACTTCATCTGAAGTGGGAAGCTCTTCTACAATAGTCAGCTAGGGGTCCATGGAAATATAGGGAGGAAGAAACTACCAGAGGCATCCTCAGACACACTTATGGCAGCCTATTCATAGGCACCTACATTCCCCTAGGAACACTTCTGGCAGACCTGCAGAAGAGAGACTTCATAATGCACTAGACATGCTATGATTGATCTGTGAGAAGCATGAAAGATAATGACTTAACACAAAAGAAGAACATAGACATATACTTTAAAGTGCAAGTCCAGATAGAGGTAAAAATGCTAAGTCGTAATTTAAGGTAAAAACTGGCAGTGCTCTGCCTTACAAGCTCGAGAGATTTTTGGGCAGAGTTTTGCCTTAAGGCTAAGAGAGTCCAATCCTCAAATGAGATTTTTTACAATATATAGAAAGAGGAATAGAACTTGTCACTTTTTGGGAAAGACTTTTGGCGCTCTTTTTACAAGTTGGCCCATGTGCACTCTGAGCCTTGGGAAGAGGGAGCCTTTTGATTGTCAGTTCCTGATTTGACTTTGGCATCCCAACCTTAATGAGGAAATGTAAGTCACGCCTTTTCTCTGTAAAAAAATTGCTCTCTTCAAGGCATTTGCATAGCTTGTCTACTTATAAATGTGGGCTGGAGAAAACAAGTTGTGTCGCTTACTGTTTGCACCATTTAGTGACCACTTGGCAATAATTCACCTCCTCTTTGCCACTTGGACTGCTTTGTCTCTTTTTGTACCTTGTCTTCTTCCTACTTTGTCTCTTTCTACTCCTTCAGCCCTCAGGGGTGATCTTCTGGTGGGTCACTGCATTCCTTGGGATCTTTTCATGGTTGGCACTTAGGCAATTCAAAATCAAATGGCTATTTCATCATCCTAAATTTGACGTTCACGGACCCATCACCATTTGAAATCCCAATGGCTAGTTTGCTATGCTTAATTTTGATGTCCTCAGGCCCATCACCATTTGAACTTTCCTTCAACCTCCATGCTTCACCCTTTTTCCCCGTGGGTCTTTTTTGTGGGATTTTTTGCTTTGAGCTTTTTCCCACAGATAAAAAGTCAACAAGAATTGCCTTGTGACTTTGCCTTCAGAAAAAATCCTTTTAGGCTTTTAGCTTATGGTCTCCCCAAAATTCTTCAAACTTTTTGTCTAAAGGAATTCCTTTGGACAAAAAGTTTGAAAGAATTCAATGCCTTAATATTTTTGGCATTTTGAAATCCTTCAGCTACCTTTGAAGTGTTCCCTACCCTCCGCAAGGGCTCTTGAACCCAGAACTACCCTCCGTAAGGGTACTTGTCCTTTGCTTTTTGGGATGCTCCTTTGAACTGCCCAATTAAACTAAGCCATTGAACCGACTGATTGAACCAAAAATGGTTCAATGGTTTAACAGTTCAATGATTCAACACTACGTGCCATTTGTTTGAACTGTGCCACTTTAAAACAAGCCTTTGAACTTTTCCCATTGAACCACTCCTTTAAACCAACCGTTGAACCAATCCATTGAACCAGTTTAATGGTTCAAGCATTTGTTGAACTAAGGCTTTGAACTGAGCATTAAACTGAGCTCATTAAACTGACCATTGAACCCTTCAATTGAACTAAAAGCTGTGAACTTGCTGATTGAACCAAAGCGTTGAACTGGTTCAATGGTTCAATAGTTCAAAGCTGCCAACCTTCCTTGTGAATTTCTTTAGACAAGAGCCTGAAGAAGCCTTGTAAAACCTAGCACTCTCTGCACTGATTCTTCATGCACCAAAAGACTAACTTGCAGAGTCCATAGAAAAATCTTCTTTGTAGAATCCATAGAAACTTCACCTACAAAGTTCGTAGAAATAGACCTACAGAATCCATAGAAACTTCACCTACAGAGTCCATAGAAATAGATCTACAAAGTCTGTAGAATTGGAAAGACTTGTGCAAAAACCAAAAGTATTGGCTCAGAGTAGCATGAAAAAAGGGGGGACCAATTTTTGGCCTGTTGGGTAAAAATGGTCAACAAATTGGCAACTCCCAAGGGAAATATGCCTGCTATGCTTAGAGACCAGTTGCCTTTTAGTCTATTGAGCACAGATTTAGATGTAGCTATGAAAGAGTTAGCCACTACCTTGAGGGTTCCCAGAATCAAATATGAAGCCTTTTACCCCACACATAAAGGAAAACACACACAAGGCTAAAAACACTACCTGTGCAAACTACACTTAGGGAAAGTAGGAAAAGAAACTAAAAACAACTACTATATACAACTAACTAGGTACATGTACTTCCCTCCTAGATCAAAGGGAAAAATTCTTAAGTCTCCTTCCTGGCAAGGAAACTTATAGTGCCAGACAAGTGGATGAATGAAATGGAGAGTTGGTGACCTTCTCCTTTCGCCTACTACCTGGGTTGGCTTGTATTCGAGTGGATCAGATTCAAATATGCTTCCAACATATACGTACTCTATTTGTTCTTGGAAGCTTACCTCTTATTGGTTCTTGATGCTGGTGTATCTCATCAGGAAATCAATCGCTGCTAGCTTATCACCATAAGCCCCTTGATATGCATCATTGACTGGCTTGTTCTCCTCTACCTCATGCTTGGGCTCCATGGTATGACCATCCTCCTTGATGATTTCAAAGAAATTATCTTCAGATTCAGCAACCTCTTGAAGGGATAAATCTGAAAGCCTACAGCCCCTTTGCATACTTATTTGAGTCTTAATGCTACCTTCTCCACTCTTAGCCAACTCATAGCCCCCTTGAAGAATAGTGTAACCTGCCTCAATGAATTCAAATGAATCATTCAAAACATGAACAAGAGATTGTCCATGCTCCTCCATGAAATTTATGGTGATCTCCTCCTCATCTATACTGATGAAGTCTCCCTGATCAGTCATGAACTAAGCATATTCCTCTTCACTTGCTTCCTTCAAGCCAGGCTCCTCCTCAAGAATGGGGGAAAAGGAAGGCTGATGGATGAACTGATGTGGAAGAAGAGGCAGTCCTTGAACTAGAATCAAATGATTCTCCTCTTTCCATTTGGTCAACACTTCATCTATATTAGGCATGGCATGATATCTCTATTGGAGGTGTGTGGATGGAGTGTTTTTAGACATGGAATGTGCCATTGGGTCTGAACCATCCATCACACCTTGGCTGAGGAATCTCTCTTTGGAACCCAACTCTGAAATATGCCTATCTATATCTTCCTGGAAGAGCCTTTCCTGGAGGTCACAATCATCATCAGGAGTAGGAGTAGCCTCATCTTCTTTAAGGGTTAGAGCAAAACCTTTCTCCTCCTCTTCCTTTCTGCCCTAAGATTCCACTGTTTGCTTGCAACTCATGATCTTGGGATTGGAATCTTGCTCCTATGAACAGGCAGCAACCTTATCCTCTTCATGGTTCTGAGCTGGTTCATGATGTTCCTCCTTCTAGCTTGGAATTTGGAGATCATGTTGAAAGACTTGAGGAGGTTTGGGAAGATTTGGGAGGGTGTGCTCATGTACATGAAGAACTATCTGAAAAGAGGTGTGCTAAAAAGCTAGGCATATAGGATTAAAGCAAAATCAATTGATGCATTGGATGAGTTAGAATGAGCAAGTGCCATCTGATAGAAAGGATTTGGCACACAAGAGGGGGCTTCCTTTAGAATAGGAGGGGGCAGACCTTGGGCCAAAATTTCTTGATTTTCATCCCTCCACTTTACCAACACTTCATCAATATTAAAATTAGCTTGTGGATTTGTAGAAGGGGTATCTTTTGGTGCAGTCTCCCCTACAAGGTCTGAGAACTCTCTCTTTCCCCAAGTAGTCTCATCTTAGCCTCTAATTCCTCAATCCGCTTAGCTAGATTATCCTCATTTTATACCTCTTAGAGCTCATAGGAATCATTATAGAGATGGGGAGTGCATGAAGGTTGCCATGAAATGCAAGAAGCTTCTTGAAGAAGGGTGGGAAGGACTTAAAAAGGACTAGCCTCATTTTGTACCTCACACTCTTAAACAATGTCTTTCTCCTCCTTGCTGTTCCATGACTCAACCACTTTATTCCAGCTCAAGATATTTAGACTGGGCATCTCCTTTTGGGGTGATGGGGCCACAATGTGAGAGGGTAGCAAGGGTTTAGGTTTCACTTCCCTTACTACCAAAATGGACTGTTGCATCTGAAGATTTGCCCATTTGATCTATTTATCAATATTAGCCTTAAACACAAGATTTACTATTTCATAACTCCCCTCAACATGATTGGGGAAAGGACTTTGACAGGCTTGACTTGGCTTATAAGCAGGGGATATGTATGACTGATATGATACTTGGGGTAGCGAGTATGTAGGTTGATAGACTTGGTAAGGCTGCCTCTCATGAATACTCAGCTTCTCTTCCAAAGATGCAATCAAACCACTCACATCTAGCATCTCTCTTGTAAGCCTTTGCCAATTTGATCTTTTAATAGGATCCCATTCACTCTTAACCTGATCCAATACATTTCTCACTTGATGGATGACATGATCAAGAATTTCTTGGCCACATCCCCTTCTAGTGTCAAGCTCTATTACATACTTTTCGTATCCCAATAGTGCTCATTTGAAGGTGGAGACGGGTTGATTGGTAAAGAGATTGGATTGAGTAGGAGAAGTGACACATTGAGAAGACTGGGCATAAGGCTGACACATCTCATGATAGGGGTGGGACTGATCATATTGAATCTGATAAGGATCAACGTAAGGTTGGTAAGGATCATAGCCAGACTAGCCAAGGAAAATAGGTTCCATAGCTCTGAATGATGGAATTATACATACCAGAATACTATTTCTTGATGGCACCAGAAACTGCTTAACCAGTTGATTTAACTCAGAGTCGCCATTGGTGTTGATGCAAAAGCCTCCAAAGGCTGGTTGGTTGAAGAACACACCAAAAATTCTTCAACTCTGTGGACACAACTTGTCCTAGTTGGTCCCACTGGGCATGCCAAAAATTGTTGACATAGTGGATTACACCCGAGAGGTAGGATGCCTAGCTCCCGCCCTTCCACACGCAACAATGGAAACTCCCCTCTCACCTATGGGACCAACGAAGCTGGAGGGCAGAGTCTCTAGATAAGGGCTAGCTCCCTCTGATGTATCTTTTAGGCCTTGGTTTCTCCTACTGCTAAAAAATAAAATGAAAAAAGGGGGGGGGGATGAAAAGGGAGAGAGAGATGATGAAAACAAAACCTAAGCCTAAAAGTGAAAAGGTGATACACCAGAAAAGTTGACCCACCCAGCCCGAATATACACTTTTCACCAAAAGGAAGCACCCATACACTTCATCTGAAGTGGGAAGCTCTTTTGCAATAGTTAGCTAGGGGTCCATGAAAATACAGGGAGGAAGAAACTACCAGAGGCATCCTCAGACACACTTATGGCAGCCTATTCACAGGCACCTACATTCCCCTAGGAACACTTCTAGTAGACCTACAGAAGAGAGACTTCATAATGCACTAGACATGCTGTGATCGATTTGTGAGAAGCATGAAAGACAATGACTTAACACAAAAGAATAACACAAACATATACTTTAAAGTGCAATTCTAGATAGAGGTAAAAATGCTAAGTCCTGATTCAAGGTAAAAACTGGCAGCGCTCTGCCTTACCAGCTCGAGAGGATTTTGGGCAGAGTTTTGCCTTAAGGCTAAGAGAGTCCAATCCTCAAATGAGAATTTTTACAATATATAGAAATAGGAAGAGAACTTGGCACTTTCTGGGAAAGACTTTTGGTGCTGTTTTTGCAAGTTGGCCCATGTGCACTCTGAGCCTTGGGAAGAGGGAGCCATTTGATTGTCAGCTCCTACTTTGACTTTGGCATCCCAACCTTAATGAGGAAATGTAAATCACACCTTTCCTCTATGAACAAAATTCTCTCTTTAAGGCATTTGCATAACTTGTCTACTTATAAATGTGAATTGGAGAAAACAAGCTGCGCCGCTTACTGTTTGTGCCATTTAGTGACCACTTGGCAATAATTTGCCTCCTCTTTGCCACTTAGACTACTTTGTCTCTTTCTACACCTTGTCTTCTTCCTACTTTGTCTCTTCCTGCTCCTTCAACCCTTGGGGGTGATCTTGTAGTGGGTCACTACGTTCCTTGGGCTCTTTTCATGGTTGGCGCTCAAGAAATTCAAAAGCAAACGGCTATTTCATTGTCTTAAATTTGATGTTCACGGACCTGTCAGCATTGGAAAACCCAACAGCTAGTTTGCTATGCTTAATTTTGACGTCCTCAGGCTCATCACCATTTGAAATTTCCTTCAGCCTCCATGCTTCACCCTTTTTTCCCACAGGTCTTTTCTACAGGCTTTTTTGCTTCAGGGTTTTTCCTGAAGACAAAAAGTCTACAAGAACTGCCTTGTGACTTTGCCTTTGAAAAAAATCCTTTTGGGCTTTTGGCTCGTGGTCTCCCCAAAATTCTTTAGACTTTTTGTCTGAAGGAATTCCTTCAGACAAAAAGTTTGAAAGAATTCAATGCCTTAAGATTTTTGGTGTTTTGAAATCCTTCAGCTGCCTTCAAAGTGTTCCCTTCCCTCTGTAAGGGCTCTTAAACCTGGAATTTCCCTCTGTAAGGGCACTTTCCTTCTCTTTTTGGGATGCTCCTTTGAACTACCTGATTGAACTAAGCCGTTGAATCAACTGATTGAACCAAAAATGGTTCAACAATTCAACGGTTCAACATTGCATGCCATTTGTTTGAACTGTGCCGCTTTAAAACAAGCCTTTGAAATTTTCCCATTGAACCACTACTTTGAACCAACCATTGAACCAATCCATTGAACTGGTTCAATAGTTCAAGCATTTGTTGAATCGAGGCTTTGAATCGAGCGTTGAAATTGAGCTTGTTGAACTGACCGTTGAACCCTTCGATTGAACCAAAAGCCATAAACTTGCTGATTGAACCAAAGCATTGAACTAATTCAATGGTTCAACAGTTCAAAGCTGCCAACCTTGTGAATTTCTTTAGACAAGAGCTTGAAGAAGCCTTGTAAAACCCAGCACTCTCTGAACTGATTCTTCATGTGCTAAAAGACTAACCTGCAGAGTCTGTAGAAATATCTTCTTTACAAATTTCATAGAAAATTCACTTGTAGAGTCTGTAGAAATAGACCTATAGAGTCTATAGAAATGGAAAGACTTGTGCAAAAATCAAAAGTGCTGGCTCAGAGAAGCATGAAAAAAGGGGGGACCAATTTTTGGCCTGTTGGGCAAAAATGGTCAATAGTCCCTACACACATAAAACATTAGCAATTAGGGTTTCAATAATAATCCTAGTTTCTATTACAAACTTTGTTAAAAAAAATCACACATTGTACACACACTTATGTTAGATTATATTTTACCTCTTGTGTGTTTATTACTCCCTATTTACACTATCTTATTTGTCAAGTTTAAAATTGCATCTAGTCTTCTACCCCTCATCAACTTGATGCACTCTTAAATTTATCTCATGATTATAATAATGAATGGACCAATTTTCAAGATTATACATTAGAGCATGATAACGGCTTTATTTATAATGATGATGATGACTATTGTTATAATGATGGATACAAGGATTATTATGAGCATGATAATATGAATGAACATGAGGATATAGTAGATATGTCATGTTCTCTTTCCTCTTATTCTTCTCTTACTCCTAAAAATCAAATTAATAATATCATGCCAAAAGAACCTCTTATTAGTAGTGTTTTATTCCAATGTGATCCTAACTTTTCAACTACTTTTGGTACTTCATTGTTCAAATAAAATCAATATAAGTGAACTACATGAAAATCACTTTTGGATGCTTCAAGTAAAGTATATAAGAACAATGCATCTTATTTACCCTTCTCAAATACATTTCAAAAATCAAATATAAAGGATGTTACACCTTTTAGCAATGCACAAACTAAGGTAGATGAAATTACTTTATCACCCTAATTCACATTTGAATCTCAATGCAATGATTATTTACAAAAAATACATAATGCACATGTTTTTAACTCTTATCCTATATGTAATAATGTGTAAAAAGAAAACATGGTTGTTACTTATCCTTCTATTGATTCCAAAATAAAAAGTGATAATCATCCTTGCATTTAAAAAATGACTAGTGAACTAATGCCTTGCATTACACCTACATATGATGACACATTGCACAGTAGTAAAAAGTTAAAATATTCTTATTCTTTTTCTCCTAATGATCATGTGGATTATGCTTCTTGTACTATTATGTCTTTGAATGAATTAAATTATGATTTTGATGAACCATGGGATAATGATGATTATTATGATTATGATGAAGATGACATATAATCTATGCCTTTTACTTCTTCTATTTCCTCATAGATCTCTCTTTTTCAATAAAAAAATAGGTCACATGTATAAAGACACACACACACACACACACACACACACACACACACACACACACACACACACACACACACACACACACAGTTACACTTATTCTTATGTGCATAATTTCCATTCACTAGAGATTAAAGCACCTTCTATTCAAATGGTATGTGATACTCTTTCACAACTTAACAATTAAAAAGATACCAATGAATCCTCCTTATCCCCCCTTACTATAATATAACCCATTTATCAAATAAACCCAAATGAGGGTGATAGTGTCATGTCCCCTCTTTAATTAATTTGATTATTCAAGGAAAATGCCCATTCCAATATTTCTTTGGGCTTGGAGATGGAAAAGGAAAATCAATTTTTATTATTATGTGGGCCTAAAAGATTCATTAGTTCATATTTTGGATAACATGGGGCCAATAATTAATAAATATTATTAATATTAAGTAAATACATAAATAAAGGCATATAAATATTTGAGGGAAGTACATTTAGTGGAAAGGATCTTTGTGTAGAAGTTTCAATATAGAAACTATGATGGGTGTAAGAGATGTGGAAGTAAAGATCATGATGAGTCCTAAGGTAAACTTACCAATTTGGGCATGGATTTATAAGACATGAAAATGATGAGTTTCAAGGCAACTGATAATTGTTTCTTGCTTTCTTATTATCAAGATAAGTGGGTCAAATTTGGGGAAGTTTGGGAAATGGAAACAAAAGAAGGGAAAAAGTAGGATCTAAATGTTTCATGGAAAAAAGGATAAATATATACTTAGTTTAATTTTCATGTCATCTTATAAAATCAAAGAGATTAGGATTTTGGAACCAAAACTTTGGGGCCTTATGCATATTTACCTGTCATGATTTCTTTTTGGCCTATCTTTTGCCAACTAATGATTTTCTCTTGTGGAACAATGTGCATGTAGTGTTCTTCAGATCATCCTAGAATGAAAACTCTTGGATGAAGGTGGTATTTTGATGAAAACCCAAGGATCCCAAGTATTTTATATGAAACTAATATTATCCATAGATACAATTCCACATAAGAATTGTAATAGAGCTTCAAGGAGTGTAGATTCAGCTAGTTTTCATAGTTTTATGTAGGTTGTTGGTTTGAGTAAGGTTGGAAAGGTATTTTAAGATTCTTGGATTGTGTTATAATATAAATCAGGTGTTTGGTGAGGTTATTTTTATGTTATTTCATTATTATATAGTTTTTGTAATCAACCTATGAGTATTATAAATTTATTTTATGTTTTGAGCAGTATTTTTAGTGCATGTGTGTAGATCTGGCAAGGGTTTGTCCAAAATTTGTATTTTGATGAAAAAATATTGTGAAGAGATTATTTTATTATTTTTTAATGTTTTTTTAATAATTTAGATGGAACATAAGACACCATATATTCTGGTTTGGAGTTATTGTGTTATTTCATAAAAAATGTCAAAATCTGGATTTTTCTAGCTAGTGTAAAAAGGTCATAAATTATACAAGAATTGTTCCCAGTATAAAATTTATTTGAGATATGATATTTTTAAATTTAATTTAATGAGAAGACATGATATTGGTATTAAATCTATTATATTTCTATCTTGTAGGTTATTTTGATTTTTGATGCTTCCTAATGTCTGGGAACTTAGTTACTTGAGAAGAAAACCCTGATTCTGCCAGCTTACAAGGTGAATATTTTGTTGATAATTCCTAGGGTGAAATTAAGTGCATTAAATTATTTATCATGGGAGTATTATTGATATTCTTAATATATGGAAAAAATTCATATTTCATTCAAGATAAAATGATGGGAATACAGAGGATCCAAAATAAAATGATCAATTCAATTCAAAGGCTTCTAGATAACATGCAAAATTTAGTTCTAGATAAAACATATAAAAAATAAAAGGATACCAAAAATGCACTCAAGAGAAAAAAATTTCCTTTATATGACAAATAACACAAATTTTGGATCATGGAAGAGGTGAAGCAAGAAGAAAATTTAGAAGTGAAAGAATTTCCCAAGGAACTGGAAAATAAGATGGTGGAACCAAAAATGGTTATTAGTACACGTGATCAAAAATTAAAAAAGAAGGTCAAGGAAGAAATTATGGAGCATAAGCCAAATAAATAATAGGAAACAATATTACAAGAAAGTAAAAGAAATCAAATCAAATCATAGAAGAATCCACCATACAAATGAAAAGTAAGTATTTTGATTTAGAAAATAATATTTCATTGCCTTTTGAGATTGAATTTCCACAAAATGTTTGTCTTAACGAATTCAAGAAGGAATAGATGATATGTATGAAACATGAAATTGAAAAGGCTAATGTATCCACAAAACACCTATTCTAATAATTGAAAAGAAGTGGCCAATATTATGTGAGGACGGTCTACCAAATAACCATGTTGATGAGCAAGAAAAAAAATTGGAGTTACTAGAAATAAAAAGGAAGAAAACCTTTGAGGAATTGACCAAGAAGATGGAAGGTATGAATTTTTATTTTTAAATGAATATTCTCATTCAAGAAACATATGAAGTTAAGTATCAATATGTCCTTGTTGGAAGGACTAAATATGCACATAATAATAGCGTCTTAACATATACTAATATTGGATGGGATTTTGTGAAGTTTTTAAAATCAGCTAATGAAGGTAAACACCTTGACTATTTTTACAATAGAAGTTCAAGGCATGAAAAAGTCAACACAAATTTATTACAGCCACTCCATATATTTCAAAAATTGTTGGCATGGTTGTTTTCCTAAAATACAAGGTTGTTTATACATAAGAGTATGGGATCCAGATAATAAGATAAGACACATGAAGGAAAATGATCTAAAGATTACTATACCTCAACTTAAGTTTTATTCAAATCCCTCTCTTTAGAATAAGTCTAAAGGGAATTTTCAAAATAAGTCTCTAGTTACCCCAACATAAAAAGATGCACCTCCAAACGAGCATAAGAAGGTGGATGATGAAATTAGGAATGAGTTTAGGAGGAAGAAACTCTATTTCTCTTATGAGGATATATGAACTCCAAGACACAGATGCCTCAAAAAAGGGTAAATACATTATACCAAGGTTGTATCAAAAAAAGACTTAGATTTAGAAACATCTAAAAAGTCTCATGATCTATAATATCCTCACCATTAATAAGAGAAAGAAGAAGATAATGGTGACATGCTCATATCCCTCTTAGGAGCACGTGGATACAATATTTTTAGAGTTCATGGAGAGTTTGTTGGACAAAGAGTTACCATATTAATTGATAGTGGGGCTACCCAAAATTTTATCAATGAAGTATTGGTGAAGAGAATGAGACTTAAAGTAGAATATTTTGAAGGCTTCAATGTCATTATAGTTGATGGATACAATATACCATGCAAGAAGAAGATTCAAAATCTTGACCTAACCTTTGGATACCATAAGGTTTGGGATGATTTTGACATTTTTGGTTTAATTGATATTGATGTGGTTTTGGATGCACAATGGCTCAATTCTTTGGGGAAGTACTTAAAAAATAATCAAACTATGGAACTCAGATCTAGATCTTAGGGGAAGGAAGTAGTTATAAAAAGAATAGTGAATGGAGCTTTACAAGTGGTTACATCAAGTTGTTTGGTGATACCTACTAGTTTATATATGGGTAAAAAATGTATTCATAACATTTTTCATCAGCATATCATGTTGTTTAATGACTAGCCTCTAGGATTACCCCTTGATAGAAGATTCAAACACAACAAAAGATGGGAATCAGGCTCTAAGTCTATCATTACTACTCCATACTGCCATCCCAACATGTAAAAAAAGGAGTTGAGTAGTGTGATACATGATGATGTGTATTGTTAAAAGATAGATTTGAGTTCTAGGTATCATTAGACATGGATGAGAATAAAATATGTTTATAAGACTACTTTTTGGGGTCATTGGGTACACTTTTGAGTTTTTGATTATGCCATTAAGACTCAATAATGAACCAACTATAACCCAATTCTATATGAATAATGTGTTTGGTAAGCACTCTTACAATCTCATCTCAAGATATGGGAATGATAACACAAATATATTTTAGTTTTGCCATCATTCTAAGGAGGGTAAAAGGGAGCATTTAGATAATTTGGCCCAAAATTGTCAATGTATAATGGTGTAGAATCTAAATGATATTTTGAAATATATATAGGGAAGAGTTTTTAAGTTCAACATCATTGTTGCTGATAATTTCATTATGTCATACAAATGGATAAGAAAGGAATCCAAATTGACCTTAGATGATCTTAAACAACATGTTGTGAAGGACAATAGGATTCAATGGTTGAAACACATAGATCAAATACAGGGAACCCATGCATGTCACCTCCCATTAGATAGTGCTCCCAAGTAAAGCAACAATGGAACAACTCATAATCTAGGTAAACAAATGCATATCATTTTAGTTGGTTTCAAATTTGATATCCAAACTATGAGTGCAGTAGTAAAGGCATATGACATGATGATTGGAAATAAATGTGCAAATGGATATCTTCTATACTAGGTCCATGGTATGTTAGATAGGGAAACAACAAATTTATCTTCTTATATTGGTTTTGATTTAGTTATTATCTTACCATCCAACCATGGCATGATATCCTCCCTATGTAATGAACAATTTCTATGTGGAGATTTTCCTTAATAGCCTCAAGAGGGAAGAAGGTAATGCTAACTTGTGTTTGTATCCTTATGGTTTACCATTTGTGGTTAAAGAGCCAGAAGGTAATTCACTAAATGGATTAACATATGATATTACAAATGCCTATGGGCATCTTGGGAAATATTTTGATACAAGAAAACACATAGATATTTTTGTCCAAATTTGCCTACACATCATAGTATGGGATCCAAGAGATATATCTAGACACAAGAAAGGAAAAGATTATGATAAGTTCAAAATCATTATTGTTGAATGTGTTATGAATACTAATCTGGTTGTGGAAGTTCAAATGAATATTAGAGTGGTGAAGTATATGCATGGTGGAAAGATATTGAGATTTGTTTGGGATCTTGGTAATAGTCTAACTAGAGGAGTTAGTTTCATCTCAATTTCATTGCTTGACCCAAGTTAAGGATGTAAAATCATGCCTCACATCATGGATCTTCTGAAGGTTTGCATTTATGTTCTTGTAAGCCATGCCCATTTAATTGACATTCATTCTCATGGGGATAAGAGATTTTTCAAAAGGGTAATCGAATTACATGAGTGGCTCAAGGGTGTTTGGAATGTTAGGTCACATATATCTTGCAATGCTCTTTGGTAAAAGTTGGCTCACTTGACAAGTACAAGTTACAAATTATAAGGGCCCTATAATTGGATTCAATGTAGTGGCATATTGAATTTTGAATAGCTAGGGTTGAAATTGATTTAGAACAAGTAATTTTGAGAAGGAGAAATTTGTCATGTCCCAATTTTAATTAATTTTATTTTTTGGGGAAAATGCCCATTCTAATATTTCTTTGGGATTAGAAACAAGAAAAAGAAAATCATTTTTTTTTATTATGTGGGCCTAGGAGATTCATTAGTTCATATTTTGGATAAAAGGTGGCCAATAATTAATAAAATATTATTAATATTGATTAAATATCCAAAGAGGGGTGTGAAAATCCTTGAGGGAAGCATATTTAGTGGAGAGAATCTTGGTGTATAAGTTACAATACAAAAACTTTTATGACGTGTAAGAGATGTGGAAGAGAAGATCATGATGAGTCTTAAGGGAAATTTACCAAGTAGGGCATGAATTTATAATACATGAAAATTATGAGTTCCAAATCAACTTGATAATTTGTTCTTGCTTTCTTATCATCAATTTAAATGGGTCAAATTCAGGGAAATTCGTGAAATGAAAACAAAGGAAGGGAAATAATAGGATCTAAATGTTTCATGGAAAAAAGGATAAATATATAATTAGTTACCTTTTATAAATCATGTCATCTTCTCAAATTAAGGATATTGGGATTTTGGTTCTAAAAATTTGGGGCCTCATGCATATTTATATGCCAGGATTTCCTTCTAGGCTATCTTTTGCCAACTAATGATTTTCTCTTGTGGAACAATGTGCATGCAGTGTTCTTCAGCTCATCCTCGAATGAAAAACATTGGATGAAGGTGGTTTTTAGACAAAAACCCAAGGATATAAAGTATTTTATGATGAAAACCCTATGATATATAGATATAATTTCATAGATGAATTGCAATATAGATTCAATGAGTGTAGATTCAACTAGTTTTCAGAGTTTTATGCAAGTTGTTGGTATGAGTAAGGTTGGAGAGGTATTTTTAGATTATTGGGTTGTGTTTCAATAGAAATTATGTGTTTGGTGAGATTAGTTTTAGGTTATTTAATTATTTTATAGTTTTGGTGATCAGCCTATGAGTATTATAAATTTATGTTATGTTTTGAGCAGTATTTGTAGTGCATGTGTGTAGATCTGGCAAGGGTTTGCCCAAACTTTGTATTTTGATGTAGAATTATTATGGAGAGTTTATTTTAATATTTTGTAATTTTTTGGAATAATTTATATGGAACATAATATTTCATATATTTTGGTTTCGATTTATTGTGTTATTTCATAAAAATTATCAAAATCTAGGTTTTTCTAGCTAGTGTAGAAAAGGGCATAAATTATAAAATAATTATTCCTAGTATAAAATTTATTTCAGATATGATATTTTCAAATTAAATTTAATGAGGAGACATGACACATATCTCATTTCCATCTAATTAGGTCCAATCTATCACACCTACGAAGGTTATTGAGAGCACATTGACCCTTTCTAAACAAAATTTCCAATATAATGTACCAATGGCTAAAATAAATAATAAAATCCTAACATTAAACAAACCCATTGATAATGATAATTAAAATTCATAAGTGATAATTTATCTAATGCATGCTATGGGTATTTTAAAAAAATAAGTACATAATCTCACTTTGGAGAGTGGAGCATACAAATCTCAGGTTGATGTCAATGTTATACATACTAACCCTTTTTCATGTAGAATCTCAACTATGAGGTTGCCACACAACTTTCAGATACTGGTGTTACCTATATTTGATGGATAAGGAGATCCATATTTACACCTTCAGGATTATGAGAAATCCATGACTTATATTACAAACAAGTTAATTCTATTACAAGTGTTTTCAAAGTCACTAAATGGGAAAACACTAGATTGGTTTCACCATACACTCCCTAGTGGATCTTTACATACATATAAAGAGTTAGAGATAGTCTTTCTTAGACATTACATATAGAATAAGGTACCTCTAGTCAAATATGAGAGATTAACTTCATTACATCATGGTGAGATAGTAGAGCCTACATTCAAATACATTCTACATTTCAAAGCTTGTTTACATCAACTAATTTATCAACAAATAGATTTAGAAGTATAATACATCTTTGTTAGAAGTTTAATTTATCCTCTCAAGGAGAGATTGCTAAATTAGACATTTAAATAATTTATACATCTAAAAAATGTAGCTATAACATTAGAGGCATAGTTGGGATTAGTTATTACATAGTCAAAGGTACATTTGGTTATATACCCATCAAAACCTCAATCATCAAATTTGGTACAAGAACCTACTCCACATCTAATTCATAAACCAATGAAATATAAAGCACTAATAAAAATAATCAATAAGGGCAAAGAGGCACTCTATATAGCACAATCTATAGTGAGTAGCACACATGATACATGCAGAGGGGTTATATAGCTTTTAGATAACGCTAGACCTCATGACATCTTGATTACACTACTAGATAAGAAGATGATCACACTTCATTCAAATAGTCATCATCCACCACACCATTTGCAATGGGTAGCACATAATCATTATTTTCATTTTCACCAGATGAATAGACATTTAGATGATCATTATTATGTACTCTAAGTTGGCATCAACCAATATGTTAGTTGAGGCATCATAAAGTTTACATAGGAGGCATCGATCCCTCATTTGCCAAACCCTCCTAGATAACACTCCTCTATGGCAGATTTATCCTAGGATGTTATTTTAGAGGAACCATTAGTTACTCATCATATGAGCCATGTGAATTCTAAGACATCCATTTATCAGCAATCCCATATATCATAACCTTAACAATGATGATAACTAGTTCAAAAAGTTTAAAACATACTTCCAATACATACACCAATTAATATATTTGGGAACAAATACATACCCCAAGGCATAGTTTTAGTACAATCACCAATAAAAATCTATGGAAATAACTACAAAGCTCAGAATGCACTTTTAGTGCACAAATTGATTAAGATATTTGGGAACAATTATAAACCTAAAGGCACAATTTTAGTTCAAAAATTGATAAAGATATATGGAAATAATTTTAGAGATCAAAACCTAACTTCAGTGCACACACCAATTAAAATATTTTCAAGAAACATTACAACTCAAAGTGTAGTTTTATAATGTTAACTAATCAAAAAATTTGCACCACACTACACATTCATATACTAGCAGTGCATCATAGGTAGCTCTAGTTTCATAGTCTATGTCTACAACACAACATGAGCAATATGGTCATTGGTTATCCATGCTATTTGGTTTTAGATAGGGCATATCAACATCACATGTTATATATGTAGACATATTATGAAATATAAACAAAAACCATGTACCAATAAAATACAAAAACTTAATCTCATACACATATGCCTAAAACATTAATAAAACATATACAAATCAATTCAATTTTCTCTAATCAAAATAATTTGAAAACATCAACATTTTAAATGATCAAATTAATTTAAACACATAAAAATATATACAATATAATTAAATCCACTTTCCAATACATAATGTCAAATTAAAACAATAACCATATATATATATATATAAAACTCATAACATAATTTTAATACAAATATGGTACAACACTCAAAGATGTGAACATGACTGATAGGACCAGTTCCCTCACTCTCACTATTAGATAAATCAAAACTCGAACTAGAGGCCCCTCTATCTCTACATGACCTCAACCTACAACTATGCCTACTCTCTCTCTCCTAGTACATGTCAAGATCATCCCTACACTCTACATAGTTTCATTGAAGTCATATATAATTATCTAATATATGAATACTAACCCCACATAGAGTATCAAAAGTGGGTATGGTATGCTTCTACAACTCAACACATAAATCATCTCTATTTGCCTTCACTTATTTGAATGCCATAGTCACTATTGCTACTTGATAAAACAAATGGGAAATCACCCCAACAACATTGATGGCTGATGAGTCCACACTATGACTCATTATAGCCAAGATATATCATCCTTCATAACCATAAACATGCCATTTGAGTTGAGCGTGTGTCATGTAGTCTTAGGGTTTATAACTAGTCTAAGGTAGAAAATGGATGTTTTTATCTCTATAAGCTCATGTGAGTCTAATTTAACATTATTTGCATGATGTTATAACTATTTACATGTTTAGTCTTCTATATTTTGATATGTATAGGTATGATAGCATCTAAATAAGAGTTTTGCTATGATTTCATGGAGATAAGGAAGTGCCATAACCAAGAACTAATCATTTGAGTATAGATCTAGACTCTGCCAAGGATTTTATGGATTACAATAGATAGCTATGAATATCAACACTCAAGTTAAGGATTATGATAATTAGTTATACATTATGATATTCATGCTTTGGATTCTCACATCTCACTATGGACTTGTGCACAACATATTCTAAAGCATTCTAAAATCTCTTCCATCTATTTCATGATGATATAAGACCTCTCTAGATATTTTCTATTTTATACATATCTATGTATATATTTCTATTTCTATATAGTTTTCCATTTTTAGAAGTTAGTTGATAGAGGTTGCAACTTTATATAAGATAATATGGATATATTATATGTAATATTTGATAATCAGATATGGTTAAAATATGCATTTGCAAATCCCACAAGGATCTTCCTAACCATGTGTGGATCTTGTTGTAATTATATTCCCTATTTCTACCATAACAAACCAATCTCTCTGAATATCCTCTTATTTGGTTAGTTAAGCTATTACCTAGTTTTTAGGATAGTCAGTTTCTTTTGCATCCAATAAAAGGTAGATCCATGTTCGATCTACTAGTATAGAAATATTAGAAGAATCATTATTTTGAATACAAAAAGACTTCATAGTATATTACTCTTTCATTTTATGTATTAAGATAGTAATTTAAAGACTAAGTTGATTTAACCCTAAATTTAAGGATGAGCAAGGGTCCACTCCCCAAGGAGACAAGACATTAATTTTGGTATTTATAAGTTTATTTCTTATTTGTTTTCAATTAATAATTAATAAAAATGGTGTGTGTGATTAGATTAATAACCTATAGGCTAGAATTTACTAGTAATGTGTGTACTTTTAGATTTGAATAAGCATTTATTATTCCCTTAATACCAACAACCTTTATTTTACAACTTAGATTAGAATTGTGGATTTGGGATTTGATATCAGTGTGTTTACTTTACAACATTGTGTGATTGCTTTCAAAGTATTCAATTCAGTAGTTTGGTGTGTTTAAATTTCAAGTAAGTGTATTTATTTTCAACATTATTTTAAACTTTAAGAGTAGACACTTAGGTTAATACAACACCAAAAAATCCCCAAACAAAACTATTAACTAAAACCAATAAATACCTTACTGTAAATAGCCTTGGACACTAGCCCAAGTAAGAAATGACACTAACATAGATTGGTTAAATGAAGGGGTAACACTAACACCTATCATTTTTGGCATCATTGCCGAGAAATTCTTAACAAGTGTTAGTAAGGCAAACCCTTAAGCTAACAAGTTAAAACATTAAAAATATATAATAAATTACTCTCTTGTCAAATACATGTATATGAGTAGGCAAAAGGATTCACAAGGAAGGTTTTGTTCCAAAATAGCTTTATCCTTTAGAGGAAAGAATCAAAGCACTTTCAAAAAATACATAAAGCTTGAAGAAATAAATGAGTGAGTCTTTTGGAATTACCTCTTGGGATCTAGAGGAATCTTCCTCTATAAGAGGTAAACTTTCAAACATTGAACAACCAGAGGACCTTGAAGGATCTCCTCCTTTAAATAGAAATATATTTACAATGGGAGAAAATATAGGTCATTTAGAAAATCATCACAAGAATCCTCCTGAGAGGACTTTCTCTTATCTTATTATCTTTGAGAATGATGACCGAACAATAATGAAAAATATTTCCCCATCTAATCTACCTAACTTTAGAGCTTTATCCATTGAAGACCTAGATCAATTTATTTTTGAGTTTAAATTTCTCTGTAAAACCTATGACTACACTTTGGATAATCAAAAGTTGAAACTCTTCCCTCAACTTTGAAAGAAGGAGCTGATAGGACCGAAACTCCCCAAAGCTCTGACACAACTTGTCAGAATTAAGAGCACACATGATTACCAATGTATAAGAAACTAAACATGCGGAATCTAGAAGAACAAATAACTATCAATGAGAAAGCACACAGAATATGAGAGGCAATATACAATTATATTCAACTCATTACAAAGGAATTTACAACAAAGAGGTGACACTCTTTCTTCCACTTCGTGGGCTTACAGTAAACTTCCCTCTAGAGTAATCTTCTCTCATAGGTCACAACACATAGCTAACACAAGCTGTTGTTCACCTCATTGCACATCTGTACAATCGAGTACACAACCATACTCCAAGTAGATCTCTCCATGATCCTGCTGATGTATTGCTGTCACCTTGGATCTAGCTACCCCACTAATCTCCTTTCTGACCCTCGCATCCATACACCCCTGCAAATCAAACCTGATCTTACTTATACACACATGGGGAATCCTACTTGATTCCACCATGGGAAGAACTCTCCAAGCTTCACCTAGCTCTTCTCTAAATTCTCCACTTAACAATACAGCCCATGAGTCTATTATATAGATCTCATGCATACACTGACTAGACTTGCGGCTCAAGGCTTCGAACAAGCCTTTAACATGCAAACTCTGCGTTCACTTAACTGACTATTCGTCAACAGTAGTTCAGACCGCTACAGGCGATCGATGTCGGTCCCTGCCCTCCTAGAGGTGACCGACGCCGGCTGATTCTCTACCGATGTTGGTTTCCCTTCTGCATCCCCTGACTGTCGTTGGTGTGGCCTACCGATGCCGGTAACTGTAAATGCTAGAAACCCTCCTGTTTGCCTTAAGGTGTAGCTTTTAGCTCCACACCCTAACAGGAGCAATGAGGTAGTTTATGGGGTTAGCAGAAAACTCTATCAACACTCAGAGAGAAATGGAAATAGTTTTCTTGAATAAATACCAATATTACTATAGGGTTAAGGATAGAAAAGAATAATTTTCCAAAATAAAATATAATGAAGATGAAAACCTTGAATATTATCTAGATCGGTTTGCTTTTTCCCACAATAGGCGTGGATATGAGCTAGCTGAGGAAGTGATGAAAAATATTTTCCTTAAATGATTGGATGATTCATCCATGGATTCTTTGAATCTCATATAAAAGTAAGATATTACCAAATATACTTCTAAGAGATTACATGGTTCTATACCAACTACTCTAAGATAAAACCTAGTAGTAGGAGAGGGAAACTAGGGAAATCTAATGATGTAAGCCAACTCATGGAGGAACTAGAAAATTTCACAACATATATATTGGTTTAATTGAACACAATATTAGATGGATTACAAGATAATGATAAATATAACACTAAATCACTAGAAATCTATTGTCCAAAGTGAAAATTAAAACGCACACTTAGAGATTGTTCTCTATAAAAAATAAAAATATGAGGAATATGTGATGTTTAGGATCATGACACAAAAAAATTGTAGTCACCTTCCTACGCTTAATAACCTATTAAAATATAATATACAAATCATAGAGGAAATAAACTATGTTCAAAGATAAGGAAATACCTTCCAACAAAATCAACCACCATAGTTTGGTTCAAGGATTCCTATTACACAATGGCATGCACCTTAACAAGTTTGGGAAGTACCACTATAATGGGGAAACTAGGAATGGATGACATAATAATAGATGATTCCCCAAAATTTTTAACAAAGTTGGATACCCCTAGGTCATTAATAGCCATGGGTAAATCAACATTGGAATCTTGGCCTATAATCAACAACAAATAAAGTTTCCACAACAATAAGCATTGATAGACCCTCAAAGAACTCAAACACCCCCTACATAGAAAGTAAACAAACCTTAGCTACCTACCTAGCCATTAGAAGATCCAAATAATAAGATGGTTTATGTAAATGAACAAGGTGAAACCATAGGGGTAGGTGATATTCAATGTGTAGACATACATCTCAATTCAGGAAAAACATTAAAAGAATATAAGATCATCATCATAAAAATGCCTCATGAAAAAAAAAGTCAATAAATTCAACCAGAGAAAGAAGAAGAGTTAGAAGAGAAACCTATAAAAATATAGGAAGTCACCATAACTACTCCATCTATTCCTTTTCTAGAATGACTAAAGGAAGTGGAAGACAAATAATAATCTGAGTTGATTCAAGAACTTAGAAAACTCAATATGGAAACTCCATTATTTCAAGCCATTAGGGACATTCCAAAACTCAATTAGGTGATCAAAAATCTATGTATTAAGACACCTAGTAGGAAAATACAATATCCCAAGATTATACAGGTAGATGGCAAGTTTGTTGATTTATTAGCAGGTAAGCTATTTTTACCTAAATATGGAGACCCAAAGAGTCCTGTTATTTTTTAAAAGATTGGAAAGAAAGAGATAAAAAATGTATTGGTATAATTTGGATATGCTATCAATGTAATGACTATGGACACCATGAGAAATCTCTCTCTAATAGATATGCAACCTAATACCATAATCTTATAGATGGTAGATCACTCCACTACTAAACTAGAAGGTGTTATTGAGGATATAACATTAAATATAGAGTCAGGGGAATACCCCAATGATTTAATTGTTTTTTAGCCTAAAAACAAGAAAATTGGATACCCATTGATCCTATAAAGGCTTTGGTTATCAACAATGGTATCATTGATTGATTTTAGATAAGGAGATATGACCATCTCAAATGGTTTTAAAGCAAAATGCATTTATTTATATCCACTTACACAACCATCAATCAATATTATAAAATAGCTATGGGTAAATCAATCTAAAGAAAAATGTGTTAGTATCTCCTCTCTAGATATTACCAAAATACTAAACATATGAAATAAGTAAATGATGAGTGAACAAGAAATATTAGAACTGCTACAGGTTTCAATAGTCTAGCTATGGATCTTAACAATTTAGTTACAGATCTTGACAGTCCAGCTATGGATCTTGATAGAGGATCCTATAATGAAAACACTTCCTATTATTTTGAACACCCATTCTTTTGCAGCCCTTTCAACATGTTTTACAACCATAAATACATTCAACACAGTGTTATGTAATGGGCACATGAAGGTTAAAATTCATTTTTAATAGCCTTCCATTGTCCTCTAGTTAGAGTGATTTATATAGGAGATACATTTTTCAAAGATATTATCACATTCCATATGTTGTTTCCACATCCATGTCCTCTCAAATATTTTATGAATGAATTTAAACAAATATATTCTTCCCATCCATGCACTAAGGAAATTATAGTAGCACCAAGAAAATTACTCAACATAAACAATCGGTTTACAAATGATCAGGAAGTAAAAGTCTTTGATACACTTAGAGAACAGACTAGATAATTTTCTTAATAATATCAAGACATTAAGGCAATCTATCTAAGTGTATGAACCCACCATATCTACATAGAGAATATTAAAGTAGTAAGGCAACGTTAGAGAAGAATTAATCCTACCTTAAGCCACATTGTGAAAACTGAGATAAAAAAGTTATGAGAAGTGGGATTCATTTATCCTATTTATGACAACTAGTGGATCTCTCCCTTGGTTATTATTACTAATAAATGTGGTAAATGGAGGGTATGCATAGACTACAAGGAATTTAATAAATTAACAATAAGAGATTACTTTATTTTACCCTTTATTAACCAAGTACTTGACAACTTGGTAGAGAAAAGATACTTTTCTTTCTTGGATGGATTTAGTGGGTAAAACCATATACAAGTGGCACTTGAGGAGCAAGATTAAATAACCTTCACTTGTACATGGGGGACATTTACATATAGGGTGTTTCCCTTTTCTTTGTGCAATGCACCTGCTACCTTCGAACGAGTAGTCTTTGCCATTTTTAGATTTAATCAATGATTGCATGGAAGTTTACATGGATGATTTAACTATTCATGGAGAGTCCTTTAAAGAAAGTTTAAACAATATAATAAAATTACTAAATAGATGTGAAGAACACCATCTATCCTTGAGTCATGAATTTTTTTTGATCATGGTAGAGGAAGGAATAGTTTTAGGACATCATATTTCTACAAAAGGAATCACAAATTGAAGTCATTTCAAACTTACCTATCCCTCAAAATCATATTGATATAAAAAGCTTCTTAGGCCATGTAGGATATTACAGAAGGTTTATAGAAGATTTCAGTAAAATTGTTGCTCTAATGTTGGATTTACTAAAAAAAGAGAGTGAGTTTGTTTGGAGTCCAGATTGCCAACAAGCCTTTGATACCATTAAGGAAAAATTGAGTTCTTCTCCAGTCCTAAGAGGACCTAATTGGTCACAACCCTTCCATATTTACACTGATGCATTCAATCATGCTATGGGAGTTATTTTGGGACAAAAAGATGAAGATGGACAAATGTATGAGATATATTACATTATCAAGAGCTTAAATCCAATTGAGAGTAACTACACAACCATTGAGAAAAAATTCCTTGTTGTGATTTATGACATAAATAGGTTTAGACACTATATTATTGGTTATAAAATATTTGTATATACTGATCATGTAGCTACCAGATATTTGATTAGTAAACCAATGGTAGATAGAAGACTTATCATATGGATATTACTGTTACAAGAATTTGATATAAAAATTATTGATAGACATGGAAAGTTCAATGTGGTTGCTGATTTTCTTTCTAGATTAAACAATGTAGATGAATAAGAACTTGTAAAAGATAGTTTCTCAGACAAATAACTGTTTGTTGTTGTAGCACAATCACCTTAGTTTGTTGATATAGCTAAATTTTTGGCTATAAGGAAGTTTCCTTTTTAGTTCACTAGAAAATAAAATAAACATTTGATTAAATATAGTTTTTATTATAAATGGATTAATGGTATATTATTTAAACTTGGACCTGATCATGTTTTTTGTAGGTATGTAAAAGAGAATGAAATGTATGACATCATTCATGCTTGTAATGATGAACTTGGTGGAGGACACTACTCAATTACAATAATAATACAAAAGATTCTTAGAGATGACTACTACTGGCCAACTCTTCATAAATAGGTAAATAGGCACATTTGGTAATGTGATCCATGTTAGAGAATGGGTAAACCTACACTAACTTATGAAATGTCTCTCCATATTCAAGTAGTTTTAGATCCTTTTGAAAAGTGGGGCATGGAATTTGTTGGGCTCATAGATCCACCCTCTCAAGGCAAGGAGTACTTACTAGTATGTACATATTATGTGACCAAATAGGCTAATGTAGAAATTCTTTCATTTGTAAAAAAAGAAGCAATATCATTTTTCTTATACTTTAGAATCATGTAGAGATTTGGAACATCTAGAGAGATAGCATCTAATCAAGGACTTTAGTTCACGTCCAAAATGATTGAAGCATTTATATAGATATACCAAGTCAACCATAAGAAGTTGTCTCCATATTATCCTCAAACAAATGGAAAGGTAGAGGTTACCAATAGAGAATTAGAGAATATCCTTACCAAGATAGTCAATAATAGTATGAAGAATTGGGCAACCAATCGTTTATAATCTCTATGGCCATATAACACAATGTGGAAGATGACTACTATTTTTTCACCATATGAATTTATATTTGGTAAGAAACCTCTCATTTTAATTGAATTTGAGATGCAAAATTTAAGGACTGCACTAGAAGTAGGAATTAACTTGGATGAAGCATAGAGAGAAAATTTTATAATTGAATGAGCTAGATGAAATGAGAAAAGAAGTTCTGTAGTAGATAGAGATGATGCAATACCAAAGGAAATAATGGCATGATTTACATATCAAAGAAAGATAGTTCAAAGAAAGAGACTAGGCATTTTTGCATGATTCTAAGTATCATCACTTCAAAGGTAAGTTAATAACTAGATGGCTAGGACCATTTCAGATAAAGAATATTTTTGATAATGGTTCAATATAATTACTACTAATAGATGGTAATTAAAAGACAATCCTAGTTAATGGACATCAGTTGAAGCTATACCAGAAGCCTTCTAGTAAAGAACAATTCATCCATCTAGTATAAAATGAGTTTATCCCCATGAAAGAACTCAAATATTCCATGATTACTGATCTTTGAAGACAAGATGGACTTAATAAAAGAAGAGGATCCACCTATTCTCTAAAAATACAAAATAAAAAAAGTAAAAAAAAATATAAAATAAAAATAAATAAATTTTAACAATGAAAATCCTTAGGGATGTTGTTGACAGTCATGACTATAAAACCAACTTGATGACTAATCATGTACTGAAAGATGAGCCTTGATTAGAAAACTAGTAAATGGTTGGTCAAGGGCAAAAAAAAAAAAAAAAAAAATTAGAAAAAGTGCGTTCAAAAATTTAGGAGTAATGATTGATTCTTCTTGTTCTAAAGCAATAAATATTGATGTTGTTTTATTCTATGCCATTACTTAAACTAATTAATGCAAGTTATATTTTTAGAATAGGTGAATAAGGTCAAACAAGGACAACATCATGGGTTTTAAAGGTATAGTGTTTAATCTTTTACTAAGGGTTAGTTTTTGAATTTATGAATCTACATGCATATGCTCAAATCTTTGGCAAAGTTTCCATAAGTTCCATATGAAAGTTCCCATGTCAGTAGGGAATATTTTCAAAAAGTTACCTTTTGGAATTTAACCACATACTATGGAATTTATCTTGTCGAGTCACAAACACTTCCATGATGACTTTGTCTTTATCATCATATCACAAATCATGTGGGAAATGAATTGATATAAAACTAGTGGCATGATGATTGAGAATAAATGAAAAGGTAATAATTAGTAATCATTATTACTTATGACATGATCATTTTGCATTGTCATCATCACTTGAGACACTTTAGAGCTTCATATTTTTTCCATAACATTAAAATAAAAAGGATACCATTGTTATCATAATCCTTTGCTTTCTAGCAAAGTATCATTTACTTCTTGAATAGAGATGTAGATTGATTGTGTCTTATGTGGAACTAAAATTATAGAATGGGATAGAAGAAAAAATATAAACCTAAATCTGTGGATGGTCTCTTAAGAGATGAACAAGTAAAACAAGTGTTTGTAATAGAAGGATGGCTCAAATTTTTCATGAAATTCTAGGGTTCTAATGAAACCCTTGTTATAGATTTTATCCTCCTGAAGATGGATTTTTACACTATTAGAGGCACACAAATTCCATTCTCTAGTTAGGTTATTAGCGAGTTATCTATAATTCTATATGAAGGGGCTAGAATTTTAGGAAGATCCTCCTTTAATGACCTCATCCATATTTTCAATGGTGAGGGAGAACTGTGCTTGTGTATATTCAAAAAATCAATGGTAGAATTAAAGGTATCAATAGAGATTCCTTGTCTGAACCTTGGAGGTTTGTATCTTTTTTGATTATCAAATACCTAACTTGTGAGGGTTAGTGTAGTGTTTTGATTTGTATTGTGATGAGAATGTTGATTCATCTGAGGTATGGCATGAAACAACCCCATCTTCAAATCAAGTTACCCTCATTTATTTAGGGTCTATTTAAGTCATAGCTATGAGGTACCCTAATAACCCGTATTCCATCTACCATCATAGACTCATTTAATTGATAATCCAACATCATTTTATATAATAGGAGTATGGCACAGAAGTTTGGATTGCTTTTCATGAAGGGAAAAAAGGAAATACCTAAAAATTGTGAAGAAAATACCAGAAGATCATCTTACCTAGAGATCTATGGCTCCATCAAGAGTTTCTTCATTTAAAGTGGTTACCCCTAAGTCAGTTTGAAGTACAAGATCAACTATTAAGGATGTTTCACTTAGAACTCCAAGTCTCCTTAATGTAATTACACCATCTAATCCAAGTAGAAGATTAAGACTTAGGTCTTCCATAAGAAACCCTAACCATCTTACATAACTACCTCTACATAGGAACCCATTCAAATCATAGAAGATAAACCATCAAAAGACCCTATTTCACATTTTGCACCTTAAGAATCCTCACATGAAGAAATTATTCCTCTCACTCAGAAGAGAAGAAGGAAATTGATATTTTTTGCTGTTGATGATGAAGTAATCGATGCAAAAACTCTTGATAGTCTAAGACAAGAACCCACTACCACTACTAGTGTATTACAAAACAAAGAGGAATTGGAAACTCCTTTTTCATAAGATGGTTTTATAGAGGCTATTCTTGAGATTGCTCCTATTACCCCCATATTGATATCTACTGACAAAGGTAAATATCCAATGATTGATGAAGAAGGTCAACCCTCTAAAGAAATAGATGATTTAGAATTGTAGCATGACTTGGCATTATCCTAATTAGAATCCATAATCATGCAGAATGTAGAAGACACTACTGAGCTAATATCTTCAGCCCAGATTAAGGATTTTTTTATCTCTCTTTTTTTAAAATAAATAGAAAGCATTCAAACTTAGTCCTTTGAGAAATTAGATGAATCAAAAAATGAAATTATTAATTTGTGGAGTTACACCAAACAACTTGAAGAAGATAATATATATTTGAGAATAAATCTTTTGAATTCTGAACAAGAGATTACTATATTGAAATCTCAAATAGCTTCTAGCTCTTATAACGTGCCTCCCAAACCCATGGTAAAACAAACTTTCCAAACTAATCTATCTTACCCTGATGTCAGAAGTCAATGGGATCAAGTTTGTTTTGAGCTTGGAAAATTGAAGAGGAAAAACAAACTTCTTGAGAAGGAGAAAAAAAAATTGCAAGAAGACTTGACACAAACACATTACCAAGAAGAACAAGCTAGATAAACCATTTAGTTCACTTGTCAACTAGGTGAAAAATTGTTAGCTTGTAGGAGTCCTTCCACTTCATATAGTTTATTCTTGCATGAGAAATTTTTCATATGACAGTTACTCCATATCTCTTATGGATTTACATATGAGATTAATACAAGTGAAGAATTCTTGACAGTCTATCAGAACAACACTCTTAATAGACATGATTTGTTATGTGAATTTTATCTATGTGATATTATTTTGGGGAAAACTAATAATTTGTTGGTCAATTAATTTGTTGGAAAATATAAATTGAGAGCTCTTCTCTCTACCTACAGGAATCAAATAACATGGAAGAATAAATATAATGACCATATAAGTACTACAAGAGAAGTTCGTATCTACATTAGACCCCAGTTTAGTAATGCATAGTAGATATTGGAAAAATTTCAAAGTTTCTATTATCAACGGTCTAAAACCATGATCATTATCTTTATGCTCCATAGGATGGCATTATCAACTTTGAACTATTTGTCCAACATTTCTTTGATCAAGTAGTGACTTCCTATAGTCAACGCTAGAATTTATTACCATTCCCTTTAAAGTGAAGATAATTTCTATCTCCTATCACTATTAGATGGACCCTTAGAAGGGCTAAGGCCATTACCTAGATAATTATTGATTTACTCTCCTATGTCTCCATTGTAGAATATAGGGCCATAATCTGATGAACAATTTTCTATTTGGATTCATTTTGTTAATAGAGATATGGGGTTTATTTATCCTCATGAGAGAATATTCCAAGATTTGTACTCCATATATGATCTTAGTCTCAAACTAGAATAGAGGATTTACACTTATGAGGACATAAGAAGTTAGTTTGCAATGGGACTTGCAAAAGGTAAGGTGTGGGGGAAATGATGAGTCCACACTATGACTCATTATAGCCATAATATATCATCCTTCATATCCATAAACATGCCATTTGAGCCGAGAATTACATGTAGTTTTAAGGTTTATAACTAGCCTAAGATAGAAAATAGATGATTTTTATCTTTACAAGCTCATGTGAGTCTAAGTTAGCATTCTTTACATGATGTTCTAACTATTTTCATGTTTAGTCTTCTATATTCTGATATGTACATGTATGATAACATCTAAATAAGAGTTTTTATATGATATCATGGAGATAAGGAAGTGCTATGACCAAGAACTAATCATTTGAGCACAACTCTAAATTTTTTTAGGCATTTTATGGATTACAACAGACATCAATGGATTACAATAGTCAAGTTATGGATTACAAAAGTCATCTATAGATTATGACAGTCATGCTCTGGATTCTCTAGCTCACTACAGACTTGTCAAAATAATGTTTCAAGGCATTACATAAGCTCTTCCAATTATTTCATGATGATCTAATAATTCTCTAGACACTTTATTTTTTTATACATGTCTATATATAGATTTCTATTTCTATATAGTTTTCCATTTTTGGAACTTAGTTGATAGAGGTTGCAGCTTTAAATAAGATGATATGAATATATTGTATATAATATTTGGTGATCATATATGGCTAGAAGATACATTTGTAAATACCATAAGGATATTCCTAACCACATTTGGATCTTGTTGAAATACTCATCTATTTCTACCATAACAAACTAATCTCTCTGAATATCTTCTTATTTGTTTAGTTAAGCTATTACCTAGTTTTTAGGATATTTTCTTTTGCATCTAATAAAAGGCAGATCCATGTTTGATCTATTGGTATAGAAATATTATAAGAATTATTATTTTGAATACAAGAAGACTTCATAGTAGATTACTCTTTCATTCTATGCATTAAGATAGCATTTTAAATACTGAGTTGATTTAACCCTGAATCCAAGGGTGAGGAAGGGCCAACTCCACAAGGAGACATAACATTAATTTTGGTATTTATAAGTTTATTTCTTATTTATTTTCAATTAAGAATTAATACAAATGTTCTATGTGATTAGATTAATAACCTATAGGTCAGAATAAACTATTAATGCGTGTAATTTCAGATTTGAATAAGCATTTATTATTCCTTTAATACCAATAACCTTTATTATTCAACTTAGCTTAGAAGTGTGGATTTGGGATTTGATTTCAATGTGTTTACTTTATAACATTGTGTGATTACTTTCAGTGTATTCAATTCAATAGTTTGGTGTGTTTACATTTCAAGTAAGTGTGTTTTTTTTCAGCATTAGTTTAGACTTTAAGAGTAGACACTTAGGTTAATACGACACCAAAAAACCACCAAACAACACTGTTAGCTAAAACCAATAAATACCTCATTGAAAATACCCATAGATAATGGCCCTGGTAAGAAATGACACCAACACAAATTGGTTAAATGAAGGGGTAACAATGACACCCATTAGTGGCCATCTCTACCAACCTGTCTTCTATGGCATCATCTAAGATATGCCATGTCAACTCACGTAGTGCTGACTCAATGGTAACCTACCAATACTCATCATATCTTAAACCTAAAATTATCCACATAATTCTTAATAATCCTATTATATAAACACATAATCAACTTTACATAGAACATACAAACATAATATCTAACTTACCATCAACATCCCTTAGGGGATATACATCCAATACCTCATCTATGATCATCCTACCTATCTAAAATAGAGGTGCCCATCTATGCTCACTTTACTAGGCCGCATAGGCTTCAATCACTTCAACATCATTAATATCTTGTACCTCAATATCAAGGTTATGCTTTTTCAATGGCATAGGAGCTATCTCAATAATCAATGGTCTTGACCTAATACATAGCCTTACAAGAGCTTGAGAATTCCTCAACCACACCATAGGTGTTGGGGGCACATCCTATACAACATTGAACTATCAAGTAACCCTCTCATACTAAAACTACTCACATACATTATTCTAGTAATCATGTATCCAATAACTAACCTAGATCCACCTCAACTCTGTGTTATCCTTAGGTCACCCCTAATATCCCCTATAAGGTCTCCACATGATATCCTCTACTCTCAAACTATCTAGTAATTATAGACACTATGTAGTACTCCTCCTTAGTGCATGACCTATCCTATTCCATCTCTTTTTAAACACCTATGGATGATCCCATATATCCCATGGATGTGCCACTAGCTTACTCATAACTATGTGATTGTATGATCAATAGTGTAACAGTGTCAATGTGCTAATACCCACACCGCTCATCTCCTATGTAAAGTATTATAAATCCTTGTATGGATGAGTCAACATGGTATGACCCCATGAGTACATAGTGTCATGCTCCTTGACTTCCTACACTATCTCTTGCATCACATAAAATATCAATACACCACTCCCATCCACATCAACAAACTATGAAAATAACACAACTATAAATTTACTTAATCTCAAAACATCAACCATCACAATCATGGTAAAAAATATGTCACTCTGACTACTTGTTTGATGAGTCCCCACTTCCATGGAAGATAAGTACCTATATGCCCACTATATAGCTCAAGGATGAGTGGCCTCCCAAAATATAACCCATTTTTAGAGATAAAAAAATGTAGGATCTATTATACATCCTCCAATGTCACAGTCATCTCACTCGTAGGTAGATATAATGTACATGTGTTTATGTTTTACCTATCATATAATGTAGTGATCATATTCTTATCCTAGGGCATAGGTTCTAGGAAATCTACATATCATAGACTTACTCTCTCGAGCACCTCTAAATTTTCATTAAATAAGGGAAACCTTGTATAGTATCCATCATTTTACCCATAGAAAACTCTCTCATATGTGATCAACCTAAAAAATTATAACCAAATCTAACATCAGTAAAACAAAATTAAAACCAATAAACAATAACAAGTATAAAAAATTAGTCAACAATGCTAAGCATCACATTTTGGGCCTAATGGACAATAGCACTACCCATAGGATAGTAATGCTAGACAGTAACACCACACCTTGGACAATAATGCCAAGATCTAGATAGTAGCACCCAAAATAGGACACTAATGCCAACCTATCCAAAACAACCATAAAATAGTCCTTTTCAAACACAAAAGTAAAAAAGACAATAAAAATGATAAACATAAGAATTTTTTTGAGTCCCTTACTAGGCAAACCTCCTCCTTGAATTGAATCCTTGACTCGACCCCCTGATAGCACAATAAACTAGCTCTTCATCTCCTCAACATGTTTCTCTCTCTTAGACTCAAAATGATTTCAACTCAAATGATTCAAAATGACCTATTTAAGTCATAACTTACCCAATACCACTGTTGACTTTCTAAGTTACCCCTAGTTGGTGAAGAACTCATAATGATCCTATAGAAGGTTTACATGCCTATAAAGTGTTGGGTTATTTAAATCAAGTCACACATAGATGCTTCCCATTTGTGCCCACACTTAAATTAATCAACTTAGATCTACAAATTGACTAAGTGTATATCATGTTCATAAGGAATTTCTAATATGCACCCCATGTATATATCCTCCATTGCACAAACACAAATAACATGTAGGTTTAAAGTTGTAAAGTTCCTAGTCTTTAGATAGTGCAAGAAGAAGTATGAAAGGAGTAGTTTAAAATCATGAAGATTTCACCCAAGATATTCAATCTTATTGTACACTCCTTTTCAAAAGGCTCCTTATGCCTCTATAATGAACTCTCACACCAAATCATAAAATACCTATATCTATGCCCTTCACCAACATGTAGCTTAATGTGTAACCTAACTATATATATCTCAATGCATAGTGTCCCCAAAATGTGTAAGGAATTATTTTACATCATATGTGAAAATATGACTTGGTAGTTCATGGGAGACCCATGCAATGATTGACAAGTGAAAAAGTATAAAGTGGTAGTTGAAAAGTAGTTAAATGATGTTTGAGGCCTTTTTAGGATGAGTAAATGTAGAAGTGGCTATCAGATGTTAGAATATGATTAAATTACACCCCTATGACTATTCCAAATACATTTCACTCTTAGACATGCACGTGGATGTAAAATAATCTTGCCACCAACTCCTAGATCTAGATTGCCATGCAAAATTTAAGAAGCATGGACACGATACTACAATAGAATTAAAAGATTATATTTACAACCCTAAGGGGTGTATTAATTTTAAAAGGCTTATTCCTTTATAAAATCTTGGTTATTTATTGCAAAAGGTATGGAATTGTTTTTAGGAAACCTCATTCTCCCAAAATATGCCCTCTTAGAGCACTTCTATTGGTTGGACCTTACATTTTAATGAGAATTGAGTTCATTTCCCTCTATTATTTTTACACTCTATGTGTGATTTATGTTTATTAATATTTGATTGTAGGTAGTATTTTCCCCTCTTATCATCATGCCATCCTAACATCTCTATGTGGAACTTGGAACTCACTTACAAATCATATTATATGTGCATTCAAGCTTACATAATCCTTGTTTGTGGATAACCTTTATCCTTCTCAATGATGAATTATGTTCCCATGCCTTTATGTGAAACACTTATGCATTTTGAGTGTCCATGGTGGATTCTATGCCATATTATCCTATTATCTAATATTTTTAGTGTGTCCAAGTTATTAGGATCACTTGCTCTATTCTTGGTGCATCATCTATAACTTTTCAACAAATTTTTACCTTTTCCATCCTTTTTGCCTTTAAGAATTAGGTTTAGATTAGTAGTAGATTTAAATTTTTTCACTTTAGGTCTATGTGCTAGTCCTAAACTAGATATACTTAGAATATAATGAATCTAATCTGAGGTTCATCCCAAGGAACATAAGGGTCCCACATCTTGGGGATATTCTCATCATTGTGATAAGATAACTGATGCTACACATGTGTAGGTGAGAGATAACACTTACACACTCAGTGATAAAAGATTTTGTGCCTTTTATAAGGCATTTATGCTCTATTCCCCACCATAAAAACTCTTGCACTATAAAACATCCATGAGTGCACATTTTGAATGACAATAGTTTTTAGCATGGCCGATGGGACCAATTCAATGATTTTACTAAGGATTTGGTGTGGTAATTAGTTAATAGTGTTACAAATACATTTCAAGCATTTGGTGACTCCAAACATTTTTGGTTTTCAAATATCAGCCCCTATTTACATGCCAAGATAAACTAGGTCATTTGTAAGAGGCATTAATTTTCATTACATTAAACTCTATGCACTTTCTAAAAGAAGAAAAGTAATAGTATCTTTAGCCCCTATCATGAGAGAGAGTGGTTCAAGATAATTTTCCCCTAGAGATTATTCTACACCCCAATTTATTAGGTTCCCTACACCTAGGGGGAGATTATTCCCTATCCCATTCATGGTTGTATAATGGAACCAATTATTTGTACTTTTCAATAAAGGCAATCCATTAATTCTTTCCTAATATGATGGCATCCTATTCATACTGCTCAAAGTTTTATCCTACTTTCCTAGTGAAAATATAAGTTCCCTTATAGAGAATATTCAAGATATTACAAATATCTACTTAGTTCACAATATTACCAAAGATAATGTCACATTTAGGTAACTTACCTCTTATTTGAAAGGAAAATCACTTCAATGATATTGAGGCTTGAGACCAAATTATATCAACAATTGGGATAAGCTCGAGGAGGAACTATGCAAGAAATTTGAGGACCAGAGTAACCACTTGTCCATGATAGAGTAGCTTACAACTATAAAGAGATCCCCACATGAGATGATGTCTGATTTTAACTTTAGGTTCTAGAGAGTCTAGGACATGATCCTGCACTTGTGTAAGCCATCTCCCAATACTAAATTATTATTGTTTTTTAAGGCTCTTAATAGTGATATATCTATGATGATTCAATCCATGGGAGGCATAGTAATCCCTGATGCCTATGAAGTTATTGTGCACATAGAAAATTATTTGATCCAAGTAGGGAAAATTACACCTAGACCCCCTATGCCTCTATTCATAGAACTTACTCTTAGACAACTAGTCATGTAGCTAGTGTTAGCACCTATCCCCATTATAGTAATCCCACCAACATCATCTACTTCTCCCTTTAATGAATTATATGAGGTGAAAACACTACTACAAATATTTGAAAATGAGATTATAGCCCTTAAAAGGTAGTAAGCATTGTATTCCAAACCCCATCAACCTTTCATTCAATAATACCAGTTGAGAAAACCTCCCTACCAAGGTGACATGCAATCACAAAACCATCTCACAAATAATAGACTACCTTATGCATAAAGGTTTGATGCTGGAAGCACTTCTAGAGCCCTTCTACCCATGAAAAAAAATATTGCATAGGATCCTAAATGATATTTCCCATATGGTTACCTACATAATCAATCTACATACACAAACATAGTCATGAACCAAGTGCTCATGGTGCAATGTTTGTCATAACCTTAGAGGTAGGAAAATAATGCAACTATGCATGAAGAAGAAAATCAATCACAAACACAATAAAAAGATGGGTCTATTCGTATTATCTGGTAAGAGAATGACTTAAACAATATAAATTAGAGTGGTGCATAAAGTGGAGGAAGCACCCAAATTGATTTCAAAAGAAGATTCAAAATTAGAGCGATAGAGGAGGCATTACCAACTTTAGTGCCCTCACCTTCAATGGCCCAGGTCACATGTGCAAGTACACAAACCAATGTACATTTTCAACCTTTAGTGTACATAGAATAAGCTGTCAAAGGAGAAGAACTAACTCAAACTAGTGTACAAGTATGAGAAAAGGCTATTATTTAAATATCATAGCTAAAGGGATCTTAAACTCCTTTCAACATAGTTGAACACATGAATAAGATGAGCCTCAATGTAGCTATGTGGGATGCTCTTGCTATTCCTTCTCAAAAGAATTTGCTATAAGACATTCTAAAAAGATTTTAGGTATGTAAAAAATCACAACTTATGCCTTCCATCTCTATGACTCTATGTCAACCAAAAGTGGAGGAAATGCAAGTGTATAGTATCACTAAGTCACCACCATTCTATATCTCTTTGATTATTAGCCAACACCTAGTGCATAATTACATGATCGATTTAGATAGGAGAAATTTAATGATGCCAAAGAAGATTACCAATATGCTTAGAATTGCATATCCCCCTATTTAAAATGGAGTTATCTAGATAGATGGCATAATAATCAAGACTATGGGAATCATTAAATATGTGAATCTTAAACTGCATGCATGCCCAAGTCTTTCAATTACATAAAATATCACAATTATCAACTTGCCTCCCTAATTTTCTATCTACCTCTCCCAAGACTTCATGATAAATATGGGTGGATATTTATTTTTAAACTGGTTGCATATGTTACTCAAAACTAGATATAAGACTAAGGTGACCATCAAAGTTGAACCCATATTCAAAATTTATGTCGATCCATACTTTCTTGGCCCACTTGAATTAAACTACATGTTATTTGATCAAGAGGAGAACCTAATTCTCCATAAAGCCATAATGCTGGTTGAAAAGATCCCAGATTATTTTCTATATGAATGGGCACATGAACATTATGATTGAGACCCATATGAAAATGTGGAATACATAGGGCTAGGCACTTATTACATCTTGGTAGAGAATTCCATGTTACACAAGCTCATAAAGGTGTAAGAGAACTCTGAAGGCACATGGAAATTATAATTTGATGGTCTTAGAGCAAAAATGGTGTTAGATATAGTGTGATGTAGGTCTCCCCTCAAAAGGAGAATTATTTCCATGCCTTCAGGTTGTATTTTAGTTACATGAATAATGTTGCAAAGTATGAGGCACTAATCCAAGGCTTCTAGCTCGTACAAAGGAAGGGAATCAAGGTGATTCAAGAATTTGGTGATAGTGAACTAGTTGTTGACCAAGTTAGGGTATGGAACATGACCAAAAATGGTTTGTTGAATTCATACAAACATGGAGTGTGGGATATGATAGAAAGCATTTATTCCTTAAACATTAGTTCTTTACCAAGAGAATAAAATGTCAATGTAGATAGACTCATAATTATGGGTGCATAATATGACATCCCATGTAATATAATGGATTCTGATCAGATCATGAGGCTCATAATCAAATTGATAGTTACTGATAATGTAGATAATTGGCAAGTGTTTGAGAGAGATGAGTAGATCATTAGCTTCTTATAAGATGAATTTGAGTTTAGTGCTAGGAGATAGTCACAACTTTAAGCCCAATATGGGGACCAGATCATCCAACTGAAAGGGAACAAACCACCCAAGGGGTTAGCTGACTTTGAAATCATCTTCAATTTTGATGATCAAATCAAGTGAGAGAGATGAAACATGATAATAAATGGGGAGATATTTGTGTAAATAACCATCTCCAAAGGAAAGATCCTAAAAGCTAGCAAGGTATATTCCCAAATAAAAATTAAAAACTTTATTGAAATTAGTAGGAGATATAATGATATCTTTACATAAAGCTATAAGCACCTTATAGGATTTGATCTAGGCTTAACCCAACATACTATTGAGCTCAAACCTATTGCGTAGCTATTTCACCAAAAGTAGAGGCCTGTTAAGCCAAATATTGAGCCCTTAATAAGAAATGAACTCTCAAATCTCATCAAATCTAGCATAATACTTCCAATCAAACACTCTTTGTGGGTTGCCAACTTAGTCTCGGTAAAGAAGAATGGGGAGATCCATCTATGTGTGGACTTCAAATATGAACAAATCCTCCCTCAAATATCACTATCCCCTTTCACCAATGGAGAAAATAATATATACCATTTTAAGCTTAGAGAGATTCTCATTATTATATGGTTACTTGAGCTACAACCAGATTCTTTTGCAAAAGTGTGATAGCTATAAAAATAACATTCACCACTAAGTGGGGAACCTTTTCATACCAATATATGCCTTTTGGTCTAACAAACACATGAGAAAACTTCTAAAGAGCCATGAATATATAATAAGGAACTCATAAATAAGATCATCTTGGTCTAACTTGATGACATAACTATTTTGTCTAAGCATATAGATCACATAGGCCATATAGAGCAAGTCTTCAAAAGGTACTGAGAGTTCAAAATATATCTAAACCCTAACAAGTGCATCTTTGTAGTTCATGAAGGAGCTCTACTAGGGCACATTATTTTTGAACAAGGGCTCATAATTTATCCACAATGATTCAAAGCTATTACGTATCTCCCTCTCCGAAGTCACAAGAAGAGTCTCTAGAGATTCTTGGGAAGAATCAACTCCATGGGGAGATTTGTGCCTAATTTTACTACCCTAACCAAACCCATCACTATAATGCTCAAGAAGAATGATGTGTTTATCTAGACTCATGAAGGAAAATATAGTTTTAAATCTATCAAGCACACCATCATGCAAGATCCCACATTGATCAACCTAGATTGTACTAAGGATTGTATCCTTTATGCATTTGGTGGAGCCAGAGGCATTTCAGCTATTCTCACATGACAAAACAATGATCAATTGGAGTAACAAATTTCCTTTTTCATCTAGGCATTATAAGATTATGAACTTTGCTATGGATTCATAGAGAAGCACATTTTTGTGGTTATGAAAGTGCTCAAGAAGTTCTGGTATATACTCTCCAACAATAAAATTTTGGCTCATGGTTGCATATTCAAGTATAAAAGAGTTCTTAATCAATAAGAACATCATTGAGAAGAGAGTCAGTTAGGTCACAAAGGTGATGGAGTATAAATTGGTCATATAGATCACCAAACTTGTGGATGGAAAGGAGCTATGTAAAAAAATGGTAGATAGTGCAAGAGAGAAGGACAACACATTTCTTGCATTATTTGAAGACTAATCAAAACACGAGAGCATCTCAAGAAGTTGGATAATAAATATGAATGCCTTAATTTAGCATGGTGTATATCCCCATAGCCTAAGTAAGGCTAAGTGTAGGTATTTCATGTTATAAGCCATTCATTATGTATTCATTAGTGGTACACTATTTAGAAGAGACATCAATGAAGTCCTCTTGAGGTGCGTAAACCATGATCAGGTAAACAGGGTTCTCTAATAATTCCATGATGGGCCATTAAGAAGCCATTATTCACCTAAGAATACCACCATAAATTATGTGAGCTGATTATTATTGACAAATTCTATTCAAAGATGTGCACAAATATGTGTGAATTTTTAAGAAATGTGCCTTCTTCATAAGTAAACAAAAGCTGTAAGCCTTACCATTGCAACCAATATAAGATGATCAACCCTTTGCATAATGGGGTCTATAATTCATAGGCACGATCAAATTGCTATCGAGTGATGGACATAAATAGATCCTCATGGCCATGTAATATTTCACAATATGGATAGAGGCAATAGTGTTCAAGGAGGATAATGAAAGATCCATTTTTAACTTCTACGAAGGCATTCTATCAATGTTTGGAGTTTTAGGCACGATTATCTCTAATAATGCATTGGCCTTCCTTAAAACTAAGATCAACAAATGGTCCATCTAAAATAGTATCCATTAAGTGCTTCATCAAATTATTACCCTCAAGGTAATGGTCTAGCTAGGTTTACAAATAGTAATTTGATTCATATTATAAATAAAACCATGAAAGATAATCAATGAGCTTGGCATATCAAGCTTAGGATTACCCTTTGGTCTGATCGAGTAATGCCCAAAAGAGTGTTGGGAAATTCACCCTTCATGTTAGTTTATGGAAGGGAAGCAAGATTACCCACATCCCTCAAGTTTCCTTCATTAGAACTTGCCCATTAGTTGGAGTTGCTCAAAAGTGATCCCCTCATAATAAGGTTAGTAGAGCTAATAGATCTCAAAGAGACTAGAGTTCATGTTATATATAAAATGGATCTTCAGTAGGCCCATGCCAAGAGGACCTTTGACAAAAGGGATACTGATAAAAGTTTCCAAGAGGGAGATTTAGTGATCAAATAGGATACGAAGAGAGTAAAAGTTTGAAGACAACTAAATTAGATATAATATGGAGTGGTTCATACATCATAATCAGTCACAAGCAGGCCCATGCCTTCTAACTCACTAGGTTCAATGGAGAGGAATCAACTATCCCAGTCAATGGGATTAATCTCAAACACTATCTCCTATGATTATGAACACTCTTGTAAATAGTAGATTAGATGTTTTTTTAATTTTCCTAAGTTCTTACATGCACTTGTATAGTCTTTGTGTAGTTATGTTTTTTCTAAGTGCATCTCGCACATCTATTGTTTATTATTCCCCCTTTTATTTTGTCAAAATTAGGTCTTAATTTAGTTTATTAGACATGGGCTACGTTGGTTGTAGTTTCAATGACTTTGTGCACAATGGATTACTTCAAAGGCTACTAGATTCCATCTTAGCAAGTAAGTGGCCCATAGAGGTTTTTGAAAGTGTTGAATTTCTAAATCACCCATACCTAGCATATAACTCACAAGAATCCTAAATAAGGTTTGGGTGCTTGTGAAGTGTTGGATTCCTTAAATCAAGCCATACACAAATGCTTCCCATCCACACCCACAATTAAAACAATAAACTTATATCTTTAAATTGACTAAGAATCAATTTGTGTTCATAAAGAATTTATAATAAGCACCCCATGTAAAGATCCTCCATTGTGCAAGCATAAATGGTGTACAAGTTAAAAGGCATAAATATCCTAGTCTTCAACTAGTTTAGGAAGAAGTGGGTAAGGAATAGTTCCAAATCATGAAGAGTGTGCCTAAGATATTTAATAAAGTCCCACACTGAATCGTAGAGGACCTATATCTATGGCCATCACCAACTCACAACTCATTATATAACATAAATATGCACCTCTTAGTGCATAATGTAACCAAAAGGTATAAGGCACTATTTTACATTAGATGTGTAATAACAACATGGTATTTCAAGGGAGATTTGTGCAGTGATTGACAAGTGGCAGTGGATTATAAAGTGGCAGTTAAAAAGTAGTTGGGTGGTGTTTGAGGGCTTGTCAGGATGAGTAAATATATAAGTGACTATTAGATGTTGGAATATGATCACATACCACCCCTATAACTATTAAAAATATCTTCCACTCTCAGACATGTACATGGATCTATAAAAATCTTACCATCGACTCCTAGATCTAGATTGTCATGAAAAATTTAAGAAGCATGGATGCGACACCATAATAAGATTAAAATATTGTATCTACCACCCTAAGGGGAATATTCATTGGAAAAGTATTAATCCTTTATAAATACTTCGTTCTTTATTTTAAAAGGTGTGGATTTATCTCCCTTTTCCCTCAAAGTCTTAAGTTTAGATTAATTATAGATTTACCTTTCTGCTCTTTAGGTCTATGCATTAGTCCTAAACCAAGTGCACTTAAAATAGAAGGAATCCATCTAATTTGGAAGTTCATCCTAAGGATAACACAAGGGTCCCACATATTGGGGATGTTCCCATCATTGCTATGAGACAACTAATGCTTTATGCATGTAGGTGAGTGATAACACTTCCGTGCTTAGTGCTAAACACTTTTGTGTCTAGTGTAAGAAATTCATGCTCTGCACCCCAGCACAAAACCTACCACAATGTAGAAAATACATGGGTGCACATTTTTAATTAAAAAATCCACCTTATTAAGGTTACCCCTATGCACCAATTTTTATAACTAATAAAACTCTCTTATTATAGCCTTATCTTGATAAATGTTGCTCTAATTCGTGAAGCATTTCTTGCACATGGGACTTGATAGTGATAAACTATATAAAATATTAGTTAAAACATTCCCCTTGTCATTATAAAACCTAAAAAATGACAAAAACAATCACATTATATTAACAATATAATGAACCAAACATTTATCCAACTACACACTAAATTATCAGCTCCAACACAATCAATACATTATTAAAATCTAATACAACATTATAACTACCAAATAAAACCAACACAATTGATCCTTAACACTTTTGGTTACATATTCTCATCATAGTTTTATCTCTCTCACCAAAAGGGGGGTAAATATGCATAGATTCCTTTAGATTACATAGCTCATTCAGATATACAGACACATGGGTCTACACAGGTTTACACATGCATTCAAATTACATAGCTCATTTAGATATACAAACACATGGGTCCAAATAAGTTTACATAACCATTCAGAGTGAGATTTTTAGATATATAGACACACATTTCTACATAGTTTCACATAGGCATTTAGAGTCATAGATTTTTAGACATATAGATACACAAGTCTACATAAATTTACACAGGCAGTCAAAGTCATATATTTTTAGATATATAGACACATAGGTATACATAGGTTTACACAGGCATTTAGATTCATAGATTTTTAGAGATAAAGATTCATAGGTCTACACAAGTTTGTACATGTTTTACATAGGTATTTAGATATATAATCTACATAGTTATACAAATTTGACTTAGGTATACTAGTTTACTACAAATATTTAGATACATATCTATATCACTCAAATATTAGGACTAGGGGCACAATGTAGAGTGCACTTTCTTGGTCCCCATTTTTAGATTTATCAAGTTACACTCATTATCATCACTAGTATCATTAATAATATCAACATTAGGTTTTTACTAGTTTGGGATAGTTGTTCCATAACATTACACCAGACCCAATTTACATACTTCGATTCATAGTGGGGGAAAGTGAGCCTTGTTTCTCCACACATTAGCTTACATACTCAGATTTAGAGTTGGGGTAAATGAGCCTTGTTTCTCCATACATTTAATTTACATACTTAGGATCAAAGTGGCAGAAAGTGAGCCTTGTTTATCCATGTATTTAGTTTACATACTTAGGTTCAGAGTGGGGGCAAGTGAGTCTTGTTTATCCACACATTTAGTTTACATTACTCAGATTCAGAGTGAGGGTAAGTGAGCCTTATTTCTTCACACATTTAGTTTGCATACTCAATTTTAGTATAGGGGCATTCATACCATCTATTTTCCCTTTACATGTTACACTCTAATTCTTATCCACTTATCTAGCCAAGAAGTGGGCCAAATCTAGATTACATTCACATAGTAAGTAAATGGATGAATTTATATTTTCTTTTAATCTAATACATCCATTTCATTGCATTACTAGAATAAAAAGGGGGAAAATGTAAACACACTAATTTGGTCAAACAACCACAAGTACTATGTCTTTTGTTATTCTTTGTCATAAGGGTCTTATTGATGGTTATAGTCCTTTTTCACTTGGTTATCTTAAGTCTTAATATTTTTTGTCTTATTTTCCTTATGTTTGACACTCCCAACAATCATAGGTTAACTTTTCCTGGTCCCAAGGGCCCCTAATCTATCATCCCTAATTTTTTTTATCTATTTTGAGACTTAGGACATTAACACTACATGACATTAGTGTTCACTTATGGCTTTAGTTTTTGATAGGTCCTTTTACTTGTGTTTGAGTCCTAACCCCTATTTGACCCTTCTCTTATGTTTTTGATATCTTTTTCAAGACTTGTTAATCAGTGAACAAGGTATTATATTCAAAACAAATATCCTCCTAAACAAAAAGACTCACAAGGAATTTTACATCTATCACTTACTATTTTGGCACTTATTCACATAAAAATCAACCAATAATACAACTCAAATACTCTACATAATACTTATTTTTCACACCTAGATATTTGCATGATTGATCAAAGAAGGGTCTAGGAAAAATTCATTCTAGCACATCATGTAATTTGATGGTGCAACATTCCCTAAGGGAGAACTATATATGATTTGAGACCCCTAGCATTGAGGTTTATGTAAGTAGTATACATAATAACATGGGTTCTTCTTTATGTGATCATAACATCCCAGAACCCAATTTTCCCTTTCTTTTTGCATTTAATTAATTCATTATTTAATGTGTGCTAGTTTTCATTAGGGTTTTGGAGAAGATTTAGCCAAAATAATGACATAGATGAGCTCCCATATGGCACATAATGACTTAAAAGACCTCCAAAAACTCTCATAACTTATTTGAAAGTTACAAATAGTCACTACAAAATGGAAATTAGTGTCATAATTAGACACTAGTGCCACATGGTACTAATATCCTAAGAGGGGCACTACTATCCTAAGAGGGGCACTACTATCCAGAACCAGATCTAAAAAAATAGTAAAAAATGAAAGACTCTTTTGTGTCTACTTAGCCATTTCTAGTACCCTGATTCACAAGAAACTCTATGGACATCTAGATAAGTTCCTTTTATCCTTGTACTTGCTATTTTTGGAAAGTTTCATAGAATCAATAAATTCCAAATTTATTCTAGATTAGCAAGAACCTCAACCCTTTAATCTAGCTTAGGAATTACTTATGTAAAACCCTAAAAGGTTAAATCAATAGTATGTAGAATTAGGATTAATAACCTTGATTTTGCTCAACTTATTTCTTATTTGAATAGGATTTTTGCATCTATTTTCCATTTAATGGATAAAGGTCTAACAATCTTGTATTATTAATGATCTGTAGCTTGTGTAGATAATAAAATGTGCTTAGGCTGACCTTAAGAGGGGTACACATTTAAAAATATATCCGTTCAGGATATTTAGGGAAAGGGACACTAATTCCAAGTTGGGGACCCTAGCACCATGTGTCTCTAGTGTCCTTAATGTGGTGCTAGTGTCCAACTGGCAAACTGCTAGGCACAAAGGGTTAAGATCTAGGAATATAGTTCTGGGACTATGTTTGAGATGAATGGAAATGTTTGTGGTCTACACAATGGATACAAAAGTGTGATAAATGATCTAGGATAGGTATAGGGCTAAGCTAGGAATAAGATTTCTCAAGAAAGAATCTTAGCAACCAAATACCACTTTTAGGTGATTACAAATCTAATCAGTTTAGATTTGATTTATCTAGGGTTATGATTTATTATTATATTAACATTATCCCTAGCTTATTATAGATTCACTATGTTTCACTCTTATGCCAAATAATAAAGGTAAGGTCTAAGACACCTACTAGGTAAAGTGATATATTAAGTGGTAGGCATATTGATCTTGTTCAATTTCCTTTTATCGATACTCATGTTAATTTGAAATAGAAAATAGAAATATTTAATGAGATTAATGCTCCTTCTATTTATACATGTGGATGATAAAACAAATATTACAAACATGAATGATGAAATTACAAATGATGAATGTGTAGATGATTTTGATGACAATGTTATGCATAAAAATGATATGAATGATAATGGTGTTGGTGGATCTCAAAACATAGAATTTTTTGATCTGGATAAAGAAAGAGTAAAAATAATTACTCAATTTCAACATAGTGTTAAAGAACATATTGATGAATTGAATGAAATATTATCTATATTAATAGATATACAAAATATAAATTTAGATAAGGAATTTGTATTTGAGGAAATACATATTGTATCTAGTAATAAACATTTGAATGCTTATATTCCACCTACTATAGTTTCTCCTTTCATACTAGGTAAAAAGGTTATTAATCATATTTATTCTATTCAATTTAATAGGCATATTCCTTCTCAACTTAGTCTTAATGCTTCTTTTTTATCTCCTATTTCTAGACTAACTTTTCAATATTTTGGTCTTATCAAACATATAAGGTATTTAGTCCTACACAAGCTAATTATACTTTGGTTCACAATTCTTAAAATATAATCCTTAAAAAAAATATTCAAAACATGAAAGCAATGCAACAACAAATTCAATAATGTTTCCAAGCATTTAAAAAACAAAGTCATACAATTACTTCACATGATATACTCTTAACATGTTGGCTTATGAGATCATTTCATACCCATTTTATAATAGTTTTGATGTAATTAAATTACTTAGATAATTCACTCTAATGGAATAATATATTGGAGAAATATGAGTATAATAAGAAAATCCTCAATAAGAATTGATGAAAGAGGAGATTAATCAATAAATGACTGCACCAATTGGAGGGGAAACCTAAAAAATAATGCAATAAGAACATAATTCATAATATGATGATCAAATACTAACCTATACCTCATATATATACTCTAATTAGACCATGGTTATTCCATAGGGTGACCCTACCAATAATATATGATTCATAGATAAATGTGACAATATAATATGAAGATTTATGTAAGCCACACTTCAACCACACATATACCTAGACACACTATAAGTTAAGGGCATAGCATGTACCTCCAATTCAAAACAATGTTTCCTTCAACATTGAAAAAAATTGGATGTTGATTCATAAAATATTCATCCTCCCATAATACATCTTCAAGATTCATATTCTTCCACTCAATCAAATACTCCTTAATATCTCTTGTTCTCGACCTTTTACTGTATGTGTGAAGGATATCCTTAATTTATATAATGAATTGGAATTATTAATCTAATTATGGTAAATGATTTTAGGTAGAAATGCTTATATAATTAATTTATTCATGCAAGATACAAGGAATATTGGATGTATGCAAGTGGAATGGGGTAGTTCCAAATTATATGTAACACTACCAATATTTTGCATGATTTTATAAGGGCCATATTAATTATAATAAAGTTTGTTATATTTTTAATATTTATTTAAGGAAATTTATTTATATTTATTACATCACACAATTACCCAATCACCCATGTCAACAAGTATTTTCTACTATGTTGATTTGCTTGTTGCTTCATTCTATTTTGTGCCATTGCTAAATTCTCTCACATACTAGCTAATACCTCATGTTGTTGTTGAATGTGTTATTTAATATCTTGGGCCTTGGGATGTAACCAAAAGGATGAAGTGATGGATGGAGGTTGATACCATAAAATTCCACACATGGATTTTTTTTGGAAGAGGAATGGAAAAAGTGTTATACCACCATTCTGCTTGGTAGCCAATGAACCCATCATTCTTGCTTATCTAATATAAAAAAACATAGATACCCTTATAGGAATTTTTCGACCACCTTTGTTTTCCCACCTAATTGAAGATGATAAGATAAGTTATGAGAAAATTGAGTGTCCAAATAGGAAAATAAATTAGTCCAAAAATTACTAGTAAATATGGGATCATGATCACTTATAATTATCTTGGAAGTACCATGAAACTTTTGAAATGTATCAAGAAAAGAAAAAATATTGTAATAACTAAAAATGGTTATGACAAAGATAGAAAATGAGCATATTCTATGATCTTATTCACAATTACCATGATAAATTTTTTCCATTCAGACCTTGGCAACCTTGTAATGAAACCCATAGAGACCTCCTCCCACCTATGGCTAGGAATGGATAATGGTTGTAGAATACCAGGTGTCTTAATTATTTCACCCTTGTTCTATTGACATACCATGCATTCAACCATAAATTTATGTATATATTCTTTAATTCCTTCCCAAAATAAATCCTTTTGATTCTATGATAGGTTTTCAAAAATCCTGAGTGCCCCAATATTAGAGATGCATTAAGATCCTTAATGATCTTGAGTTTGAGGATATAATTATTACATATGTATATGTGATATTTTTACCATAATGAATTAAATTTCCAATTAAATTTATTTGAGAAATTAGAACCCTTGGATATTTTGAATCAAAACCTGTGTATCCTTGTAATTATCTCATTCTACACGTGTCTTTTCCAACCAATCTGTATGCCAAATGTTTATTACATAATAATGCCTTAGTGTATTCATCCCTCCTAGAGAGTGTATCTACTGAAACATTCTCTTTTCCTTTCTTATATATGATTTCCAAGTCATATCCCAATAATTTAGTCACTAATGTTTTTCATTCTTTTTAGGATAATCACTATTCTAAAAAATATCTTAAACTATCATGATTAACCTTTAGCTTAAAGCATATAATCATCATATAAGGTATCTATTGATTGATTGAATGAATAATAGCCACCATCTCTTTCTCATAGATTGGCTTCAACCTATTTTTACCCTTGATTTGATGATTCTAAAATGCAATGGGTCTTCATGCATGAGTCCTACCCCATACCAAGCCTTGATGCATCACATTCAACAATAAAAGATTTTAAAAAATTAGGGCAAGCCAAAAATAGAGTGGTGCACATAGATTCCTTTAGCTTCTTAAAGGCCTTGGTAGTTGTATCATTCCAATGAAAAGAGTCTTTAATTAATAAGGTTATTAGTGGCATTGTTATACTACTAAAATGGTTTATTAATATGCGATAGTAACTTGTGAGACCCAAAAAACCATGGTGATTCTTAAGGGTTTTTGAAACCTTCCATTCTATCATAGCTCAATTTTTACTCCTTCATATGAAATAATATGACTCAAGTACTCCACTTCTTAGACTCTAAAATCACATTTTAAACATTTTGCATAAATTTAATGTTGTTCCAAAACCAATAGTACATGTTTCACATGCTGAAAATCCTCTTAAAAAGTTTTGATGATGTATATTAGGATGTCATCAAATAATACCAACATAAATTTACTCAAAAAAGGCCTAAAACCATTGTTCACCAAACATTGAAATGTAGATGGTGCATCTATGAGACCAAATAGCATGACCATAAACTCATAATGGCCTTCATGAGTTCTAAAAGTTGTTTTAAGGATATCCTCATCTTGAATTTAAATATGATGGTACCAAAAACAAAGATCTATTTTTTTAAAATAAAAAGGACCATGTAATTTATATAGAAAATCATTAGTTACTAGAATAGGAAACTTATCTTTGATGGTGTACTTGTTGAGTTATTTGTAATATGGGCACATTATACAAGTATCATATTTATTATAAACCATGTCCACTAGGGAAAAATATTTACTTTGTCTATGTTTGATAATATCTGCCTCTAACATCTCATGTACTATATTTTCAATTTCACTCTTCTAGGCATATGTATATATGTATGGTATGATGTTAGGTGGTTGACTACCTAGAAGTAGGTGAATGCTATGATCATGTTATCTACTTGGTGGTAGTCCTTTTTTCATGTCACAAAAGACATCTGGGTGGCCATAAAAAATCGTCTATAGATCAAGATGTGTAGATGCTTTTATTGGTTAAACTTGTGTGGAGGATAATTGTTCTATAAATCCTTCAACGTATGAACTAATAAATTATGGATATTTTTATTTTAATATAAATAATTAAAATGACCTACATTCATAATGAAATAACATGAATAGTTCTTAGAAATTTATCTCTATTGTGACCAAGGTTGTAATCCATTATACTCCCAAAAAATTATCTACCCCAACCATAAGAATAAAAAACATAGGATAATATAGCTTATAATCTCCCATATAATTTTTTTTTGAATCAGTAAGGATGCATAGAGATCATTATATATATATATATATATATATATATATATATATATATATATATATATATATATTTACAAATTACAAAAATCCCTTTCTAGCCAAGATCAAAACATGAGAAACATGCAGATAGGATCACACTAAAAGATAATAAAAAAGGCCTTGACTGGCCAAGTTGAAAACATTAAAATTAAAATGCAAAAAAACCCTAACATGATCATAAATAGTTCAAGGATTTCCAACATTCAAGTCTGTAACTCTAAACCCTTGATAAGCTACTAGATCATCATCAGCTAGAACTATGTTACCATCGTTAGTGAATGGAGCATTCGATGGTTGAAAGTGAGCCAAGAAGATCCAATAATTAAAGACTTCTTCTAATTTACCTATCATATACATCTACCAGAGCTTCCTCTACTTTGTCATCATATAATTTAAAATCCCTTTCCATTAGTTTTGAATAAATACTCCCATAAAGTGGCTGTTCCCATTATTAGACTAAGAAGAAAAGTTGACTGTTGTGAGGAATAATAGACATTATGAAAAAATAACAAGAGGAATTGGATAGAGGGGATGAATGGCACATAAACCATTCTCACCAAGGATTCAATGAACCCAAGAGAAGGATACATGTGCAATGCTGAGGAAGCACTACCAACTAGGTGTTGACATAAAGTGCCATTAAACAAATAAAAAAGCTCAAATAGATTGCTACAGAACCTACCATGAAACAAAAAAAGTTAGAGAAAAACATTTTAGCCACCCAAGGGGATGTTTAGGAAGGTGTCTCTACCCTAATTATCCCACAAAGAGTAGGGTATTTGTCAATATTCTTTAGATCAATTTCCAAAGAGTCCTCTAAATTGAGAAGACAAGCCATATTAGCCAGAAGATCAGCTACTTTGTTGTTCTCTCTTAGGGTATGAATATGCATAAAACCATCAAACTAGGCTAAAATACCCCAAGCTTCATTTAATATATAGATAATTTTATAGTTTCCCCTTGATCTTTTCTAAAAGGCATGAACAATGATATGAGAATCATCTTCTAGAATTAAGTCCTTAATCCCCATGCTTAAGGCTGTATATATACCTAATGAAAAACTTGTGCTTCAACAACATTATTTGTACCATCAATCACTCTAATATATTTATCATAAAGAATATTACCCCATTGATTTATTACAACACAACCAATTTTAGATTTCCCTTTATTACCTTTAAAAGCACCATCTACATTAATTTTGATCCAAGTAGATGGAGGGGGAATCCAATGGATGTTTTTTCAAACATCTAAAGAAGCAGAGGAATTAGAACCCAGGTAGCTAGGGGTAATCACATGGATATATTTCCATTATTTCAACATAGCATCATCCCATGTAGAAAAACCAACTCAAAAACTCCCAAACACATGAGTCATCACCAACTCTAAAATAGATATCTCAATTTTAACAATAACATTCTCCCAGAGCATAATTTCCTTTCTAAAAATACTTCTATTTATTTTGAGCCATATGTTCTAGATAATTATAGAAGGGGCTACATTCCAAAGGGAGGAGAAAAAATATTTTTTTGAAGAGAATAGGCCATCCTTGGAGTAATTTCAAGAGAGTATCTAGAACTGGATCCATCCAATTAACTTTCTTGAAAAACCAAGTCTAACAGTTAAGAGCAAAAGGATAATGGAGAAAATGATTATTCAAAGATTCATTATGTAGACCACACATTAAACATTTGAAAGGAGTGGCTAAAACCAATTTTTCCAATCGGTCACTTGTAAAAATTTTATTCCTCAAAGCCAACCAAGAGAATGCTCTTGAAACTTAATACTATTGTATTTCCTATAATAATTGATTATGCTAACATATACAATCATGAATTGATTTTTAGAGCTAGGTAAATGAAATAGTTTAAATAAGTAACCAACTTACTATTGATGAAGTTATGTGTACTCCTTGAGTCAATCAACACTTTCACATTCAATTTATTAAGGAAGCCCAAAACCTTAAGATTTTGAGGTGTGTACCTATGAGTACATGAAAATATATAGTAAGGTGGACATATATAGATTAATCCTCTATATATTCCTCACCCTCACCTGAGACTGCATCATCTTATTCATCTTCATTGAATCCTTAAATATAGAGCAAATTATTCTCAACACATTTATATCATTTTATCCACTTGCTATCACAACCAAACAACAACCTTTTTACATGTTTATGTTTAATTTTTTGAGGGGTCAATCTTTTAGGGTGTATAAATGATTATGTTAGGGAATTGTGTTCTCTACTACTAGTGAAATCCCTTCATTTGATCATATATCTTTCCTCTACCTTGCATGCTAATTTTATGGATTCATATAATGAAATTGGATTAAAAATTCAAACATCAAGCTATATGTTATCATTTAACCCACCTAAGAACATGTTATTCATGTTGTCCTCATTGATGTCATCCACACGTAAGGAGATATTATGAAATTGATGAATATAATCCTTGACAAGATTTATTTATCCCAACTTTGCTAACTGATTGAAGTAGTTTTTGGAGATGTTTTTGAAATAGTGCATCTACAACCCATCAGTAAATACTAACTAACTAACATGAAGGCCCTTGTTTTTCTTCTAAGTGCACAACAAATAAAACCAAATGAACTTATTAGGTTCTATATATAAAGATTTCATGACCACCTTTTGTGCACATAGGGTATGATGTAGATCAAATAAAGTTTCCATTTGATTTATTAAAATTAGTGGATCCTTACCATCAGATTTGTGCACTTCAAATTTTGACATCTTATGCTTCAAATTGGTATTGGAGTTTTGATTATTCTATTTGGGAGAACCTGAATGGAATAGTGGAGGATTATTTGGCTAAATATGAGTTGTAAGATTTTTTGATTTCCCACTCATAGTTTCCAACTAAGTATTCTAATCATTAACATCTACTTTTACCATGATGATGTCCCCTTTAAGTAAATCAAGATAATGTTTTTTCACCATGATTTGCATATTTGACTAAAGTTGGTGAACCACCTCAGAAACCAAAGGATCTAAAGTTTTAGACTCCATGTTGTCTTTTTAAGGAATTTTTGAAGTGTCTTTCTCTTTCCCATGGCTATGAGTCTTAGGACTAGCCATGCATGAACCCTAGGATTGAGGGTTTTTATATCAAAAAAAGTGTACTAGAAAATTATATCATTTTGATCATCTTACTGAGACAAAATACAATGACTATTAATTTTTAAAAGGGTGCATAAAAATTTGCATTATTTTTTCTAAAAATTAATTTGAACAATACTATGGTCAAAAAAACAAATTCTTATTGGATTGCAAGTTATGTTTTTTTAATCCTTTAGCTCAAGATAACCTCAACACCAAATTTGAAAAATAATGACGCTTGCCCAAATAAACACTTTGATACCTATTATATTGAAATTACTTAAATAGTTCACATCTATGTAATAATATATCATATAAGTATGAGCAAAATAAATAAATCCAAAATAATAATTGATGAAAGAGTAAAATACTCAATAAACATTATTGATTCACTTTGAGGGGGAAACCTTCACAAGAATACAATCAGAATACAAATCAAAATATAATGATTAAATATTAACCACTACTTCCTATATATACTCTAATTATGCCATGGTTATTCTATAGTCTGACCCTACTAACAATATAATAATCATAAAAAAAATGTAAAAATATAATATGAAGGATTATATAAGCCACTAGTTAGACACACATATCACTAGACACACTATGGGTTAAGGGCATATCCTTTATAACACCTAAGTTTTAATTATTTTATGAAAAGACTAGCACTTCTCATCATATCAAATATTTATATGCTTCAAGTCTTGATTTCATATAAAATGATATTTTATTAACTAATATTTTTCTTAGAAGTCTTACAAATTATTCCTTGGATTATTTTTACACTCTACCATTAGGATCTATACATCACTTTAATTATTTGGCAAATAGTTTATTATCTCATTGTTAAATCAACATTATATGAAAGGTCACATTTTCTTAGCTATCATATCTTAAAAAGGACCTAATGAGCCTATTAGTGAATATGTGCATAAATTAAAAATAATATTTATAATTATGACTCACCAATTATTTGATGTGGAATTGTAAATTATATTTTCTCAAAGTTTGGTTTAACTTATTAAGGAAAAAGTTATTTTAAACTCATATCAATATTTTGATAAAATTTGTCATATAGTTAGGAATTGTGAGATCAAGATTTTAGAGGCCATCATGCTTAAATATGGGATTAATGCCCCTACCTATAGTGGAATTTAATTTTATGGTAAAACAACATTAAAATCTAAGGTTATGTAGGAGCATATATAGTGTATATAAATATTACATCACCTAAAAATTATGAAATATACTTTTGAAACTAAGTTCCAATATGGGCATAAGGTGCACATGCACACAATGGTTTGGTTACTAGTGGGTGCATAAGCTGAAGGGTAGAATGAAGGTATAAAAATATATAAAGATAGTGTAAATGTCATTCAAAAATATGAAAATTATATGGGCATAAGGTGCACATGCACACAATGGTTTGGTTACTAGTGGTTGCATAAGCTAAAGGGTAGATGTAGACAACAGAATTATGTCTAACCCTTGTCGTCCTCCCCTTAACCCCCATTTTATTCTCCCATGCCTATTTAACCCCTGTCGACCATTTTCCCACGAGCCTTGCCCCTGGCAGCATGTCAAAATGAGCAAAAAGCTAAAATTAGCCTCTGTCCCCATTCTGCATCTGTTGACGTCGGTCACTACTCAACCGACGTCACCGACGTCGATCACCCCTCAGCTGACGTCGGTGGTCCTGCTGGCATCGGTTATCCTTAATACTGAATTCTCGACCCAAACATAGGATCCATTATCCATTATCTGTTATTCATCATTCGATTACCAATCAGTTTCATGACTGGTGATCTGACCTTCTTTCAAAACATTCTTGCATTCGACCTTCAGGACGATCAGCCAACTTTTACATCCAGTCAATCTGCAATCAAATCTATCATATTCTCTTTCTCCAGTATAGGTATTCTGCCTCAGTCATCTCGCTGGAGGTCTGCTACATCAAACTACTGCAACACACCAACAACATCAATTATGTTTCCTACTCTATCTTCAACGTGTAACAGGTAAGTGTTTCCTCTGTGCTTTTATTTTGTTCTCTGGTTATTGTTTTTAATTCAGATTATAGACCTAACTTAGATTCAAATTATAGACCCAACTGGACTTCCTCCCATATCACCTCTATCCACCCTTTTAAGTTTGTAACTCTGCCCTGCTCAAACCCCCAAACAATCCCTCTGACTCCCAAACCGGCTCCCTAACCCACAGATGAAGACTTCAGACCATTCTACAATCCTAAAACCCTGTCCAGACCCGACCAAACCCCATCCAAAAATTGCTGCCTTGACCGACGCTGGCACCTTAACCAACGTCGGCACCCTTCTTTGACCGATGCTGGCACAGAGACCGACGACGGCCACTGTGCAGAGCAATTTGCTGCATATCAGGTACGCATTTTGCTTTTTGTCTTTCACTATTTTTGTTTCTATCAAATATTTTATTTTTAATCAGTGGGTTGATATCCCTCAAGGAAGTCTTCGTACTTCAGGGATCAAGCTTTTGCTTGACAGCCCACCATCTCCTCTTCTAACATTTTTCATGTTTTAGTCTCTTTTTCTTTACAGGTGTCATTCCTCCACAGCCAAAGAGGAGTACCTTCCAATGTCTAATTTTGTTGCGCACGACTACATCCAGGTAACATCTAACCTTGACCATTCTTCTTAGTTTCTTAATTCCTTCTTTGAATGTAGAAAGAGAAATAGCGTAGAAATATTATGGCACACTCAGTGGGACCCTAGGGCCTTCCTTGGGTTCTTTCTTTCTTTATTTTCATATAGGTGCATTAGGTTTCTCCCTTTTCACCTCTTTCCTCTCTTCTAAATGACACCATAAGCAGGAATAAAAAGAACTTTTCTTTCTTTTCTTGCACTTCTAGACTAGTCAAAAATCATATTCTTCAACCCATTCTCAACTTGTTTTCATTCCAACTTCACATTTTGACTTGGGGCTTAAAACACTTTATATTCATTTCTGCTTGCTTGCATTTCTTAGACCACACCTAGTAATTAATAACCGCATATTGAATTAATCTAGTCCACTTTATGTTACACGACCAAACCACTTGCACAAAACAAACATCTTAACTTACCTGAAACAAGGCTCGACTGGGATTTCATCACCCAACGGATACCTTACCCATCCCAGTGATCTTACTTGGATTTCATCACCAAGGGGAAAGCCCACTCTGTTCTCTGGCAGAGTCTAATCTCTAGGGGAAGTATATTTTGGCTAAGCGAGACCAGCTTATCACTGGACTTGTGAAGTGAGGGGAGCTTGCTCCTTAGCACCAGGCCAAGTACGGAACCTAACACAGACTTTTGAGCACCATAACTAATCCAAAACCATCCATAGACTACTTCTTCTAGGACCCGACTCAAAAGCCAATTTTCCTCTACACATATTCTAAGGCATAAGCCACTATAATCCTAATAATTTACTCCTAGGGTTTTTTTTAGGATCTGCTTGTGTTCTTCATCTTTTCTATTCTTATCTACTTGTTTGAGCTTGTGAGGATGTTCTTTCTTACCTTGAATGGTTTTGACTCGTAGCCAAGCCAAGGCTCTAGTCGATCACGCAAGGCATCATCCGCTTCCGTCTACCCCATCCATAACTAGTCCTATAATAGAGTTCCACTCGAAGACTGAAAGAACTCCTACTAGACCATCCCTGACCCAGACTCCTATTGTCCCAGAAGGGGACCAAGATTTTGCATGATTCTTGGACCTCAACGTCAAAGCCTTGCAGCACTATCTCGCGAATAGCCGAATGCGAGACTCCTTAGGCAATCCAATTCACAGAATGTCGACCTCTCTTCTCGAGACTGCGGCCATATCAACAGCGTCCATAGTTCAACCTTTAGACACCCAGGCTATTGCCTCAACCAATGACAAGCCTTTGACAAACCATCCAAGTGTGGCCTCTCCCTCCATCTTTGGGCCCACTTCCATCAGGGTTTCGGCCCCCTATCAACCTCAACCCACTCAACCACTCTCTACCCCCTTTCAAAATCTGGTCGTCTCTATTCCACCTACCCTTGCTCTTATCAACACTAGGGTGGCTACCTATCCATTGGCCCATGTTACCACTAACCAACCTCCCGTGGCAACATCGAGCCTAGCCATGCCTTCTACCCAACCATCCTTACTCTCCTCTTCTATCTCTACCACTAGTCATCCGTATGTTGCACCCTTACTGGTACAACCAACTACATCGTATGCCTCTTCTAGCCTCTTTCAAGCACCTTACAATCTAGGGGGTGCTCCACTTGCCAATCCATCAGTAGATATCATCAAAATGCTGATGGACAAGATGTCTAGCCTAGAGACCTCCATTTTTGGCTCACGTAATACTCTCTCATATGAACAAATTTGCAATGAGCCCATTCATCCTTCTGTTCTGATCAGGCCATATCTCAGCCAGTGGGAACTTCCTAAGTTTTCTCATTTTCAAAGCAAGGAAGACCCACCACAGCACTTACAAGCATTCAAACATGCCTATTACCTTATCACCCATGACGATGCATTGCTTTTACGCATGTTTCCTATGTCTCTCTCAGGTGCTGCACTTGACTAGTATAGCTCCCTTGCCAACCATTCCCTCTTCACATTCACTCAGCTGGCCTAGCTCTTCCTTGATCATTTCTCTATCAACATCACCAAGAAGGTCTCAATCACAGACCTCTATTCTATCCACCAATTCGAGGATGAATCCATTGCTGATTTCATCGCTCGATGGAGGGGCCTCATCAATCAACTCTCCTTTTCCTTACCCCAACCCAAACTTATTGAAATTTTCTCCCAAGCCTGCGCCAAACATATTTCTTCCACCTTAAGGGTTCAGACCTTTTGCACTTTTGACGAAGCCTTCACGATGGCCCACAAACTTGAGTTACGTGCCATCGAGGAGAATAAAGTCAAGTTGTGGAGCAAGAATCCCAACTCCAAGACCAATGACCCCTCTTCTTCTAAGCCTTCCTCATCCAATCCTAAATCTAAAGCTTCAACAAATGCTATGGTTGTTAGATCTTCCTCCTCTTCCCCTTCAACTAACCAACCTGAACCATCCACGTCCCAAAGCATCACCCGCCAATTCTAGCAGAGATATGTACAACGACAATATACTCCACTCAGAGAATCATACGTGTCTGTGCTGGAAAAACTTGTCAAATAGGGGGTCCTCAATCTCTCGCAGATCTAACCACCTCCACAATTTGATCCCTCACACGCCATCCCTGTGTGGTATAGGGAAAATGACTTTTGCAACTACCACCGTGTTAAAGGCCATGACACAGGCAATTGTAAAACCCTTAAAAACATAATCCAAAACATGCTTGAAAAGGGTGACCTCATCCTAGACAATCCCAATGCACCACCTAATCAGGGTATCGACATCTTCAAACAACCATTCCCCAATCATCCACCAACTCAAAACAATGTCCAGACCTTAATTGACAACATTCATGAACACAACATTTGAACAGTCAATACGGTCTCGCCCTTTATTTCAGACCAACCTCAAGAGGTGAGTCCATTCATCAGTTCATCACATGTGGACGAACCTCTTTCTCCAATTAGTTCTCCGTCAACCTCTCTCATCTTGGAGGATGCCTCGACCTTACCATCACTGCTGGTTTCACCATCCTCCTTCTTTCTACCCATGGAAGACCCAACCCTTCCTACTCCTCGATCGCAAGTGAAGGGCACAATCATCCCTGCCCTTTACCCGCTTGAGGAGCCTCATTCTCTGGTTTCTTCTCCACCCAGGGAAGAACCTGCCTCTCCTTCGTCTCCAACCAAGGATGAACCTGTCACGACTTCATCATGCCTTGGGGCCAAAACTACCACACCTTCGGTCCCACAACCATCAAAATTTTCTCAAGAACCCAAACCTCAGCCAACATCTTCTCAGCCATTTTCCTGATTAGTGGAGAAACTTGAACTTCTCCCTTCAAGGAAAGTGGAGCATCAGGGATTGTGGGAGCATCTCACAGCTCTTCAACATGCTCGTGCCCTCTCATCTCATGCTGCTAATCCTCCCATGGTAGAATCTCCCAAAACTCTCAACAAAAACCAGACTTCCACTTCTAGACCGTCTACACCTCAATCAACCACATCAGGATTGAAACCCTCATCTACCCTGCCTAAACCAATCAAGTCACTCAGCGTTCACCCTGTCTCAAACCTCACTCATCCACAAGTGAAGGTGGACTTAGACCAGACTTCAACCAATAGTAGTCTTCAAATCAAATCAAAGAAGACTGCCAAACCACAGAGGTGAATGCCTCCTCCCCCATCACCATTGCCCTCCATTTTGGGCCCTCATCCTTTGACCCTGACCAAAGTCCTTCCCACTCTGACCTCTAATAAAAATCGGTTGCCTCCTTTGCTTCCTTTTCCTACCACTAGCCTACCCTCTCCCAAAAGGGTGGTACCTCTCATGAAGAAAGTACCGTCTCTGCCTATCGCCGCACCATCAACCCAAAAGGTGGTATGGAAGCCTCCTCCAACTCCACCCAAGAAAAAGTCACCAGCATCACACACATCAACGAGCACAGACCCTTTAGTGGGCTCATACTCTTTGATATTGCACTAACTTTTGTAGACTTCCAGCATAACTCTTCCACCCATCAGGCCTTTCCAACCCCTCGGGTCTAAGCCCTCCTGGTTCGACGACATGAATATTTGATTATATCATCGTACGCTAGAACATGATACCAAGACTTGCTGTGCCCTCAAGGCTGTCATTCGCCACTATCTAGAGAAAGACACTCTTCTCTTTGAGGACACTCTTGACCGACCCCTGACTCCTTCTCATAACCCTCCAACCTCTTCAAACCTATCAACATCTCATCAATAGGTTACAACCCCTTTATCTCCTTCACCTCCTATCTTTGAAATCAATGCCATTCACATAACCACTAGGTCACAAAAGGACAAGGCAAAAGAAAAATCTGCCATTCCTTAGACCTACCCTTTCGTCAATCCACCTCAACCACCCACGCCTAAGGTTTCTATTCTTGGCGCACCTCAACCCTCTTCTTCTTCCTCTTAAGCGGCAATCCATGACTCCATGTTGAAACAACTTCACCAGACACCTGTGAAGATGTCCCTCTATGACCTCATCCAAACCTCACCTCAACATCACCAAGCCCTCATCAAAGCCCTGTAGGTAGCGGAGGTCCAACCCGAAGACCCCCAGCCACTTGCTACCCTTGTCCACTCTTTAGCCCCTGTTACCTCCATCACATTTAGTGATTCTGAGATTCCCACATCCAACACAGAAGATCAAGACGCCGCCCTCTTCATCACTGCCTATGTTGATCAGACACACATTAAACATGTTATGATCGATGGAGGCACTAGCATCAACATTATCTCCACCCATGCCTTTGATCAGTTAGCTCTTCCCAAGAATTGCATCTCCAAAACTGATGTAATCTTGTGCTCCTTTAATGACACCACTGCCACGACCATTGGCACAGTCATCCTTCACATCCACATTGGTCCACGCATAGTCTCAGAGCTCTTCTATATCATTGAAGGAGAGTTTCAATACAATATGTTATTGGGTTGGTCCTGGATCTGTGCCATGGCCTGTGTCCCCTCCACCCTACACCGTTGTATGAAATTTGAGCACGACGGGCAAGTCCACACCATTCCCACTGACCCTTCACCCTTCAAAACTTGTAATACCACCTACTGTCTAAATGACGTCCTCATTCCTATCAAGCCATCAATCTCGGCACTACCTCCATCCGTGGAAGCTTCGACCAGTTTGCAACAGGCGGTCGCCCTCACACCTCCCCTTCAAGCGACGACCACAGATCCCATGGAAGGCATCTTCCAAAGACTTTCATTGGGGGAGTATCGCTTGCTAACCTTAGACATGTTCCAAACTCCGCAAGAGTATGGATGCCTTCATCACAACCCTAGTTATGACCATCAAATTGGGATGATCGTGCCTTATGGTCCTCCCCACCTTCGAACAAACCTTGTCTATGGGAGGCTTAATCAAGCTCCTACTGACAGTAATCCTCTTTCTTCACCTCAACCTTTCACATTAGACTTCTCATTTCTTGGCAACCCCACCTTTGCACACACTTACCTTTATAGGTGTTCATGGAAGGGTTTTGGTTTCGGACGCTATGAGCAGGGCTCCCATCAGCCTATTGAGCCGCTCAATGATGACAATTCCAAGAAACAATAAGGTCTGGGATATCATGACCCCACTCAAGACCCTACAGACTTTTTCCCTAAACCAACCATTGACCAATCTCTAGACTCACCCATTCCTCTTCCACCTACGAAGTCGGTGGTTTCCATCCCTCCTAACTTTTTCAATGCCTAAACGCCATTCACTTGGGAACCCCTGACCTATCAACCAGGTGGGGTACCTAGGTCTCTCCCCCTCATCTTCTCTCCATCTCATCCACACTGGGTGTTAGACATTCTTCCTACCACCAAATGGCTGGGGGGAGTTTGACTTTATACTGCCTATCATGACTTCAACCAAACACCAATCTCAACCCGGCCCTCGACCAGTCTCGACAAATCAGCGACCACATCAACCAACTTCTTAATCATCATCAGCATGTGACCAATATGGAGCAAATTACATGAGGCAAGTTTGCCCCTAATTGGCTCAGACCTTTCATTATCACGCACAAGTATGGATCAGGGACTTATCATCTGTCCTCTCTTGATGGACGACCAGAACCTGAGCCTCTTAATGCGTTGCATCTGCGACCGTTCTACTGCTAGTCGAGTACTCGTTCACTTGACATTTAACTTGAGCTCATCCCTTGAGCAATCCCCATCCTCTTAGTCCTAATTTATTTCATCCCTACTCCCCTTAAAAATTCCTCTATAACCCTTTTATATAGTATGGATGCTTTGTCCTAATAAAAGGGAGCCCTTGACCTTCTATAATCTTGTCCATGACTCACATTTCTATCCAAACAAATCATGATGTCAAAATATCCACAGTCACCATATCAATATCAAATTAAAAAGGCAGACTACTCCCTCGAAGGATAGCTGTACTATCATTGCTGTAACTAATAGACTACTCCCTCGAAGGACAGCTATTCAAAATCCCTTATATTAAGCAAAAATTCTAGACCACTCCCTCGAAGGATGGCTATGACTAATCTGGCAATAAACAACACTATTTTAGAAGCTTCTCGCATTGATTAGCTTCGTAATTGACCACCAAGCACAATGACATCTCTATACAGGCTTCCCGCATTGATCAGTCTGTGCAAAAAAAAAAATAAAAAAAAATGAGTCATGAACTTGGCTTGTAGTTGTCTCATGGTCTCCAATAAAAAAGGGCAAGGTTATCTCTGCTCTTAAAATGGGTTATCCTATTTCCTCCTATCCTAACACCTGCTCAAGGGACTTTGAGCTCACTTTAATATCAAAGTGATTCGATTACCGTTCTAACACAACATCTGGTCAACGACATCATGCATGAATGGGGCTCTTCATTCTAATAACCCCTATCTATGCTGGCATTCTAGTCCTTATCAATGAAAGAGAAATATGCTTTTCACTTCTTCTGCACTTTGGTCACATTTAACTTCATCACTTGTCAATCCTAATCAACTCAACTCAACTCTCTTTTCAGGCCACTCCCATAGTTTCTATGGACACCAATACACATGGAAACTATCAACCAGACACAATTTATGTTAAGCATAAACCAATACTTGTTGAAGCATAAATAGACCTCAATTCATCTTTAGCATACATCCATCACAAATATGGAAAATTGCTAGGGATGAAAGCCCCTCAACCAATGTTGCAGAATACACCATTTGGAAAAGGCTGTAACATCTTTTTCTCCTCATCATTTCGACACATGACCAAACCAATCATCGACCAATCTTCTCAACTAGTCTGAACTACATTGGTCTAAGGCCCTATGACCTGGGCTATGTAGGCAACACTCAAATGATACGACATCATCTGGGGTTAGCTCGACCACCCTCATTTTTTCATCTCTCTAATGGAAAAACCTTCTTTCCTCCTTTTGACCATGACCTTGCCCTCGACTAAGACCAATTCCATCCCTTTGACCCTTCCTCCCTTTTAGGGAGAACTACATTGCCCTAAGGCCCTTCACACAAGGGCTATGTAGGTAGCACTCAGATCACATAACGTCTTCTGAGGTTAGCTCGACCACATCCTTTCATCCATTCCTCCCCCTCAACCAATGACCACTGGAGATCATGCCTATCTCCTCCGACTTCGACCACTTCCAAGACAATGTTGCCTTGGTTGTTTTTGCCTGTATGCTACCTCATGACTGGTTAGCCAGATTGCGCACAGACTATTTTGGACCCTCACAAGTATAGGATCGCAAGCTGGTTGATCTGCACTACTTGTGACTTTTTCATGTTTCTAGGAGCACTTCCTGAGCCCGGGATACCTGGAACACGATGACCCATTAGAGCTACAGCTTCGATTGAATAACTCGATCAACTACAACCACATGCTGGGGCATAGTTACTTCAATTTTAGCACTCCTTGAACCTTGACCTACGACAATTTGACCTAACCATCTCGTGCAGTGGTATATGCACAATCAAAACTTTTATAGCGTTCATCCTCACCCCTTTCTCATCCACTCTTTGTCAAATCAGCATCTAATTCCCGGTTCCCTTCCCTCGACTCCTACTTTGAGGGGGAATACCTCATCCATAATCAGGACAATCCACCTCTTATTTTTGTCTTGTTATTCATTCGAACAACCAACAAGATAGAATTGACCTTATCCCACACTTGGGGCAACCACCTCCTATTTTTGTCTTGCAGTTCATCCAGAACAACCAACAAGACAAAAAGGGGCAAATGTAGACACCGTAATTGTGTCTAACCCTTGTCGTCCTCCCCTTAAACCCCATTTTATTCTCCCATGCCTATTTAACCCCTGTCAACCATTTTCCCATGAGCCTTGCCCCTGGCATCATGTCAAAATGAGCAGAAAGCTAAAATTAGCCTCTGTCCCCATTCTGCATCTGTCGACATCGGTCACTACTCGGTCGACATCACCGACGTCGGTCACCCCTCGGCCAATGTCGGCAGTCCTACTGGCATCAGTTATCCTTAATACTTCATTCTCAACCCGAATGTAGGATCCGTTATCCATTATTTGTCATTCAGTTACCAATCAGTTTCACGACTGGTGATCTGACCTTCTTTCAAAACATTCTTGCAATCGACCTTCAGGATGATCATCCAACTTTTGCATCCAGTCAATCTGCAATCAAATCTCTCGTATTCTCTTTCTCCAGTACAGGTATTCTGCCTCAGTCATCTCGCTGGAGGTCTGCTACATCGAACTACTGCAACACACCAACAACATCAATTATGTTTCCTACTCTATCTTCAGCGTGTAACAGGTAAGTGTTTCCTTTATGCTTTTATTTTGTTCTCTCTTTATTGTTTTTAATTCAAATTATAGACCCGACTTAGATTCAGATTATAGACCTGACTGGACTTCCTCCTGTATCACCTCTATCCACCCTTTTCAGTCTGTAACTCTGCCCTGCTCAAACCCCCAAACAATCCCTCTGACTCCCAAACCAGCTCCCTAACCCACAGATGAAGACTTCAGACCATTCTACAATCCTAAAACCCTATCCAGACCTGACCAGACCCCATCCAAAAACTGCTGCCCCGACCGACGCCGGTCATTACCCCTATTGACGCAGGCACCTTAACCGACGTCGGCACCCTTCTTTGACTGACGTCGGCACAGAGATCGACACCGGCGACTGTGCAGAGCAATTTGCTACATATCAGGTACACATTTTGCTTTTTGTCTTTCACTATTTCTATTTCTATCAAATATTCTATTTTTAATCAGTGGGTTGATATCCCTCAAGGAAGTCTTCGTACTTCAGGGATCAAGCTTTTGCTTGACAGCCCACCATCTCCTCTTCTAACGTTTTTCGTGTTTTAGTCTCTTTTTCTTTACATGTGTCATTCCTCCACAACCAAAGAGGAGTACCTTCCAACGTCTGATTTCGGTGCACACGACTACATCCAGGTAACATCTAACCTTGACCATTCTTCTTAGTTTCTTAATTCCTTCTTTGAATGTAGAAAGCGAAATAGCGTAGAAACAGTAGAATGAAGGTAGAAAAAGATATAAAGATAGTGTAAATGTCATTCACAAATATGAAAATTATATTTGTTCTATAGAACATTATATAATATCATAAGTGTAGATAAATTCTCATGATCAAGAGGGTGTTTTTCAAGCCAAGAAAGGAAGATAATGAACTGACACAAAGAAAGAGTATTTTTTGAAAGCTTTGTAAATTTGGGAGGAAAGTGTTGAAAATTATTTATAGAATAAAACATCACATATAATTTATATTTTATGAGATGGTATAAAATTTGTGTTTAAAGAAATTAGCATACTCAAACCCTTATAGAGTGTCATGGGTGAAAAAGGGTCATCTTGTATTAGTTAATGAGTAATGTTTGGTATAATTATAGATAGGTGCATATATAAATGAATTTTGGTCTGATGTGATGTTGATTGACATGTTCCATGTAAGTTTTATGAAGATCATGCAAATTTGATAGGAAGGATATACAAGATATAATGGAAAATGTATATTGTATGGAGAAGGAGGGAAGTAAGTTCACATCGAGTCCATTTAAATACAAATAAGAATAAGTGTGAAAATATTTTTACATGAAAGCATTGATTGTGTTGTGAACATATTATTGATGGATGTGGCACATGAGAATGAAATATATGCAATCATAACCAAGTAGGCACAAGAAGAGCACACAGGTGTAAAAGATAGTAAATCACTTCCACATGAAATGGGGGAGTTGTTGGATGAGTTCAAGAAGATATTTTTGAGTGACCTACTTGATGGGTTGTCACTAATGTGAAATATCAGTCATCATATGATATGATATGTATGTTTAGTTTTTCATATAAGGCATCATAAAGGTTGATGCCTAAGGATAATGAGGAGGTGTAGAGGTTAGTGTAAGAGTTATTAGATAAGGGAATAATTTGAGAAAGCCTAAACCCATGCATATTACCTACAATATTGGCACTAAATAAATGAGGAAAGTGTCTCATGTGCACAAACTCAAAATCCATTATCAAGATAATGATCAAGTATAGGTTTATATTGCCACACATGAATGGATTGATGGACTACCTAAGTGGAATGTAGTAATTCAAAAATATAGATTTAAAGAGTGGGTATCACTAGATCATAATTAGAGAAGGAATCACTTCCACATGAAGTGGGTGAGTTTTTAGATGAGTTCAATAAGATTTTTTTGAGTGATCTACTTGATTTTTTATTGCTAATGTGAAGTATCAATCATCATATTGATACCATACATAAATTAAGTTTTTTAAACAAGACATCATACATGTTTATTCCTAAGGATAATGAATCTAGGTGTAGAGGAAAGTGTAAGAGTTATTGGATAATGAGATAATTTGAGATAGCCTAAGCCCATGCATAGTACCTAAAATATTGGTGCCAAATAAATGAGGAGAGTGTCTCATGTGCACAGACTCAAAATCTATTATCAAGATAATAATCAAGTATAGGTTTCTATTTAAACACATGAATGACTTGATGGAGTACCTAAATGGAGTGTAATACTTCAAAAATATATATATTTAAAGAGTGGGTATCACCAAATCATAATTAAAGAAGGTGATATATGGAAAACAATTTTTAATATAAAGTAGTGAGTATATGAAGAGATGGTCATGCCATTTAGGTTAAAAATTTCATTGATAATTTCATCAGACTTATGAATGAAGTGTTGAATCCATTTATAGGAAATTTTTTTATTGTCTACTTATGTGGCATTATAGTGTTCATTAAGACAAGGGAGGAACATTTAGTGCATTTGAGAAAAGGGTTACAATGGTTGATAGAAAATAAGTTGTTGATAAACATGAGGAAGTGTAGCTTCATGAATAAGGAGCTCATTTAATTAGGTTTTGTGATAACCATCATTTCATTAAATATGGACATATTCCATTCTATATTAAAAACCAAAATTGTATTTATTGATTTTTATGGTATCAATATTGGAACTCAGTTTTGTTATTATTGTATTTCAATATAGATCTTTTTGGAATTAGATATCAAATTACCAGGTTCTAATACAAGGTATATGGATTTCAATTTAAATGTTTTAAGAATTAAATGTTATATAATGGGATTCAAAAATATATAATAGGTTACATTGTATTTATTTTCAATTTTTCATTGTTGGAAGTAGTTATTTTAGTGTTTGTTATAAATTGTAGTATATAATATTATGATTTTTTTTTTTGAATAAGTTGAATCAAAATGAGATGTTTATAGGTTTTTAATTATTTGAATTATAATATTATTTATCACTATGATCATAATTAAAACAAACATAAATGTGTTCAAATTATAATAATTATTATTACTGTCTGAATTATTATTTATGTTGTTATTTATGCCTTGATGATGAGAATTGTGACATGTTAATCATAATTTTTTAAATTAACATACATACAAATGTGGAAAAATTATCATAAATATCCTTGTAACATTTAGTGTGGACAAATTATCATAAATAAATTCATGTTAGTGTGGATAATTTATCACAAAGAAATTCATGAAACATTTGATGGATCAAAATTACCATACACATACGTAGTCTGGACAAATTATCACAATAAATTTATGTAATAATTAATGGATCAAAATTACCATACATATAAGAGTAAACAAATTATTACAAAAAAGGATTTTATTACTATACATAAATGTGTGGATGAATTATCACAAATATTTATGTAAAATTTAGTACACAAATTATCACAATCAAGTTTTTTATTACCATACATATAAGTGTGGACAAATTAATTTTTTTATTACCATACATATAAATGTGGAAAAATAATCACAAATATTTATGTAATATTTAGTGTGGAAAAATGATCACAAACAAATTCTTATTCATTTAATGGATCAAAATTACCATACATATGATGTGGAAAAATTATCATAAATAATTATTTTATTGAACACTTAATGTAATCCATTTACAATTTATATTACACCTACAACATCTCTCACACAAAGCAAAAGTGTCATGAATCATTAAGTAATCAATTTTTCTAAGAAAAAAATTATTTAAATTCTTTGAAATGATATAATTTCCCTTATCATTACAAACATTTTTCTTGTAAGATTTGTCAACGAGTATTGTATTAAAATTATTGTACAAACCCCTACTACATTTATAAACTAACTCTAGCACTTTAGAAAATATTGTATGGTCAAAAATGTATATAATCATCTCATGGAGTTGATTCATAGTCTTCTTGGGTATATACAAACTCAAATCTATTTCATTTCAATGTTGTTTCTTTCAACAAAAAATTCATTAAGTCATTTATATTTTGATATTTACCTAAATTCAATATCCCAAATTTGAAGATACATAAAAAAATATCCAAGAATTATATTAAATTTTGGTAGTAATATTTAATTTTAAGCTCTATTACTCTTATTATGTTTAACACATGTATAACTTCTTTTTGATGAACTGCATGAACTGAAAAACCAATAAGTAGAATACAATCAATGTTGATCATTTCTCTTTGTAATATGTAAGTAATAATTGTTTTAAAACATATAAATAAAAATAATACAAGATAACTCAATCAATACAAGATAACTCAATCAACACAAGATAAATCAATCAAAGTCACTAAAATAAATACAATATACAAAACACTACAAGTCACTAAGATAAATTTCATCTCAATATAGAGTTTAACTTTCATCTCAATATAAAGTTTAACCAAAATTATTTATACATATTTTTGTGACAAATATAAATCAAAACAAGATAAATCCATCAAATTAAATAATTATTTGTTTGTATGTTTATGACACATATTTGGATGCAACCCCTCATGTTATAACAATGTACATAAACATGTAGATATTTTCTTATCGAAATGCAATTTGTTGTCAAATTTCCATCTATAAAGTAATATAAATAAAAGTGCTTCTTGTATTTCACCAATGAAGCATGTTTTTTCATCTATGAATAATATCCTTTATGATACATACATATGTATGTACTTGTCTATAACCAATTTCATGTTTTTTATGTATATTGATAAAATGTTTCCTTTCTTCGATCTAAGAAATTTGTCAGTTATCTCACATTGAGATATCTTCAAGTAAAAAAAAATTCAAATTTTTGTAGTCATCCAAATTGGTGAATGAAACAATGAAGTATTCTTGAGTCTAGATAAGTAAACCACAACTCAATATCAAATTGTTTATTTATAATATTCAATAAGTCAAGGATAAATGCATGGTAAAAGTATTCATAACATGAATATGAAAAATTGGGTTGTATGGTTGGTGATCTGCATTTGATAATCTATAAAATTCAAAATAGCAGTCTTTCTAATGCTAATACCAATATCTTCCTTCAAATAAGAATGAGATCTAAAAATATGTCAAAAATAAATAGTTTTTAATCTCATTGTATTAAGTTCCAATCAAATAATAACAATATATATCTATGAGATTAACTAGTTTTTAATCTTGGTGTAGTAAGTTCTAATCAAACATAATAATTAGTATATATAATATTATGTTTTTTAGAAGTATAAAAAAATTAAATGATTATTTATAGAATATATATTTTTAATTAAAAAATAAATAGTTTATACTTCATTGTAGTAATTTCCAACCAAACTATGAACATGTATACACTAAGCATCTCTAAGATTAAGTATGCTATTTAGAATCACAACAAAACTTGAATGAATATTTATACAATATGTTTTTGAATTAGGAAAGAAATAGTTTTTTACTATTATTGTAGTAAGTTCTAACTAAACTATGTCACATTAATACAATATATTTTTGAATAAGACAAGAAATAGTTTTACCATCATTTTAGTAAGCTTCAATCAAACAATTAGTATCTCCAAGATTAAGTATTTTTTGTAAAATAAAATTTGAATGAAAATTTATAAAATACATTTGTTAATATTTTTGAATTGGGTTATCTATATGATATGTTTTTGAATTAGATAGAAACAAATTTTGAATGAACACTTGGACATATTTTTTAAAATTAGGCTAGTCTTGGCTATGCCATAATTTTTATTTGTATGTAGAAGACGTCAAATGATTATTAGTAATAAATTAAATTATTTTTAATTAAATTATTTAAAGTGCATTACTTAGTTATTGCATAACATTTTTTGTTCAAAGTTAATTAGTTTTTTCAATGAAAATGAAAAATTAATTTGTTTATTGGTTTGTTGCAATTAAATTATTCAATAATTAAATAAATATGAAAGGGAATAATTATTTGTTAACTATTAGTGTAATATCTAAACTATAAAAAATATAGTTATAAATTTTTTAATTTCAAGAGCATTAAAACTAGCATAACAACATTGTGAAGACTATTTTTTTGAGAATTTAAATTTTCATTGGAAATAAGCTTGTAAGACCAAAAAAATTGTTGTTGGTTTGTTATAATTAATTTATTGAATATTAACACCAATATTAATGGAAATAATTAGTTGTTAACTAATAATGTAGGAAATAAACTATAAAACTATAGTTATTTTCATTATTAGTTGTGGTCCTACTTGCACAACATGCCTTAATTCCTCCAAAATCACCGTACCTTTATTTTTTTACTTTTTGATTCACATTTATTTATGCTTCCAGGCTAGTTGGTCTTAGCTCTCTCAAGTTAATCTTGGGAGACATATTATTTTATGTGATGAACCAAGTCATGAAACCCCCTCCATTGGAAAGTCCAAGTCTATACGAGAACTTTTAATATAAAACACTTACATAAAAATGGAGTCTTGTTACATCTTCTTGCCTTGGAAAAATATTGCTTGCAGTCTTGAATGGTCTATTTTAGGATATTTTTTATTTTATTAATTTGAAATTATAATTAGGATTATAAAGCCTAATTAGATTTGTAAGTCTTTAAATTTATATTCTCTTTAGTAACAAGAGTTTTTATCCCGATTGGGTCAAGGAAAGTCATTCTAATATTCTCCTTTGTTAATTAGATAAATAAATTTGATAAGGTTTAGAGTATCGACCTTAGTCATTTTTAGTGGTAGTCAGACATTTTGGCATGCTTAAGACTGTGTCATTGGTTGAGTCTTGTAGTTGTAGTTGGGGTCAGGAACCATGACTAGGTCTTAATAGTTGGTGGGAGGCATTTCAATATTGGCTAGATATTTTTCCTAACCAGGTCTATGGAGACTATTTGGTCCCCACCCTTTAGTGTTCAGGTTTCATTTGCAACTTACCTTAGTCAGGATTTGTATCCCCTCAACATAATATTAGCTAGGTCCATAAGTCTAGTTAGGTCTTTAGAGCCCTTAGTCACCCATCAAAATTTAATACGAGAATTGATCCTTGCTTAAATGTAAATAATTTATACCTAAGTCTGTAGTGATATGCAACATTTCAAACCTTGGGTATAATGTGAAGCCTTTGGGATAAGACAAACAATAGAAATTATGGGTCTAAACCTCTATTGGGTCTATGACCCTCCCAAACCAATGTTCAATTTTAATCAAGATATGATGGATTGATTAGGTCTAGAATATATTTAAAATAATTCTTTAGTTCTATTCAGGATTTCCAAGCTTGATTAGAACTAATAAATTAAAATTTTAATAAGTGCATACATGTTTCCTGCAAAATCTCAATTAGGGCTCCTTGGCCTATTTTTAGTAACATGGTAGTTTTGGATCATAAATTTTCACTCATAACTCCATTTTGTGATCTATCTATGTCATCGAGAAGATGGTTATGGCCCAGATGTCATGGTTCTTTAAATTTTGGTAAATTGTTTGCTAATTAAAATATATCATGTTTTTAATCTATAGATTTGATAAAGTGCTTGTAATTGAAATAGTAACTTATTTTTTAGTATTTTTGGTAGCTAAAGTGAAATAAAGCATAAAATTTTAAAGGGAAAGGAGAGTTGGTAAAGGAAATTAATGAACTTCACTTGCATTTTGGAGGGAAGACAGTTTCCCCTTAGAGTTGCATTTTGTATATATGGCTATATTGAGGCCATTCCAAGGGTTGGCTCTTTGTGAAACCTTCAAGGCATATTAAACCAATCATATTTTTTATGATTTAGTAGTGTAATCTCTCCCTCTCTTTGTAACACTACTATTATGCTGCAAAAATTATAATATAATGATGAATGTAAATCTTATTTGTGCTATTCAAATAGATATATTTGATTAATTGAAGTTGTAAAGTTACTTGTTTACAATATGTGCATGAAATATGGTGGTTATTATGCCATTCTCCTTAATTTATCATCTTTATACTTTTGCATCATATTATTTTGTGGTTGTGCATATGATGGCCATATGGGAGAATAATTTGTGGGTGCATTTTATCAAATAAATCGATTGTGACTTCATTTCAATACTTTTTTCCTTCCCTTCTACCCTTTCTTTTATACTTTTTATCTATATGTTATCTAGGGTTTAGTTCTAGATAAGAATGTAATATGATTTCATTATTTATCTCAATTTCAATCTATCATTTATTACAATTACCATATTATTGAATGAATATATGCATCAAATGTAATATTAAAAATCAGCTGTACTCATTTCATTTAAAACCTGTAAGCACTAATTTCTTTTGAGAAATTCTATAAATATTTGTTTTTTTCATCATTATTAAACCCATTATCATAAAATTGATAAAAATTGCATTCCCTCTCTGTGCTAAAGACTAAAAAAGATCATTAAATCCTAATTTATATTTAAAACCAACATGCCCCTTGAATTATAACAATTTTGCATATACCAACTTGGTCACCCAATATGCTATAGACCTTGGAGAGATTCTAAGGTCTTCTTTCAAGAGAGGTTGGATAGGAGAGTGTCTTGCTTAAGTTGGTGTGACAAATGAACCATCAATAGGTTTAAATTAATTTATTGAATATCAAAGCCACTATGAAGGGAAATAATTAGTTATCGACTAATATAATTAGGAACTAAACTATAAAACTATAGTTATAAATTATTTAGATGCAAGAACATAAAAATTGAAATAAAAAAAAGTATGGACTATTTTTTTTGAGAAATTGATTTTTTATTTGACATACACTTGTAAGAATAATAAAAAATAATTAACATAAAAATCGATAATTATTAGTAAATGGTTGTAAATTAGTATATAATTTTTTAGTAAAATGGGTCTACAAATATAAAAAATTAACAATTATTTTTTTTGGAAGAGATTGTGTCAGGTTTTAATAATCGACGCATTTCAGATCCACTACTGTTATCCTTCATTAGGCAAGAAACATATGTGGAAACAACAGAACCTTGATTCTTAAAAAGAATGAAAATAGCCATTACAAAAAATTGCCTGAAAAGAACAAAGTATCCATTATATTTAGTTTCTAAAAATAAGAAATAAAAATAAATAAAGTTTAGAAAGTTCTAGATTTTCAAATTTAAATTTTAATAAATAAATTATTAAGAATTTTATAATTGGTTTAAATCTATTATCATTTCTTTAAAGCATTTTAAAGAATTTTATGGAAACATATTGAATTCACTTTTTTATATATAATTGTTATAGAAATGAATTAAGAGATAAAATTAAATAAATTAAATTATTTGAAACAAAAGGGACCGAATAACTTAAAACAAAAATCTAAAAAAGGATAATAAGAAAGAAAGATCCATAAACCAATCTTCAAATAAACTACCTCCTACAGTCAATGTGATAAAAAAAATTAATTTCTATAAATTATAAGTTTCCACGCATGCCTAATCCCTAGTCCCTCATTCCTATTTAATTTTTTAGGGTGTTTCAAAATTTCTATAGCTTCCCTTAACTTACGCTTGTGGTAGTGATCTTCTGCTACTATAATTTTGTCTTCCTCAATGTTGATGGCATGTTTTGACTTAAATGAATATTTTTTAAGGGAAGATTTCTCTTTTCTTTCAAGATAAATGTTAGTAGAATGTTCTTTAATTCTAGATTTAACCAACCTACCTGTCTCCCCTATGTAAGGTATACCACATGAACAATCAACCTTGTAGACACCACTCCTAAGGTTCAGGTCCAATTTATCTTTATCAGACCTTAACATCATGCATAATTTATTGATGGGAGGGAAAGTGGAATGAATATTCTAGAATTTGAGAATTTTAGCTAATTTATTATAAATGTCTTTAACATAAATAAAATAATCTATAGCTACATCTAAAAAGACTCCTTACCTTTAGTTATATTCATATTATCTTTCACATGCTTGATAGCCTTAGCTCTATGTCTACCTAAGTATCCATTCAACTTAAAAACTTTATTTAGGTGATTGATTTCATGATTGATATTCTCCTTATAACAAATTTTAAAGGCCCTAGTGATTAAAGTTTTTATGACCCATACTTTTTGAGTAGGATGATGATGGAAGGAGGCATGTAGGTAAAGGTTTGTGTGAGTGCCCTTCTTATAAACCTTTATATCTAATGAACCATCTTCCTTATTAAGCATGAGGACATATAAAAAAGGTATTTGGTGATCTATATCAATTTATTTGGTGAATTCAATGCTAAGACACAAATTGTTGAGGCGGGAATGGAAATATTCCAATCTATCCAAACCATGTTGCCAACATAAGCTAGTGTCATCAACATATCTTTTCCACCATTTAGGTTTCAATGGAAAAGAATAAATCATAGAATCTTCAAATTTCTCCATAAAGAGGTTTGAAACCATGGGAATTAGAGGAGATACCATTGCCATACCTTTACATTTCTCATAAATAATACCCTTAAAATTAAAAAAAGCTGAGTTCAGACACAAAGTAACAAGATTGGAAATTTCTATGTTAGTGAGATTACGGACCACTTCTAATGATTCAATAATGGGAACCTTGGTATAGAGTGATACCATATCAAAAATTACTAACGAATCATTATTTTCCACCTTTTTATCCTTGATCAACTTAACAAAGTCACTTGAGTCTTGAATAAAATATGATGTTTTTCTTACAAGGTGTTTAAGTGTATTGTCTAAGAACATTGCAAGATTTTAAGTCAGAGAGTCAGTGGTAATAGGTCTCAAAGGAATTCTTAATTTATGATTTTTTGGAGCACCATATATCTAGTGGGTAACTTATATGCTGGTAATTAACTTATTTTTAATGAAATTGTCAAAGGAATAAGATTTGATAACTTTAGTGACATTCTTAATAATGTTGCAAACCAGGTTACGCTCAATCTTACTATAGTTACCACTATTAGAAAGGTGATCTATCATTTTAGTATCATAGTCACTATGGATAAGGACCATTGTAGCATTCCCCTTATCATATTTTTGGATCAAAATATATCTTTTATTCTTCAGGGTGTTAAGATCTCCGCATTCTTCTTTGGAAATGTTACATGAAGGTGATTTTGATATATGTAAAGCCACCACACAATCTTGTCTAGATTCTTTTGCTAATTTTAAAGGAAGGTGTTTAAGAGCACTGTCTGTTAATATAATGAAATATTATTTAGGTATGCTTTGAGGGGTAATAACAAATCCTAATCCCCTTTTTAATATGTTGAAAGAGGGCTTATCTAATAAGTGGTTAGAAAGATTGACAACTAATTTATTCTCCCAGTCTGGAATAATGTCATAGGTATTTGGAGCCTTAGAACAAAATTTTAGTTTATTATTAGATGGAGGAATGTTATACCCATAATTATATTCATTCCTAAATTGAATAACATCATTATTAATGTTAAGATTATTTTTGTTAATATTATTGTTATCTTATTTATCAACAACAACAACAACAAAAACAATAATATTATTATTAGTGTCATTTTTAATACTAATGTCATTAATACTAATGTTGTTATAAATCTTAAAAGTGTCATCATCATCATCATCATCATCATCATCATCATCATCATCATCATCATCATCATCATCATCATCATCATCATCATCATCATCATCATCATCATCATCACTTATTATTATTATTATTATTATTATTATTATTATTATTAACTGCTATCATTGTTGTTTTTAATATTATTACTTTTATAATTATTAACGTCATTGTTATTAACCATAGTATTATTAATATAAAAATTATTATTAATAGTATTAATATAATTATTATTAATAATATCAATATTAGAACTAGCATATTTGTAATTATTTGGTATGTTTCTAATATTGATATTATAAACATTATGTTTGCCCCACCATAGGGGATTCAATCATGGCTCATCAGTTATTTTAATGGTTTTTTATTTAATATTATTATTAATATTGAAAATAAAACCTAATTCAAACTATGAATATAATGGTTACCTTGATTCATATCAATTGCTTTACTTGACTCCAAGATAGGGCTAAAATCAAGGGAAAAAACCAAAACATTATCTCCAAATAAGCTCATATTGTCGTTTAAAACTTCAAATGCCATATTATTTCTTGAAACAACTGATACCTTGGTCATGATCTCTACAAAAGATGCCAAATCCTTATTATCTTTTTATTCTTATAACAAGAAGAATGGATCAGAATCCTTGGCTGTGCAACACTGTATATTAATGTTCACATAGGTGACTTTAATAAACTATTATGTATAAAAGTCTATGGCTGTGTTAAAATATGATTCCATCCTTCCTCTTAAAGAATGCTCAGTATAGCTGAAGAGTCACTTCCAAACCTAAAACTAAGTAATGTATTAGAAGGAAAAGTGCATTTTTATTTTTTTACCACCAAGAGTCAACATTTCATCTCTAATTCCACCTACAATTTGAACCTCTAGATCATTAATTTTATCTTCTATGGACATCAAAAAATATGATGAATGTTGAGAAGAAGCATTTCTATCAAAAACTCCATTAATAATCCTCAAACCAAAATGTTTAAAATTTATCTTCTAATGAAGACTCACCTATCAAAATGTTAGTGTTATGTAAGTACCGATTGCTTTTAGCTAGTGCTAAAAACTTTCTCTTCTATCTATTTTTCACCTTATAAAGAACACTTAAATCTAGTATATGTGAAATACCAATAAAATTCCCCCACAATTTTGTTTACAAAACATTGGCCAATTCTAAATTCAACTTGTACAACTTATCAAACAAGTTATTCATGTCTTACCTCATCTTGCCAATCACATATCTAAGCAAAGATAAACTCACTCTATTAGAAATATTTTTATTTTTAGCATTTTTTAAGGAGTGATTAATAAAATCCACAAAGGAAAAATACTAGGATACCTAAACCATTTTAAGAATGCAAGGTCTATTATTCTATTTGCAAGTTTAATCTAAATTTTTTCAAAAAATTGAGCCTTTGAATACATATCCCTCCCATGAAGGGTAGTTATCAAAGATTTTATGCTTCCACAGTCCATATAATTACAAATAATATTTTTTGGAAGAAACAGTGTTAGGTTTTGATAATCGATGTGTTTTGGATCCACTACTGTGATCTTTCATTAGGAAAAAACACATGGATATAACAAAACCTTGATTCTTAAAAAGAAATAAAATAATTGTTACAAAAAAAGAAAAAAAGTAGCCATTATATTTAGTTTCTAAAAATAAAAAATAAAAAAAGTATAGTTTAGAAAGTTTTAGATTTTCAAATTTAAATTTCATTAAATTAATTATTAATAATTTTATAATTGGTTTAAATCTATTATCATTTATTTAAAACATTTTAAAGGATTTTATGAAAACCTATTAAATTCACTTTTTTATATTTAATTATTATATTAATGAATTAAGAGAAAAAATTAAATAAATTAAATTATTTGAAATAAAAGAGACTAAAAAAACTTAAAACATAAATCTAAAAAAGGATAAAAACAAAGAAAGCTCCATAAACCAATCCTAAAATAAACTAACCTCCTACACCCAACATGAGCTCAAACATTAATTTATATAAATTATAGGTTTCCATGCATGACTAATCCTAATCCCTCATCTCTGTTTAAATTTTTAGGGTGTTTCAAAATTTCTATAGTTTCCCTTAACTTACGCTTGTGGTAGTGATCTTCTGAAACTATAATTTTGACTTCCTCAATATTGATGGTGTTAGGTTGTGGAGCTAAAAGCTTCACTGATGCAGACATGGAGGAGGTTGCAGAAGAGTTGCGGAGTGTCACAGACACCAGCGTCGGTAGGCCAATCGACGTCGACAGGCAGGAGACAGGAAGCAATCGATGACGGTCAGAAGTCGGGCAGCGTCGGTGATCCCCAGGTAGATAGGGACCGACGTCGGTCACCTGTGGTTTGAGCTGCGAGTATATTATGGGTAGTTAGTTGACGAACCAAGTGTTTGCATGTTTAGAGCTAATTTTAGACTGAGAGCTGCGGATTTAATTATTGTATTAGATGTCTAATTATTGTTTGGATGAGATCTATATAATAGACTCATGGTTATATTGTAAAAGTGTGCTAGAAAGCCATAGAGCTTTTAGAGAGAGCTAGTGTAGCTCCTCTTAGTTCCAAAGGGGTGCTAAGTGTGTATGATCAGGGAGAGTTGCAAGGTTTGCAAGGTCTAGGAGCTGATTCATCGGGGTACTGGTTGAAGAATCATAAGGACTTGGTGAGGCAAGGACAAGGGTTCTTCAGGGGTGTAGAGATATCTACATGGTGAGTAAGGTCTAGTGATTTGCAGGTAGTAGCAGAGAGTAGGAGATCTAATTGGAGTATGGTTGTGTACTTGGTGAACTGGTAGCGTGTTACTGATTGGTTGGAGAGGTGAACATTAATTCTGTATTGGAGTTGATTGTTGTGACCGAGAGAGAGAGGGAAGAAGGTCTTGAGGTGTGGCGAACCTTTGAGGTGGAGGAAGAAGTGGCATCTTCCTTATTGTATATTCTTCTGAGTGATTATTAATACAATTGTGTATTGTCTCTCAATTCCTGTGTTGTTTCATATTTCTAGTTACTTATTGATTCTAGTATAATTCCGTGTTTAGTTGCTAATACAAGAAGTAATCATATGTGCTCTAATTGGTAGAGTAAGATCTTGACTAAGTAGGCATCAGAGCATGTTTATTGTTCTAGGTCCCTGACAAGTGGTATCAGAGCTTTTGGTTGGGTTACTAACAGGTGGTTTTAGATCTGGTAGTGTTTGTTGATTACAGGTTACTCACAAGGGTTTTTGATTGAGTGGGAGTATAGCAATGGCAGAAGAAAGTAAGCTACAAATGGAGAAACTGAATAGCACGAATGGTCTGATTGATGGAAAGAAAGAGTAGGTAAAAAGATATTGTTGGTTGGTAGCAGATCATCATGAAGGAACTGAAGATGTAGATGTTGCAGGTGTTGTTGTACCAGATGCTTTGGGAGGTTTCTTGGATGAAGTTGAATCTTGGATAACAAATTATGTTGCCTCTTTCCATGCAGCCCCAGGGAGAGGAGTTGGTGAGCCTTGCCAAAGAATTGGCAAAGGGGAAGTGAAGCTAAAATTGTAGATGGATGACACACAGTGGTTGAAGGAAGTCATGCAGGTACTAGTCTTGGAGATGAGTCTAATTTCTTCAGGAAATTTGGGTGATGAGAGATGTACTGTAACTCTCATAGCAGATACACTTGAATTAGATGGTGGTAAGAAAGTAAGTATCCTTTATCTATCTACTTATATTGCTGATTCACCTTCTGTTGTAGAGATGTGGCTTCATCGGCTTAGTCATATATGTAGAAGGAGAATGCCGGTTTTGAAGCGGAAGATAGATGTTTTTGACAAGCTAAAGAAATGGAAAGCCTTGGTGTTTATGGAGGAGATGACAGATAGAGATCAGCTAAGGGAACTGATTTATTCTGAGCAGAGTAGGGTTGATTTGATTAGGATTTTGATCCATGGAGAGCTCGTGGGTAAAACGTTATCACTCACAGACGAACATAGGTACCAGCATTGGTCACACAGTAACCAACATCGGCAATAAGAAGACCGATGTCGATCATGAAGGAACTGATGTTGGCAAAAAGGATACCGGTGTCGGCCAAAGAAACAACATCAGTAGTCAGGGTCAGTGCAGGGAACCAACATCGGTCGGGAGCAGACTGGAAGATGGCTGAGATCGGTCACTGGAACAGATATTGGGTGGACAACAAGCTATCAACAAGTCTCAAATGCTCATGTCAAGGTCAGAAAGGGTAAGTGAACCTCATATTCATTGTTCACCTTCTTTATATTGCTTATTGATGGTTGAGAACCAGGAAGATGTGAAGAGGCAATGCAGGTAGAATCCAGATACAGTGGGAGCTTGGCATGGATGAGGAGTGTGAGTCCTTGGAGAAGAACCAAACAAGTTTTTGTTGGTAGAGTTGTCAGATAGAAGAAAGCACTGAGAGACGGAATGGATTCCCATTTTAAAGAAGATAGTGGATGGACACATGAGATGGAAGGCCAAGGCATATGGTCTTGAGGAAGCTGTAGGACAATGGTACAGGTTTTGATAGGTGGATGACTAAGCATGGCTTCAGTCAACATCAGTGTAACTATTGTGATTTTATTCTTACTAGGTGGATGATGAGTCATGACATTATCTGTTACTGTATGTGGATGGTTTGCTAGTAGGTTTTGTACATACAGGGTTTTGCTGAGCTAAAAGGTAAGGTTAGTTCAGAGGCGTGTCATGAAGAATTTGGAGCAACAAAATTCTTTGGCATAAGAGACATGGAGATTTGGTCTCTAGTGGGAGATAATGTGAAGACGGTGTTGGTGAGGTTCATTACGTAGGTTGCAAAATCAGAAAGCACACCAATGGCTAGACAGTTCAAGCTTAGCTTGAAACAGGGTTCAAAATCACATGAGGTCTAGTGTAGACCTAAGTTTTCCCAATAAGTGGGGGTTTTCAAAAAGTATGGAGCCAATTCAGGGAAGGAGTATTGGAGGGCAGTTCAGTGGGACTAGTAGTAGGGATTATTGTTATGCAGGCTCAAGTTCTTCACTACATGGATATGTAGGTTCGGATGCGGCAGGTTACTTGAATGACATGTATAGCATCATAGGTTGTGTGGTGGTTAGTCTTCAGGATTGAGCTTGAAGAGGGATACAAGCTAGGAAATAGATTAGATGGGCTATAGATACAGGTTCAGGTGCAGCTGTTTATCTCCAAGTGGGAGATTGTTAGGTTATGGAGCTAAAAGCTTCACTAATGCAGACATGGAGGAGGTTGCAGAAGAGTTGCGGAGTGTCACAGACACCAGCATCGGTTAGGCCAACCAACGTCGGTAGGAAAGAGATAGGAAGAAACCAATGATGGTCAGAAGTCAGCCAGCATCGGCGATCCCCAGGTAGACAGGGACCGACGTCGGTCACTTGTGGTTCGAGCTGCGAGTATATTACGGGCAGTTGGTTGATGAACCAAGTGTTTGCATGTTTAGAGCTAATTTTAGACTGAGAGCTATGGATTTAATTATTGTATTAGATGTATAATTATTGTTTGGATGAGATCTATATAATAGACTCATGGTTATATTTTAAAAGTGTGCTAGAAAGCCATAGAGCTTTTAGAGAGAGCTAGTGTAGCTCCTCCTAGTTCCAAAGGGGTGCTGAGTGTGTATGATCAGGGAGAGTTGTAAGGTCTACAAGGTCTAGGAGCTGATCCACCGGGGTACTGGTTGAAGAATCATAAGGACTTGGTGAGGCAAGGACAAGGGTTCTTTAGGGGTGTAGAGATATCTACATGGTGAGTAAGGTCTAGTGATTTGCAAGTAGCAACAGAGAGCAGGAGATCTACTTGGAGTATGGTTGTGTACATGGTGAACTGGCAGCGTGTTACTGACTGGTTGGAGAGGTGAACATCAATTCTGTATTGGAGTTGATTGTTGTGACTGAGAGAGAAAGGGAAGAATGTCTTGAGGTGTGGCAAACCTTTGAGGTGGAGGAAGAAGTGGTATCTTCCTTATTGTATATTCTTCTGAGTGATTATTAATACAATTGTGTATTGTCTCTCAATTCCTGTGTTGTTTCATATTTCTAGTTACTTATTGATTCTGTTATAATTCCATGTTTAGTTGCTAATACAAGAAGTAATCATATGTGCTCTAATTGGTAGAGCAAGATCCTGACTAAGTAGGCATCGGAGCATGTTTATTGTTCTAGGTCCCTGACAGATGGCATGTTTTGACTTAAATGAATGTTTTTCAAGGGCATATTTCTCTTTTCTTTTAAGTTGAATGCAAAAAAAATGTTCTTTAATTCTATTTTTAATCGACCTACCTGTCTCCCCTATGTAAGGTATACCACATAAACAATCGACCTTGTAGACAACACTATTAAGTTTTGGATCCAATTTATCTTTATCAAACCTTAACATCATGTGTAACTTATTGATGGGAAAGAAAGTGGAATGTATATTATGTCATTTGAGAATTTTAGCTAATTTATTATAAATGCCTTTGACATAAGGAAAATAAGCTATAGGTCCCTCTAAAAAATACTCCTTACCTTTAGTTCTATTCATATTATCTTTCACTTTCTTGATAGCCTCAGCTATTTGTCTACCTGAGTATTTATTGAAATTAAAAAATTTATTTAGGTGATTGATTTCATGATTGATATTCTCCTTATCATAAATTTTAAAGGCCCTAGTGATTAAAGTTTTTAAGACTCCTACCTTTTAAGAAGGATGATGATGGGAGGAGACATACATATAAAGGTCTGTGTGTGTGCCCTTCTGATAAACATTTATAACTAATGAATGATCTTACTTCTTAAGCATGAGGACATATAAAAAAGGTATTTGGTGATCTATCTCAATTTGTTTGGTGAATTGAATGTTAGGAAACATATTGTTGAGGTGGGAATGGAAATATTCGAATCAATCCAAGCCATGTTTCCAACATAAGCTAGTGTTATCAACATATCTTTTTCAAAATTTAGGTTTCAATGGAAAATAATAAAGCGCAGACTCTTCAAATATTTCTATAAATAGGTTTGTAACCATGGGAGATAGAGGATACCCCATTGCCATGCCTTCACATTATTCATAAATAATACCTTTAAAAGTGAAAAAAGTCAAGTTCAGACATAAAACAACAAGATTAGTAGTTTTTATGTTAGTCAGATTACGGATCACTTCTACTGCTTCAACAATGGGAACCTTGGTATAGAGCTATACCACATAAAAAATTAAAAGTCATTATTTTCCACATTTTTATCCTTGATAAACTCAACAAAGTCATTGTTGACCAAATTTGACCTTGTAGGTTAAATTGGGACCCTTATAGGAAAAAAAATGAGTTTTAGCTACTTTTAGGGGTCTAATATTTTATAATTAGGTATGTTATAGTCCATTTGATATAATTTAATACTATTTTAGCCTTGATCATGATCCAATTAATCTATATGTCACTTTGAGTCATTTAGAAGGCTTTAAAGGGTCATAAATGCAAGTGGCATGGTTTTAAAGGTGTCCAAGTGTCGTTATTTCATATAAAATATCTAAGAAGTCAAATTACCTATCAATAATGCAAGTCTCATCTAAAACTTCCAAGTTATCTAACTAAAAATTAAGTAATCAATTAAAAATTGGAGTTTGGCACTTGTGTGACCCATGAGGGAAGGTGACACATGGGAGTAAGCCATGAAACATATATTAATCTTCATAAAGTTCATTTACATGCTTTTAATTCTCTTGAAGTTCTATTTTTGAGCTAAAACCATTTTGCTCCTTCTATGCCTTTCTAGACACATAGAAGTGGTAAGCAAGTTTATGCTTGGTACAGGCAGTTGAAGAGGTTTTAGGTCAAAATATTTTGTGAGGTGGTACTAAAATCAAAGAGATATATTTAAATAAAAATATTTTGAATATTGATTAATCATGCTTTATGAACCATCTCTAACAAGTTGACTATGTTTTTATGCTCATTGTTTCTTACACCCTATAGGTTTTGATCTTGTATGGTTAGTTATGTACAATCTAATTGATGAGATGGTTTCCATATGATCTTTAATATATACCCTCATGTTACCCATTATTTTTTTCACATTTCAAGGTGTTTAGATGAGCCAAATCTCTTAAGTTGTAGGAGAAATCACCATTCGATGTTGTAGGCAAATTTTCACCATTTATAGGACCTTCATGCTTCAAAAATGGATTTAGAGGGTTTTTTTAGGTTAATTTACATGGTTTAAATTTTATATTTATTCCCTTCTCCTTTAAATCTCATCTCTAAAGCAACATTCCATGAGTTGTAGTCATGAACAACATACAGTCAGCTCTTCACCCATTTTCACTTGCTACCATGATTGAATCACGTATAATAGAGGTATGTATAACATTAATGGATATTTAAGTATGGTTTCAAGGTTTTAATCATGATCTTAAGAATGAAAAAACAATTTAGACCTTTTAAAGAATGTAAAAGGGGACTGTTGCAGTCATACACAACACCTTCATATAGTCCACCATTGGAATGTGCACCTATAGGTGCTTGAAAGGGAAATCACATTAAAATGAGGATATTTTTATTTATTATAAATCCTCACAATTTGAAGGGAGTTAATTTCAACATTTTAAGGGGGTACATGATTATTGAAATTGAGACTCATCTTCACTACCTAAACCCATTATCTACCTACATACCTTTCAAAGTGCATCTACAAGAGCCTCTTGAGATGACATAATAATGGAATGGGAGTTTTGGTAGATGTTTAAATATTTTATAGTAATAATAGTGAATCTAGAAACCTTTAAAAAGCTTATAACTTTTCATAAACATGTAAGTCTTGTATACTACCTATAATTCTTATCTACTACCTACATACCTTTCAAAGCACACCTACATGAGTCTCCCTAATGATGTCATATTGAGATGGAAAGTTTGATAAGTGTTTAAATATTTAAATAATTATAATAATACATTTTAACACTTTGGTAAATATTTAATTTATCATAAACCTTTATAACTTGCATACTACTCATATTTGCTTATTGTTTGTATATATGCAAATAACCACCTACAGGTGGTGTTAACTGAGAACTGAGGACACTTTATGGAGATTTTGGATAGGATATAAAATTATTGAAGTTTCAAGTGTGAATTTAAAAATAATACATAAAGGTAATAAGTTACCATATGGGAAAATATACCTAGAAATTGGTGAAATAAAATAATAACTATGTTCAGGGAGACTTTCCAGAAAAAGTGAAAATAGAGGCCTAAGGTTATTTTGGTAGAATCATACAACATGGTTTCAAAGAATTCAAATTATTATTAATGACCAAGTATTGTATTCCATATATAATACATGATCCATGAAAATTTTAGAGGGTATATGATCAATGGAGGATGATTGTTGAAGAGCTCTGATATGCACTGAGTTTAAGTAGTAATATCTATAGGTTTTGAACTCCAAGGCAAATTTACATTTCAAGGTTGAAATGAAAACCATTTTCATGATTTAATTGTATTATATATTATTAATAACCTAAGTATCACTTAGATATGATCATATACTATGTTTTAGGTCCCCATGTACACCTACATGTGTCCACGTGTTGAACTATGCACCTACAGTCAGGGGTCAAAATCCACATCACCCATTGTAAGGGCTTAAGAATATAAACATAAACATTGGTTGATTAATTAATCAAAAATTCCTTATAGGATATATAAATGAGCATGAAATATTTCCTAGCTCTCAATTCACACCTACAGAATCCTTTTGACCTATAGTTGACTATGTTTGATTTTGACAAATAGTAAACAGGTTTGAGGTATATAGGTGATGATATAGATAATAAAAGGTGAAAAATGGGTCATAAGAAGTGTAAAATGATAAAAAATTAATCTATATAATTTTATAAACATATTTCTTAAGCTAAATTATGTAAAACAACCTACAAGTATGATGTTTTGAGGTCAACATAGTCAAGAATTTATACAAATAGTCTGACTAGGTAGGAGTATAAGGAGTATGTAGAAGGTAAGAGAGATAAATGAATATGGGAATAAATAAAATATGATCATGATATTATTATGGAGATATAATGTTAGAAAAGGAGTAGAGGAATACCTCTTTTCAAGTGCACACATAATCTATATGATGAAAACCTTGCAGACAATACCTTTTTCCAAGTCTATTTTGTGTTTTTATGCTTTTGGAAGGTCAACTGGAATGATAAAGGGATAATATTTAATAAAAAAATAATTTTAAACTTGAGTAATCTCATCCAACTTTTATTTTTTATGATGAAAGAGGGTAAGTACCCTCTATTTTATCTTAGAAAGAGGGTGCTTCCCCTTAGGCATAAACTGGTAGGTTTGAGAAAGAAGATAGAGGGATGATTAAGGAGATATTTTAAAATTTAAAGGAGGTTTGGAAAGTTGTATGACACATAAGAAAATATGAAAAAACATTCATATAGGTATGGAACTAAATAAGGTGATCTAAACCTTAAGGTTGTAGTCAAGTTTAGTTGGGTAGGGTTTTGGCCTAGTGCCCAAATGAAAGGTCATTTTCATTTCTAGATGTAGGTGAGATTTATACCATATTTAAACATTGTTTATGGGATGAATTTATAGGTTTTAAGTATTTTAAAGTTCATGATAAACCACAATAAATCCATTATGGACTCAAAATCACATCAAGCCTATGCAAAATAAGGAGAAGAACATGAGAGGTCAAATTAAAGATCTCATAACTATATGGTCTTGGTGCATGGGATCTCAAGAACTTGGGAAAAGTTGACAGGGGTACTAAGCTTCATTCTTGTGAAATTTTTTTTCAACTTCAATGTCCCATTTTTATGAACAATGGCTAAGAGGGTAAAATAGGCCTAAACCATTGCTAAACCCCTTGAATGACCTGATGAAGGAAATGGAGATGGAAAGCTACTATAATGGATTAGTTTGACAATGAAAGTGATTAGATGTTGTAGAATACTCAGTCAAGCTCCCTAACATTAGGATTAGCTATATGGAATTATATGGAGGTTTTCTTGATTGTTTTGTGTATTGTATAGGTTATAGGAAGTTTCAAGAGATGAAATAAACTTTGGAAGAAAGATTAGAACTTAATATAACTACCAATGTAAATTTAATCACTTTAAAAAATACCTAAGTGTTCAAACAATATCTCTCATCTCAGCCAATCAAAATTTGCATAGTGAACATAATGGTGAGAAGGGTGGAAAACTTCAAGTAAGCTAATTTTAAGGTGTGCCTAATGATTTTAAGGATATGGAGGGCATTTAAACATGTAATTCACTCCATTTTACATATTTTCATGGTAAAATGATGACTTTTTGGAGGCCAAGTGTGCAGGGTGTATGAAAGAAGAGTTATTTTGATTAAAAATGGTGATAGCTCATTTTGGAAAGATTCCAGATCACCAAGACTACAAAAAATGCATGAGAGGCATGTATGAAATCATTACCTATCTTTACAATCATCAAACCTATCCCTAATCAGTTTTAGGATGTTCAAATAGGGCTAAATCATGAAGGTAGTTTTTTGAGCCAACAAAAGGAAATTTATGCCATTTTTCAAGAATTTCATGCCTTGAATAGCCACTTGTCTCTTTTGACATTGCATGGTCCATTTAACATCCTATTATCATACACAAGGAACTCATTTTCTTAGCTTGACAAGTGCCTTTGTGACCTTTAGATTTCGTTTTTCTCCTCTCTCTCTCAAGTTCTATAAGAACTAGCCATTTTGGACTTTGTAAATTAATTTCACCTGAGTATGGTAAAGCCTTGCTCATTTATATACCATGGATCAATACATAATAATAATTTTTACCTCTTCCATGACTATTCATAGTTTTTTTTACTTATATGATTGATCTTCCTTAGTGATGAATCATGTTTCCTTAGCATGTTGTCTCATTCTCTCACCTATTTGTAGATGGAAAGCTTCTTCTTGTAGCTCATGTGAAGTGTTGTAGGAAGTGCCAATGTTGAGTGAGTTATCCTATTCAATAGTGTCATTATATACCTCTTGTCTCATCCTCCTAGCCTAAACATTCACCATAACCTCATAATGAAATATAGATGTGATAAGATGCAGAATGGAGAAGTGTATGTTTGGTTAGTCCCTTGTTCTTATGTGTAACATGAAGCTAGTTGGTAGTCATCAAATAATTTGGTGTATTACCTCCTTTAGGATAGTTTTATTTGATTTTTATCTCTCCCTTTTCCCTCACAAGCATAGTTGTAATAGTGCTCTATAAGTGGTACATTAAGGGAGCTATCCCTATCTAGAGATTCAACTCATTCTTAGGCTCACCCACAACCTGGAGGTGTTTTAATTATGCCACTTAGATGAGAAGAGATGAGACATCTCTTCAAATGGTGAAAATCTAAGTGATAATTTTTTTTGGCATGCTCGATGGGACTCTTATTCCAAGAAGTTGAAAGATTTTAGGTGTTGTCTTTCAACACATCAACCTTTAAAGGCATCTATCCAAGCATCAATGGCAACTCTAAAGTTACATCAACTAGTCAAGTATACCAAGTTTTACTTTTGAAGATTATTGGTAGTATTTTTATTTATGTTCTTGCTTTCAATGAGGTTCCATGTCTAATTTTGGTGTTGAGTACTATTTTACACAAGTTGGTGAGTTTTATCAAGTTTATGGAACTCCCTATTAGCCTTTGTGTGATTTTTACTAGCCTTATTATGATACCTATCAAATAAAACATGATACTTATCAAACTAATCATGAGTTGTATCAATCCTATAACTAACCTGTCTCAATATCTTGCTCCTCCTAGTCAACCTAGTCACTTCTCAAGTCAATTTATGTCCACCTTGAAACAAACTCTCTTAGTATATGAGAAGTACATGATAAAGCTTGACACACTAAGGGAACATGGTTAATATGTTCTTATTAATCTTATTCATAATGTGAAATATGTTTTAGAACTGGTTAACAGAGAGTGGGCACTTATTGAGAGCACTAATTGGCAAAGGCTCACAAGTGAGATGCTAGATGTAGGTGGCTTGATTGCATCCTTAGAAGATAGGATAAGAATTTATGAAGATAATTCTCACCAAGTGTATCAACCCTCATATCCACCTCCCTAATATTTCTATCAGTCCTACTTGACCCCTACTTATGAACCCAATCAAGCTTATCAAAGCCATCTTTTTCCCAGTCAGTTGGAAGAGAGAGTTAGGGAGACAAGCCTTTTTTTTGAAGAAAATATTGATAGGTAGATTGAGTTTGGAAATAGGTATATTAAAAGTCCATATAATCATTAAAATGAGTATAATTTAATCCTTTATTTACCTCTCTAATTGCATCCCCAACTTAAGAAGTGACCTCTAGATATGAAATTCCAAGTTGGAGATAAGGTGGAGAATCCAAGCCTAAAGAGATCCCAAGTTTCTTGAACGCTTCATCTACTCAAAGTGAATAATTACCTAAAGAAGAGAATCCTAATCCTAACATCCTAATTTGGAATAAGGTAGTGTAATCATAGGGAAATAAAGGAGATAAAAGCCTTGATAAGGAGTGTGAAGTTGAGAAAGAGCTTGATCCTATGTAAGTCCCTCCCACCCTTCCTCAAGAGACCTCTTGTCATCCATATGAGCCCTCTTCTAATAATTATCCTCATGATCATTCATATCAACTTAAATAAATAATTTTCCAAGAGAAACTATCCAAGAAAATTGAAGAGTTAGAGTCAAGGATGAAATTGTTAAGTCCAGGTGTGATGGAAGGTTTAGAGCCCAAAAAAGATCCTATGCCTAAAAACACCCCATATAACCTTCCTCAAGAGAGTGATCAAACTAAATTAGATGTTAATGAAGTTATTTTTAAATGGAAGGAAGAAAATCAAGCTATTTTATCTCAAGTTTTTCCTCCTCTTTCTCTAGAGCTTCCAAAAGAATCCTCTACATTTCACTCTCAATCTAATTTTGTGAGCTATGTTCCACCTCCACTAACTATTTATTCTTGTCCTCACCCCATAAACATTTTAATTTATGGACATATTTTATGGGAACATAAATAGGATAATTTGGTTGAAGAAAATTTATAACTCTTTGTTAAAGAAAGTGTAGCTCTTTGGCAACCTCATTGGGCTAAGTCACCTGATTTCAAGATGCCTAGTCTTGGCATCACCAATAAGGAGAAAAGGATTGAGGATTTTTTAGTACTTGAGAAGTAAATTTAGGTTAAAATAGTTGAATTAAAACTTGAGATCCCTCAGAGGTTCTAAATTTTGAAGAAGAGAAAATCATTATAGGGACTCCCTTTGGTGATCACAACTATAATTCTACCTTCTTGTGTGAAAAGAAACATGTTGAAGACTCTTTTACAACTTCCTATGAGGAATGTGACAAAAAATTGAAGAGGGAATTAATTGAATAATACTATACATCTGATCAAAAATTTGTTTATAATCATCTCAATCATGAAGATGAATGTGCTATTAATTATGGAGAATAATTTCAAGTCATCCCCAAAGAGGTTGTAGTCGTAAAAAAATCTCTTGAGACCAAGGTGGAAGTTGTTGTTCTTGAAGATGACCCAATACCTCATCCTAATTTTGAATCACCCTTAGATGCATTAGATCTTGAATAAAACCAGCTTGATGACCTCATACATCAAGAAGATAAGATTGAAGAGGTAATGGTTGTAGATGATAAAGAGGACAAAAATGATTAGCAACTTGAAATGAAGTTCTTTCACTAGCTTGAAGAGATTTTCCAAGTTGAGGGTCAAGTACATGATAAGGTGGAGAAAGAGTCTTCCATGGAGGAAAATGACCAAGATTTGGTATAATATGAAAATCTCCTTGATGAGCTAGAATAACTTGTAGTTGAGAAGAAACCCAATCTTATTAAAAGTACTACGGAAATCAAGAAGGTATGCCTTGTTAGACCACCATCATAGGTTGTAATTGAAGATCCATATGATAAAATTGAGGCTATTTGGATACAATAGGATTTTATTTCCATAGCCATCCTATTTGGAACTACTTTTTTGTCATTAAACATCATGCAAATGAAGTTGGAAAACATCATGAAAAAGTTGGAGGCATCAATTTCAAAAATCAAAAGACTACATGTTTCATTCATTCCTTCATGCCATGAAGTAATAAGGGTTTCAAACTTGCCCTTTGATCTAGGAGGGAGTTTTCATTTCAGGTTAGTGTTTGAGTCAGTTGGTTAAGTTTAGTATGTGTGTTCCATAAGTGCTCATGAAGGACATGCATGTTTGTTTTGCTTTATGTGTGCCCTTTATTTTGTGTGGTTGAGGTATTCATTCGTCTTGTATTCATAAAATCTTATTGTTAAGGTATCTTTGTTTGTCTCAAACTTAATATGACTCCCTAATACCAATGGACTAATAAGGTTACTGATCTTTAGTATACTAGACATACTACCCCTATGAGTCACCAATTTGTTGACCAAATTGACCCTACAAGTCAAATTGGGACCCATATAGGAAAAAAATTGAGTTTTAAGTGTTTTTATGGGTCTAATATTTTATCATGAGGTATATGATAGTCTATTTAATTCAAATTAATGCTATTTTAGCTTTGATCATCATCCAATTAATCTATATATCACTTTTAGTCATTTAGAAGGATTTTATGGGTCATAAATTAAAGTAGCATAGTTTTCAAGGTGACTAAGTGTCCTTATTTCCTATAAAACATCCAAGAAGTCAGATTACCTATCAATAATGTTAGGCTCATCTAAAACCTATAGGTTATCTAATTGAAAATCAAGTAATCAATTGAAAAGGGGAGTTTGGTACTTGTACGACCCATGAGAGAAGGTAAAACATGGGAGAAGGCCATGGAACATCTATTAATATTTCTAAAGTTCATTTCCATACTTTACATGCTCTATAAGTGCCATTTTTGAGCTAAAACCATTATGTTCCTTCTTTGCCTTTTTAGACACATAGAAGTGGTTAGCAAATTTGTGCTTAGTATAGGTAGTTGAAGAGGTTTTAGGTCAAAATATTTTTGGAGGTGGTATTAAAATAAGAGAGATCCATTTATGTAACAAGAGTTTTAATATTTGTCAATCATGCTTTATAAACCATCTCTAACAAGTTGAATGTGTTTTTTTGATCACTATTTATTGCACCCTATAGGTTTTGATCTTATAATAATCCAATTTCTAAGATGGTTTCCAGATGATGTTTAATATATCCCCTAATGTTGCCTATTATTTGTTTCATGTTTCAAGGTGTTTGGATGAGCCAAGTATCTTAAGTTGCAGGAGAAAGCACCATTATATGTTACAGGTAGATTTTCACCATTTATAGGACCTTCATGATTTGAAAATGGATTCAAGGGGTTGTGTTAGGTTCATTTACATGTTTTCAATGTTCTCTTGATTCCATTCTCTTTTCAATCTCATCTCTAAATCAACATCCCATGAGTTATAGTCATGAACACTGTATACAGTCAACTCTTCACCTATTCTCACTTGCTGCCATGATTGAATCATGTGTAATAAAGGTCTGTATAATATTCATGGAGATTTAAGTATGGTTTCAAGGTGTTAATCATGATATTAAGTAGGAAAAAAAAGAATATACCCTTTAAATAATGCAAAAGGGGACTATTATAGTCATACACAACACCTTCATACAATCCACCATTGGAATGTGTACCTATAGGTGATTGAAATGGAAATCACATTAAAATAATTCTATTTTGTTTTTATATAAATATTCACAAGTTTAAGGTAGTTGATTTAAACATTTTAAAGAGATATATGATTATTGAAATTAAAACTCATCTTCATTGCCTAAACCCACTGTCTGCCTGCATACCTTTCAAAGTACATCTACAGGAGCCTCTTGAGATGACATCATAATGGAATGTGAGTTTTGGTATTTGTTTAAGTATTTTATAGTACTAATAGCTCATTTAGAAACCTTTATAAATCATATAACTGGTCACAAGCATGTAAATCTTACATCTTATAATTCTCATCTACTCCCTGTATACCTTTCAAAGCACACTTACATGAGTCTCCTTGATGATGTCATATCGAGATGGAAATTTTGATAAGTGTTTCAATATTTAAATAATTATATAATTAAATTTTAACACTTGGGGAAATATTTAATTGATCATAAACCTTTTTAGCTTTCATACTGCTCATATTTGCTTATTGTTTGTATATATGCAAATAACCACCTATAGGTGGTGTTAACTAAGAACTGAGGACACTTGATGGAGATTTTAGAGATTATATAACTTTATTTAAGTTATAAGTGTGAATTTAAAAACATTTAGATAAAGTTAAGAAGGTACCATATGGGAAAATTAACCTAGAAGTTGGTGAAACAAAATAATGACTGTGTTCAAGGAGACTTTCCCAAAAAAGAGAAAATAGAGGCCTAAGGTCATTTTGGTAGAATCATAAAGCATGGTTTAAAAGACTTAAAATGCCTCTTAATAACCAAATATTTTATTACATACATAGGAAATGATCCATTAAAATTTAGAGGGCTAATTATCAGTGGAGGATGATTGTTGAAGTGTTCTAATATGCACTTTTATGCACTGAGTTTAAGCAGTAATATCTACAGGTTTTGAACTCCAAGGTGAATTTCCATTTCAAGGTTTATATGCAAACCATTTTTCATGATTGAATTGTATTATATGACCGAATAAAATATTAATGACCTAAGGATCACCTATAAAGTCTCATTTACTATGTTTTAAGTCCCCATGTACACCTACAAGTGTCCACTTCTTGAACTATGCACCTATAGATAAGGGTTAAAATCCACATCAACCATTGAAAGGGATTAAGCATAGAAACGATAACATTGGTTGATGAAAAATTAATCCCAAAGGGGTTAGAGGATATACAAATGAACATGACATATTTCTTAGTGTGAAATTCACATCTACAAGATCTTTTTGACCTATAGTTGATTATGTCTATTTTTGAAAAAAAGTAAGCATGTTCGAGGTATCTAGGTGATGATATAGTTTATAAAAGGTTAAAAATGGGTAAAAACATGTGTAAAATGATTAAAATTACTCTAAAAAAGTTGATAAACATCTTTATCAAGATAAATCATGCAAAATAACCTATAGGTGTGATGTTTTGAGGTCAACACAGTCAAGAATTTATACAAATAGTTTGGACTAGGCATGAGTATAAGGAGTATGTGGAAGGTAAGAGAGAAAAATGAAGATGGGAATAAATAAAATATGATAATTATGGTATTATGGAGATATAATGGTAGATATGGAGAAGAGGAAAACCTCTTTTCAAGTGCACACAGTCCATATGATGAAAATCCTACAGACAATACCTTTTTCCAAGTCTATTTTAGGTTTTTATGCTTTTGGGAGATCAAATGGAATGATAAAGGGAAAATATTTGGTATATAAAATATTTTACAATTGATTAAGATCATCCAAATTTTAGTTGTTATGATGAAATAGGGTAAGTACCCTCTATTTTGTTTTAGACATAGGGTACTTTTCCTTAGGAATAAATTGATAGGTTTGAGAAAGAAGATAAATGGATGAGCTAGGAGATATTTTAAAATTGAAGGAGGTTTGAAAAGTTTTATGACACCTAAGAAATATTATAAAACATGCATATAGGGATGGAACTAAACAGGGTGCTTTAAACCTTATGGTTGCAGTCAAGTCTAGTTGGGCAAGGTTTTGGCCTAGTACCCTAATGAAAGGTCATTTTCATTTTTGGATGTAGGTGAGATTTATACCCTATTTAAACATGTTTATGAGATGAATTAAAAGGTTTTTAATATTTTTAAGTGCATGAGAAACCACAATAAATCCATTTTGGACTCAAAATCACATCAGGCCTATGCAAAATAAGGAAAAGAACCTGAAAGGTCAAATTGAAGAGCTCATAACTATATGGTCTTGGTGCATGGGAGCTCAAGAACTTGGGAAAAGTTGATAAGGGTCCTAAGATTTATTATTGTGATTTTTTTTTGTAACTTCAACATCCCATTTTTATGAACAATGGCTAAGAGGGTAAAATAGGCCCAAACCCTTGCTAAACCCTTGGAATGACCTGATGAAGGAAATGGAGATGGAAAGATACTCTAATGGCCTAGTTTGACCATGAAAGTTATTGGAGGTTGTATAAGACTCAATTAGGCTCCCTAAAATCTAGATTAGTTGTATGGAATTGTATGGATGGAGTAAAAAATAGGGTTTTCTTGATTGTTTTATGCATTGTGTAGGTTATAGGAAGTTTCAAGAGATGAAATAAACTTTGTAAGAAATATTAGGACTTAAGATAACTCCCCATGTCAATTTAATTACTTATAAAAAATCCTAAATGTTTAAATAATAGCTCTCATCTTAACCAGTCAACACTGTCATAGTGAACATGATGGTGAGAAGGGTGGAAAACTTTAAGTAAGCTAATTTTAAGGTGTGTTTGATGACTATAAGGAAATTAAGGGTATTTAAACATGTAATTAACTCTAATTTATTTATTTTCATGGGAAAATAATTCCTTTTTGGAGTCCAACTGTGTAGGGTATATGAAAGAAGAGTTATTTTGACTGCAGATGGTGATAGCTCATTTTGGGAAGATTCCAGATGACTAGGACTAAAACCAATGCATGGGGAGGCATGTATGAGATAATTATCTCTCATTAAAATCATAAAACCTATCCATAATATTTTTTTTTATGTTAAAACAAGGCTAAATCATGAAGGTAATTTTTTGAGCCAATAAAAAGAATTTTATGCCACTTTTCAAGAGTTTCATGCCTTGAATAACTACTTATCTCATCTAAATTTTCATGGTCCATTTCAAATCCTCTTTTAATTAAAAATTAAATCATTTTATTATTTTTAAAAGTGTCCTTGTGACCTTTGAAATTCTTTCTTCTCTTCTCTATCTCAAGTTCTATAAGAACTAGCCATTTTGGCCTTTGTAAATTATGCTCCACCTGAGTATGGTGAAGCCATGCTTATTTTTATACCATGGATAAATAAATATAATTTATTTTTTCCTATTCCATGACTATTAATAGTGTGTTTTACTTGGATTATTTATCTTTCTTAGTGATGACTCTTATTTCCTTTGCATGTTGTCTCATTCTCTCACCTATTTATAGTTGGAAAACTTACTCTTACATGTCATGTGAAGTATTCTAGGAAGTGTCAAGGTTGATTAAGTTATCCTATTCAAAAGTGTCATTATATATGTCTTGTATAGTCCTCCTAGCCTAAAAATTCACCATAACCTCATAATGAAATATTGATGTGAGAAGATGCATATTAGAGAAGTGTATGGTTAGTCCCTTATTCTCATGTGTAACATGAATTTGGTTGGTAGTCATTAAATAATTTGGTGTATCAACTCTTTTAGGATAGTTTTATTTGAGTTTTATCTATCTTTTTTCCCTCATAAGCATAGGTGTAGTAGTGGTCTACAACTAGTACACCAAGGGACCTATCCCTATCTAGAGATTCACCTCATTCATAGGCTCACCCATAGCCTATAGGTGTTTCAGTTGTGCCACTTGGATGAGGAGAGATGAGAAATATCATCAAAGATTAAAAAAATAGTGACAATAGTCACCTAAGTCATGAACAAAAGAATATGTTTTTCCTACAAGGTGTTTAATTGTATTGGCTAAGAACATTTGCAAGATTATAAGTCACAAAGTCAATGGTATCTAAAATAGGTCTAAATAGAACTCATATTTTATGAATTTTTGGAGCCCCATATATATGGGGGGTAGCTTATTTTTTGGGAATTAACTTATTTTTAATTCAATTATCAAAGTAATAAGACTTAATAACTTTAGTGACATTTTTAATAATGTTGTAAATTAGGTTACTCTCAAGCTTCTTGTAACTGCCAATATTATAAAGGTGATCTATAATTTTAATATCATAGTCACTATGGTTAAGGACCATTGTATCATTCCACTTATTATCTTTGAAGATCATAATATCTTTTTTATTATTTATGTCCTTAAGAGCTCCCTATTCTTCTTTATAAATGTTACAGGAAGGTGGTTCTATTTTATGTAAAGTAACTGCACAATCTTGTCTAACTTCTTATGCTAAGTTTAAAGGAAGGTTTTTAAGAGAAATATCTATTCATATAATGAAATATTATATAGGTATTATATGAGGGGTAATAATAAATCCTAATTAGATTTTTAATATGTTGAAAGAGGACTTATCTAATAAGTGGTTAGAAATATTGACAACTAATTTAGTCTCCTAGTTTAGAATAATGTCATAGGTATTTGGAGCCTTAGAATAAAATTTAAATTTATTATTATATGGAGGAATGTCTGACCCATATTATACTTATTCCAAAATTTAATAATTATTAATTTTAAGATTGTTTTTGTTAATATCATCATCATCATCAGTATCATTTTTAATACTAATGTCATTAATACATCATCATCATAATCATTAGTATCATTTTTAATATTAATGTCATTAATACATCATCATCATCATCATCATCATCATCATCATCATCATCATTGCTGCTGTCATTGTTATTTTTAATATTGTTACTTTTATAATTATTCAAGTCATTGATATTAACCATAGTATTATTAATATAAAAATTATTATTAATAGTATTAATATCATTGTTATTAATAATATCAATATTAGAGTTAGCGTAAGTGTAATTATTTGGTATGTTTATAATATTTATATTATAAACATTGTCCTTAATATTCATAGTTTGCCCCACCATGGGGGGATTCAATCACAACTCATAGAACATTTTAAAGGTTTTTTCTTTAATATTATTACTAATATTGAAAACAAAACCTAAATTAAAACTATGAATAGGTTACCTTGATTCATAACAATTGCTTTACATACATCCAAGATTAGGCTAAAATCAAGGGAAAAAATTGAAATATTATCTCCAACAAGCTCATATTATCATTTAAAACTTCAAACACCCTGATATTTATTGAAATGACTAATATCTTGGCTTTGATCTCTATAGAAGACACCAAATCCTTATTAACTTATTATTCTTCTATCAGGGAGAATGAATCAAAATCCTTGGCTATGTAACTTGTTCGATTATGTATTAATGTTCCTACAGGTGACTCTAACAAACTATTATGTACAAAATTTTGTGGATGCATTAAAATATTATTCCATACTTCCTCTTGAAGAATGCTTTGTATAGATGAAGATTCACTTCCAAACTTGAAACTAAGTAATGTAATAGAAGGAAAAGTGCATTTTTGTTTTTTACCACTAAGAGTCAACATTTCATCTCTAATTCCACCTATAGCTTGAATCTCCAAATTGTTAATTTTATCCTCTAAAGACATCAACAAATATGATTAATATTGAGAAGAAGCATTTATATCAAAAATTCCATTACAATCCTCAAATCAAAATGTTTAAAATTATCTTCTAATGAAGACTCACCTATTAGAATGTTAGTGTTTTGTATGTACTGATTACTTCTACCTAGCACTAAAAAATTTATATTATATCTAGTTTCCACCTTATTAAGAGTAGTTAAATACACTAAATTTGAAATATTCCCCCATAATTATACTTCCAGAACACTAACCAGTTCTAAATGTAGCTTGTACATCTTATTAGACAAGTTATTCATGTCATACCTCATCCTGCCAATCACATATCTAAGTAAAGAAAGACTCGTGCTATCAAAAATATTCTTATTTCTATCTTTTTTTTTGGAATTATTAATACAAATACATGAAGGAAAATTAATATGATCCTTACATCAGTTTAAGAATGTAAGGTTTGTTGTTCTCTTGGTAAGTTTAATATGAAGTTTTTAAAAAATGTGAGGCTTTGAGTACATATCCCTCCCATGAAGGGTAATTATCAAATATTTTATGCTTCCAAAGTCCATACAATTATAGATAATATTTTCTAGAAGAAATTTTTTCAGATTTTGATAATCAATGTGTTTTGGATCCACTACTATGATTCTTCATCAGGAAAGAAACATATGTGGAAACAACAGAACCTCGATTCTTAAAAAGAAAGAAAATAGATGTTGCAAAAAATTGCCTAAAATAACAAAGTAGACATTATATTTAGTTTCTAAAAACAAAAATAAATAAAGTTTAGAGATTTTTATATTTTCAAATTTAAATTTCAATAAATTAATTATTAAGAATTTTATTATTAGTTTAAATCTATTATCATTTATTTAAAGCATCTTAAAGGATTTATGGAAACCTATTAAATTCACTTTTTTATATTTAATTATTATAGAAATTAATTAAGATAAAAAAAAAAATAAATTATTTGAGGCAAAAGAGACCAAACAACTTAAAATGGAAATATAAAAAATTATAAAAACAAAGAAAGCTCCATAAACCAATTCTAAAATAAACTACCCTCCTGTAGACACCGAAATCGTGTCTACTCCCTTGGTCGTCCTCCCCTTCTCTCCCCCTTGGTCCTCTTAACCACTCCTAACCTATGTCTTATTAATTTGAAATAACTATCTTATTTTAAGTTAATAATTCTCTCTCCCTTGCCACCTCACCACCCTAGGATGCCCTTCTTTGGATTCCCTTCATCCCCCCATGACCCATTTATGACCTATTCCTCATCCTCACACCCATTACACCCTTCTTGACCATTTCTTACCCCACCACTTAAACCCGACGATTGGGAAAATGGACGAAAGGCTATTTTTAGCCTTTTTCCTACCTTCTAGCCACCGACGTCGGTCAACTGTCAACCGACGTTGGCGTTATTACCGGCATCAATTTCCTTCATAACAGTTTTCTGCATTCGTTATCCACCCTGGGCCCTTGCTCTTCATCCAACTCTTGAATCTGGTAATCTGATCAATCAATCCACCAACCTTCAAACCTCTCTCTCTCTCTTAGGCACACATCAAGCTCCACCAACAACAGGTCTTCTACACTACTAAGCATCAACAACAGGGACATCAAGCACAACCAGTCTGCAACATCCATTCTCTAGCAGTTATGAGGTATCTCTACTATTTTCATTTCAATATTTTCTTTTAATTCATCTGTCATTCAGCCTACTACCCATTTTCAACCTCTCCTGCCCAGACCCCTTCCAGACCTGCTCTTCTTGGAGATGCTAAAAGGCCTCCTCTACCCATTTGTTCCTTTTTGACATTCTATCCATTATCCCAGACCTTTGCATAAACTCTCAGACCCTTAACCAAACCCAAAATCCTTCTCAGACCCGTCCACAGACCAAAAACTTGACCAGACCTCGTCTAAAGCCTACCGCCCTGACCGATGCCAGCTGTAGAGACCACTACCCCCACCGACGTTGGCATACTAACCGACATCGGTAGACCTTGACTAACCGACGCTGGTAGGACCACCGACGTCGGCAACTGTGACCAGGCTGACAACAACATTTAGGTAAGCATTTGCTTCCATTTCCTTTTCAGTCTTTAATCATTTCTGCCTTTTATCATTTTGCTTTTTATCAGACATTATTTTTATCAATTAGTGGGTTGACATCGCTTAAGGAAGTCTTTGTACTTTTGGGATCAAGCGTTCGCTTGGCAGCCCACCATCTCCTCATCTAACGCCTTTTCCTGTTTTAGTCTCTTTCTTTTTCAGGTGTCATCCTCCACAACCAAAGAGGAGTTCTCACAATGTCTGGATTATGGTGTGAAAGACTTTATCCAGGTACATACAAGCCTTAGACCATTTCTTCTTAGTTTCTTATTCTCTCTGTGAATGTGAAAGCGAAATCTCGTATAGAAACATTCTGGCACGCCCAGTGGGACCCTAGGGTCTTCCTTGGGTTCTTTTCTTTTCTTTTCATATAGGGTGCACTAGGTTTCTCCTTTTCACCTCTTTCTTCTCTATCTTACAAAAGACATCATAAGAAAGATTAAAAAGAACTTTTATTTCTTTTCTTGCATCTTAGACTAGTCAAAAATCATATTCTTCAACCCTTTCTCCATTTGTCTTCATATGAATTAACATTTTGACTTGGGCTTAAAACACATTGCATTTCTACTTGCTTGCATTTCTTAGTCCACATCTAGTAATTAGACCACATCATGAATTAATCACACTTATGTTACACAACCGAATCACCTGCAAAAATAAAACATCAAACTTACTTGAGACAAGGCCCGACTGGGATTTCATCCCCCAGCGGATACCTTACCCCTCCCTGGCAATCTCACTTGGATTTCATCACCAAGGGGAAAGCCCACTCCGTTCTCTGGCAGAGGATAATATCTAGGGGAGGTATATTTTGGCTAAGCGAGACCAACTTATCACTGGGCTTGTGAAGTGAGGGGAGCTTGCTCCTTAGCACTAGGCCATGTATCGAACCTAACCCAGACTCTTGAGCACCTAAACAAACCTGAAACCATCCATAGACTACCTCTTCTAGGACCCGTCTCAAAAGCCAACCTCCCAAATATCACTTTAAGGCATAAGCCATAGGATTCTAAAAGTTGATTCTTAGGATTTAATGCTTAGGGTCTACCTGTCTCCATCTCTATTTTTCTATTCCTATCTGCTTGTTTGAGCTAGTGAGGACGTTCTTCTTCTTTTTTTCCAAAAACTCTCAAATCTTTTGGGTTTCTGGAAACCATAGTCATCGGCATCGGTTTTACCACCAATGTCGGCAACCTCACCGGCATCAGTTATCTGACTGATGTCGGGCATATATTCTCACCGACATCAGTTTTTAAACTGATGTCAGTCACTATCACAGTCCTTTTTTTTTCAAAACAACAGCCTAAAACCCGACCCTTTTTTTACCAAAACCACATTCTGAGTTTCTAAAATTGAAAAAACATAGTTTCTAAAACCTAACCCTGTTTGCCTTGAATGGTTTTGACACGCAGTCAAACCAAGGCTCTTCTTGACCATGCAAGACATCAACTGCTTCCACCTTCCCCATCCATAACTAGTCCTATGATGGATTTTCACTCAGAGACTGAAAGAACTCCTACTTGACCGACCCTGACTCAGACCCCCATTGTCCCTGAAGGGGACCAAGATTTCAAAAGATTCTTGGACCTCAATGTCAAAGCCCTCCAAAACTATCTCACAAGAAACCAAATGTGAGACCTTTCACTCATAGTGGCAATGACATCAACGTCATTCGCTACTCAACCCATCATGACTCAGCCTATTGTCTCAACTAGTCACTTGACCATGGCCAATACACAAAGTTTGGCCTCCCCATCTATTTTTGAACCTACCTCCATCGGGGTGTCATTACCCCCTCAACCGCACACAATTCAACCGAGTTCTACACCATACCAGAACTTGGTTGTCTCGACCTCGCCCACTCTTGCACCTATACACGTAAAAGTGACAACCTATCCTTTTACCAGTGCCGCCACTCAACCATCTATGGTGGTATCTAGTCAACTTGTGTCCTCTAATTTCATGGCACGAGCCCCTTTGATTATGACATCTATCCCTATGATGCGCTACCCATATGTTGCACCTACACAAGCACAACCAACCATGTCATGTTCCTCCTCTAGCCTCTTTCAAGTGCCCTACAACCTAAGGGGTGTTCCACCCACCGATCCGTCAGTAGACATCATCAAAATGCTGATGGACAAAATGTCTAGTCTCGAGACCTCTATTTTTGGTTCATGCAATGCCCTCTCATATGAGCAAATTTGCAACAAACCCATTCATCCTTCTGTGCCCATCTGAACTTATCCCAACTAGTGGGAACTCCCTAAATTTACTCGCTTTCAGAGTAAGGATGACCCACAACAACATCTTCGAGCGTTTAGACACGCTTGTTATCTCATAGCCCATGATGATGCGTTACTTTTACACACATTCCCCATGTCACTTTTGAGGGCTGCCCTTGACTGGTATAGCTCTCTTACCAGGCATTTTATCTTTTCATTCACTCAACTTGCCCAATTATTTCTCGACCATTTTTCTATCAACATCACCAAACAAGTCTCAATCATAGACCTCTATTCCATCAGGCAATTTGACGATGAATCAATAGTCGATTTTGTCACCCGTTGGAGAGCCCTGATCAACCAACTCTCCTTCTCCTTGCCTCAACCTGAGCTCATTGAGCTCTTTTCTCAAGCATGTGCTAGGCACATCTCTTCTACCTTATGGATCCAGACATTCTGCACTTTCGATGAACCTTTCACCATGGCAAGAAAGCTTGAACTTTGTGCCATCGACGAAAATAAGGTCAAATTGCATAATGACAATGCAAAATCTAATGACCCTTCATCCAAACCTTCTTCTGCCCACTCTTAGTCCAAGGGGTTGGCAAACACTATCATCTTTAGACCATCATCTTCAACAATAACCAACTGACCTCAATTTTCAACATCAGACTACATCAATAAACACTTCCAATGATGATCCATACAACGTCAATACACTCCACTTGGAGAATCATATGCCTCTGTCTTGGATAAACAGGTCAAGCAAGGGGTCCTCAATCTCCCTTCAATCTAACCACTTCAATTCGATCCCTCAACACCTATCCCTGCATGGTACAGGGAGAATGACTTTTGCAACTATCACCGTGTCAAAGGCCATGACACAGACAACTGTCAAACCTTCAAAAACATCATCCAAGACATGCTAGACAAGGGGGATCTCATCTTGGACAACCCAAATGCCCCACCCAACCAACACCTTGACATCTTCAAACAACCCTTTCCTAATCACCTGCCTACTCAAAATAATGTCCAAACCATGACCAATGACCCTCAAAACCATGATATACACACGGTCGACACTGTCTATTCTCTGATCCCTAACCAACCTCCTTCACAGGTGGAAGACCCTTCTTCCCCTATTCCTCCTCCATAGGATGAAGAAATTTCTTCTCCTATTAGTCCTCCATCGACCTCTCTCATATTGGAGGATGCTTTGATGGCATCCACACCGGCTGCCTCACCCTCATCCTTCTTGTCATCAATGGAGGATCATACATTCCCCACGCCTAAACCACACATCGAGACCATGACCATTCCTATGCTCCATCCAAATACAGAGCCACACTCTCCTATTTCTTCTCCACCAAAAGAAGAACCAGTCTCTTCACCCATTTTGATCAAGAAAGACCCAGTCATGGTTTCCTCTTGTCTATTACCTGAGATTGTTACATCTCACTTGCCTCCGTCCACATTCGAACCCAAACCCGTATCTAACCTCACCTCATACAATGGTGGCCCTCAACCCAAACCAAAGAAGGCCACTAAACCACACTGGAGGACTCCTCCCCCACCTTCATCATTACCTTCAATTTTGGGCCCGCATCCATCCACTTTAATATGGGTGCTTCCTACTCCCATACCTCACAGAGGTAAGTCACCTCCATTACTCTCTCAACCCATCAGACATATATTTCCTCCAAAACATCTAACACCTATCACCATCAAAGTGCCATCTCCACGTGTGGTTACACCACCCATGAAAATGATGGTACGACCAATGCCTCTTACACCTCTCAAACCAAAGTCATCAACTCCCACTTCAACAAGACACACAGACCCATTAGTAGGTTCTTATGCCCTACTGTTATGGCAATTATTTCATTCTTCTCGCATCAATCCCCTGCCTCTTAAACCATATCAATCCCTCAGACCAAAACCACCCTGGTTCGATGACACTCAGATTTGTACGTATCATCACACGCTTGGGCACAACACTGAGCATTGTTGTGCCCTCAAAGTTGTCATTCACCAATGCTTGGAGAAAGACACCTTTTTTCTCGACCATACTATCAACAAACCCAAAACACCATCCCACTCATCAACTCTTGGACTAAGACCACCTTGGTTCGACAACTCTAAATTTTGCCATTATCATCACACTCCGAGACATGACACTGAGCACTGCTATGCTCTTAAAGCTATCATTCATCAACACTAGAAAAAGGATACCCTTCTCATCAAGGATCCTCTTGACCATCCCTTCGACAAATCATCAACACCGACCCATGCTTCTCAAGCCTCATCACCTAAATCAGGATCTCCATGCCAGACTATGGTCCCTTTGCTGCCTTTAACCCCCTTATTTGACATCAACAGAGTCAATCTGACCACCAAGCCTCAACTGACCTTGACCAATCTATCAAACATTCTCCCTAGCCACTGGGGGAATTCAACCTTCATCTAAGCCTCGACCAACCTTTCAACCCTATCTCGACCAAATATCAACCACTCTTTTAATCCTAAACCTCGACCCGATCTCGACCAAACATTCAACCCGACCTCAACCAGACCGTTGACTTGACCTCGACCAAACATTCAACCTATCTTTGACCAAACATTCAACCCGACCTCAACTGGACCATCGACCAAACCTTGACCAAATATTCAACCCCAGACATCGACCAAACAATGACCAAACATCAAACAACCTTTTAATCACATCATCCAACTCAACATCAACCAAATCTTTCAACATCAATCAACATGTGACCAATTTAGAATGAAGCAAATGGGGCAAGTTTGCTCCTAATTGATTCGGACCTTACATCATAGCACAAGCATGGGTCAGGACTTTGTCAGAACCTGAGCCCCTTTTATGCCTTGCATCTTTGACCAGTCCACTGTTAGTCAAGTAATTATTCACTTGACGTATAACTTGAGCTTGATCCCTTGAGCAGTCTCTGTCACCGTCATTACTATCTCCTTCAACCCTCAATCCTAACCCTTTTATCAATCATGAATGCTTCATCCTAATAAAAGGGAAACCCTCTAAACCTCTATAGTCAAGTCCATGACCAAACGTCCAGTAAAAAAAATAAATCAAAACTATAAAAATGGGATGCATATTCCAAGGTCATAAAACTATAAATGTAGACTGCTCCCTCGAAGGACAACTACATCATCATTGTTGTATTTACTAGACTACTCCCTTGAAGGACAGCTAGGCCAAAGTCATATCAAAAACATACAAAATAGAATATAGACCACTCCCTCGAAGGATGGCTATTCCTAAATTTTGCTATATACACAACACTATCTCAGAAGCTTCCTGATCGATCAGCTTCACAACATGACCACAAAGTAAGACAACATCCCCTCGCAGGCTTCCTGCATCGATCAGTCTGCCTTTAAAAAAAAAAAAACTGACTGACAACCTTTAGAGTCATGGACTTGTCTATAGTCATTCTCGGGGTCACCTATAAAAGGGGCAAAGTTGTTCCTACCAAAAAGGGTTCCCCCTTCCATCTATCTCACATAATCAAACCTATCACCTTTGCATACTCAAAGGATTTCGAGCTCACTTAACATCAAGTGATTCGATTGCTTCTCTAAACACAACCACTGGTCAACGACGCAATGCATGAACGGGGCTTTTGTTCTAACAACCCTTATCCATGCCATCATTCTGGTCCTTGTCAATGAAAGAACAATTCACCTTTCACTTTTGACACATCTTGGTCACGCATCTAACCAAATCATCATCTATCCAACCAAACCCAAATCAAAACCAAAACATTTTCAGACCACCAACATGACCTAGTCTATTTCACATAGTTTCTATGGACACCAATACACATGGAAACTATCAACCAGACACAATTTATGTTAAGCATAAACCAATACTTGCTGAAGCATAAATATACCTCAATTCATTTTTAGCATACATCCATCAAGAATATGGAAAATTGCTAGGGATGAAAGACCACTCGATCAATGTTGTAGAATACACCATTACACAATATGGAAAAGGCTGCAACATCATCTTACCCTCATCATTCATCATGACAAAAACTAATCATCGACCACTTTGACTCTTCATCTAAACTACATTGGTCTGAGGCCCTAAGACCGGGGCTATGTAGGCAACACTCAGATGACACGACTGTCTTCTAGGGTTAGCTCGACCACCCTCATTTGTTCATCTCCTTGATGGACAAACCATTCTATCCTTTGACCATGACCTTGACCTTGACCAAGACCATCTACCACTTTGACCCTCTTCCTCCCTTTTAGGGAGAACTACATTGGCCTGAGGCCCTAACAATAGGGGCTTTGTAGGTAGCACTCAATGTTTTGAGGTTAGCTCAGCCACATTCTTTCATCCATCCATCCATCTTGACTAATCACTTTGGAGATCATGCCTATCTCCTCTGACCCTAACCACTTCCAAGACGACTTTGCCTTGGTTGTTTTTGCATGTATGCTACCCCACGACTGGTTAGCAAAATTGTGTGCAAACTATTTTTGACCTTCACAAGTATAGGATCGCAAGCCGGTTGATCCCCACTACTTGTGACATTTTTCCTATTTTCTAGGATCCCTTTTTGAGCCTGGGATACCTGGAACACGATGACCATTGGAGCTTTAGCTTAGATTGAATAACCCAATCAGCTATGACTAATGCTGGGGCCCAGTTACTTCAATTTTGGCACTCCTTGACCCTTGACTTGCGACACTTTAACTTGACCATCTCGTGAAGTGGTATGTGTGCAATCACAACTATTGTAGCATTCACACTCACCATTTTTCATCCACTCTCTGTCAAATCAACACCCGATTTTAGGTTCCCTTCCCTCGACTCCTGCTTTGAGGGGGAATACCTCATCCATAATCGGGGCAACCAACCCTCTTGTTTTTGTCTTGCAGTTCACTTGAACAACCAACAAGACAAAATCAACCTCATCCCATACCTGGGGCAATCAACTCCTATTTTTGTCTTGTAGTTTGTCCAGAACAACCAACAAGACAAAAAGGGGTAGATGTAGACACCGAAATCATGTCTACTCCCTTGGTCATCCTCCCCTTCTCTCCCCCTTAGTCCTCTTAACCACTCCTAACCTATGTCTTATTAATTTGAAATAATTATCTTATTTTAATTTAATAATTCTCTCTCCCTTGCCACCTCACCACTCTAGGATGCCCTTCTTTGGATTCCATTCATCCCCCCATGACCCATTTATGACCTATTTCTCATCCTCGCACCCATTTAACCCTTCTCGACCATTTCTTACCCCGCCACTTAAACCCAACAGTTGGGAAAATAGATGAAAAGCTATTTTTAGCCTTTTTCCTGCCTTTTAGCCACCGACGTCAGTTAACTATCAACCAACATCGGTGGTATTACCGATGTCAGTTTCCTTCATAACAGTTTTCTGCATCCATTATCTGCCCTGGGCCCCTGCTCTTCATCCGACTCTTGAATTTGACAATCTGATCAATCAATCTGCCAACCTTCAGACCTCTCTCTCTCTCTCTCAGGCACACAATAAGCTCCATTAGCAACAGGTCTTCTACACTACCAAGCATCAACAACAGGGACATCAAGCACAACCAGTCTACAACATCCATTCTCTAGCAGGTATGAGGTAAGTATCTATACTATTTTCATTTTAGTATTTTCTTTTAATTCATTTGTCATTCAGCCTACTACCCATTTTCAACCTCTCCTGCCCAGACCCCTTCCAGACTTGCTCTTCTTGGAGACACTGAAAGGCCTCCTCTACCCCTTTGTTCCTTTTTGACATTCTGTCCACTATCCTAGACCTCTGCATAAACTCTCAGACCCTTAACCAGACCCAAAATCCTTCTCAGACCCATCCACAAACCCGTCCATAGACCAAAAACTTGACCAGACCTCATCCAAAGCCTACTGCCCTGACCGACGTAGGCCACAGAGACCACTACCCCCACCGACATCGACATACTAACCGACATCGGTAGACCTTGACTAACTGACGTCGGTAGGACCACCGACGCTGGCGACTGTGACCAGGCTGACAGCAACATTCAGGTAAGCATTTGCTTCCATTTCCTTTTCAGTCTTTAATCATTTTAGCCTTTTATCATTCTGATTTTTATCAGACATTATTTTTATCAATAAGTGGGTTGACATCCCTTAAGGAAGTCTTCATACTTCTGGGATAAAGATTTTGCTTGGCAGCCCACCATCTCCTCATCTAACGCCTTTTCGTGTTTTAGTCTCTTTCTTTTTCAGGTGTCATCCTCCACAACCAAAGAGGAGTTCTCACAACGTCTAGATTACGGTGCGCAAGACTTTATCCAGGTACATACAAGCCTTAGACCATTTCTTCTTAGTTTCTTATTCTCTCTTTGAATGTGAAAGTGAAATCTCGTATAGAAACACCTCCTTCACCCAATGTGTACAAAAACATTAATTTCTATAAATTATAAGTTTACACACATGATTAATCCCTAGTACCTCATATCTATTTAAATTTTTAGGGTGTTTCAAAATTTCCATAGCTTTCCTTAACTTACGCTTGTGATAATGATCTTCTACTACTATAATTTTAGCTTCCTCAATATTTATGGTATGTTTTGACTTAAATGAATGTTTTGTGAGGGAAAATTTCTCTTTTATTTCAAGATGAATGTCATTATAATATTATTTAATTCTATTTTTAACCAACCTACCTATCTTCCCTATGTAAGGTATACCACATGAACAATTAACCTTGTAGACACCACTCCTAAGGTTTGGGTCTAATTTGTCTTTAGTAGACCCTAACATCATGCATACATTATTGATGGAAGGAAAGTGGAATGAATATTATGGAATTTGAGAATTTTATCTAATTTATTACAAATTAATTTGACATAAGGCAAATAAACTATAGGTCCATCTACAAAAGACTCCTTACCTTTAGTTCTATTCATATTATGTTTCACTTGCTTGATAGCCTTAGCTATTTGTCTACATGAGTATCCATTAAACTTAAAATTTTTATTTAGGTGATCGATTTCATGATTGACATTCTCCTTATCAAATATTTTAAAGGCCCTAATGATTAAAGTTTTTATGATCCCTATTTTTTGAGAAGGATGGTGATGGGAGGAGGCATGTAGGTAAAGGTATGTGTGTGTGACCTTCCTATAAACCTTTGTATCTAATGAACCATCTTCCTTATTAATCATGAGGACATATAAAAAATGTATTTGGGGATATTTATCAATTTATTTGGTGAATTGAATGCTAGGACATAGATTTTTGAGGTGGGAATGAAAATCTTCCAATCTATCCAATCCATTTTTCCAACATAAGCTAGTGTCATCAACATATCTTTTCCACCATTTAGTTTTCAATGGAAAAGAATAAAGCACAAAATATTTAAAATTTTCCATAGAGAGGTTTAAAACCATAGGAGATAGAGGAGATCCCATTTCTATGCCTTCACATTATTCATAAATAATACCTTTAAAAGTGAAAAAGTTTATTTTAGACACAAAGCAACAAAATTGGTAGTTTCAATGTTAGTGAGATTGTAGACCACTTCTACTAATTCAATACTGAAAACCTTAGTATAGAGTGATACCACATCAAAAATTACTAACAAATCATTATTTTCCACCTTTTTATCCTTGATAAACTCAATAAAATGACCTGAGTCACGAACAAAAAAGGATGTTTTTTATACAAGGTGTTTGAGTGTATTGGCTATGAACACTACATGATTATAAGTCGGATAGTCGGTGGTATCTATAATAGGTCTCAATGGAACTAATACTTTATGAATTTTTGGAGCACCATATATCTAGGGGTAACTTATTTATTGGGAATTAACTTATTTATGATTGATTCATTAAAGGAAGAAGATTTGATAACTTTAGTGACATTCTTAATAATGTTACAAACTGAGTCACACTCAAGCTTCCTATAACTACCACTATTATAAGGGTGATATATCACTTAAGTATCATATTCACTATGGTTAAGGATCAATATAACATTCCCTTTATCATATTTGAGGATTACAATATTTTTATTATTCTTTAGGGCCTTAAGATCTCCCCATTCTTCTTTGGAAATGTTACAGGAAGGTAGTTTTACTTTATGTAAAACCACCACATAATCTTGTCTAACTTATTCCACTAAGTTTAAAAGAAGGTGTTTAAGAGCACTATCTATTATTATAGTTAAATATTCTTTAGGTATGCTCCAAGGGGTAATAGTAAATCCTAATCCCCTTTTTAATATGTTGAAAGAGGGCTTATCTAAGAAGTGGTTGGAAAGATTGATAACTAATTTATTCTCCTAGTCTAGAATAATGTCATAGGTATTTGGAGCCTTAGAACAAAATTTAAATTTAATCTTAGATGGAGGAATGTTTGACCCATAATTATACTTATTCCTAAATTAATAACATCATTATTAATGTTATTAATGTTAAGATTATTTTTGTTAATATTATTATTATCGTATTTATCAACAATGTTATTGTTATTATTATTATTATTATTATTATTATTGTTGTTGTTGTTTTTGTCATCATCATCATTTTTTTGTTGTCATCATCATCGTCATTGTTGTTTTCATTTTTAATACTAATGTTATTAATACTAGTGTTGTTATTAATCTTAAAAGTGTCATATAATAATAATAATAATAATAATAATAATAATAATAATAATAATAATAATAATAATAACAACAACAACAACAACAACAACAACAACAACAACAACAACAACAACAACAACACCAACAACATTATTATTATTATTATAATTATTATTATTATTATTATTATTATTGTCATTTTTAATACTAATGTTATTAATACTAGTGTTGTTATTAATCTTAAAAGTGTCATAATAATAATAATAATAATAATAATAATAATAATAATAATAATAATAATTTTTTAATTTTTAATAGTGTTATTTTTATAATTATTAAAATCATTGTTATTAACCATAATATTATTAATATCAATATTAGAGTTATCATAAGTGTAATTATTTGGTATGTTTCCAATATTAATATTATAAACATTGTACTTAATATTCTCAATTTTCCCCACCATAAGGGGATTCAATCATGGCTCATCATCCATTTTAATGGTTTTTTTCTTTATTATTATTTCTAATATTGTAAACAAAACCTAAATTTTAACTATGAATACAAAAATTACCTTTATTCATAGAAATCACTTACCCTGACTCTAAGATTAGGTTAAAATCAAGGGAAAAAATCAAAACATTATCTCCAAATAAGCTCATATTACTGTTTAAAACTTAAACCACCTTTATATTTCTTGAATGACCAATACCTTAGCCGTGATCTCTATATAAGATGCCAAATCATTATTATCTTGTTCTTTTATCAGGGAGAATGGCTTAGAATCCTTGGGTACATAGGATGTCTAACTATGTATTAATGTTCTCATAGGTGACTCTAAAAAACTATTATGTACACAAGTCTATGGCTTTGTTAAAATATCATTGCATCCTTCCTCTTGAATAATTATCCATACAACTGAAGAGTCACTTCCAAACCTAAAATTAAGTAATGTATTATAAAGAAAAATACATTTTTGTTTTTTACCACTAAGAGTCAACATTTCATCTCTAACTCCACCTATAACTTGAACCTCTAAATCAATAATTTTATCCTTTATAGACATAAAAAAATATGATGAATGTTGAGAAGAATAATTTTTATCAAAAACTCCATTAAAAATCCTCAAATGAAATTGTTTAAAATTATCTTCTAATGAAGTCTCACCTATCAGAATGTCAGTGTTATGTATGTATCGATTAATTATACTCAGTACTCAAAAACTTTTTCTTCAGTCTAGTTTCCACGTTATGAAGAGAAATTAAATCTAATAGATGATAAATGCCATTGAACTTCCCACATAATTATGCTTGAAGAACACTATCCAGTTCTAAATTCATCTTGTACAACTTATCAGATAAGTTATTTATGTCATACCTCATCTTACCTATCACATATCTAAGTAAAGAAAGATTCTCTCTCTTAAAAATATTCTTACTTCTATAATTTTTTAAGGAGTGCTTAATATAAATCCAAGAAGGAAAAATACTATGATCCCTACACCATTTTAAGAATGCAAGGTCTATTTTTATCTTGGCAAGTTTAATCCAAAGTTTTTCAAAACATTGAGCCTTTGAATACACATCCCTCCCATGAAGGGTAATGATCAAAGATTCTATGCTTCCAGATTCCATACAATTATAGATAATATTTTTTGGAAGAAACTATATCAGGTTTTGATAATTGATGCATTTTAGATCCATAAAACCTAACATAGTTTCTTCCAAAAAACATTATCTCTAATTATATGAACTGTAGAAGCATAAAATCTTTGATAAAAAAATTACACTAATTGAATATATATATATATATATATATATATATATATATTCAATTAGTGTAATTTTTTTAATAACTTGACCTAAACCTTGATCAATAATTACTAGGGCTTGATCATCCACATATAGATTAGGATGTTTTATAAATTTCCTTACATCTTATTCAACCCAATTAAGGCTAGTTAAGTAAACAATGTTTCTATAATCCATTTTTCATTTCTAAACTCTTGAGGAGAGACCTTCATGTACATTCTAATGTTTTATATACAAACACTATTTTTGACCAAAATGAACTCCAATAATACTTAAATCATTATAAACAAAATAATCATCATTTAAAATTGTATGCAAATCCTTAATATAAGTTTCTCCATCTTTTTTAAAACACTTAGAGCCCCTATAAAATAAAGGATGTTCATAAAATTTAGCTTGTAAAATTAGTTTCATTGCAAATTTTTCTAAACTGATATCTGTATCAAATGAAGACCAAAATGCAAGTTGGAACCATGTAGATGCAAAAAATAAAAAATGGATCACTATACCCCTTATTTGGATGTGCTTATTGTTCATTTGGAATGTTTATTTATTTTTTAAAGTTAGATTGTGTATTAAAAAATTATCTAAATCAAATAAAATCAATTTTTTTTAGAGGCACTATAGAAAATAATAAAAAGGAAATTCAGATGATTATGCATTTATTTTTAATTGAATAGTGATATGCCAGCTAATTATTTATCTATATTCTTTGGAATATCTTCTTGACTTGTTAAATTTATTCCTTTATCTTTATTATTTGTAATTCCATCCCTACTTGTTAAAGGGTTTTCTCATCTATATTTAATTTTATTCAAATTAAATCTACACAAATAGATTTATTATAATGAATATATAATTTTATTTTTATGGACCCCAAATTTTGTTGGGATTTGATAGTTTGAAGTAAGTACAACTTGCTTCTAGAGTGGATCAAGTCCAAATTTTTCCACACATAACAATAAACCAAGTACACATGCACACATATAATAAAAAAAGAGATTGAAACAAGGAGGATCATGGTAATATAGGAAGATATTGTGTTAATCACATAGACATGAAAGGTAGAGCCATAATAGGTGTCACAGACAAGATACCTAATAATAGATTCAAAGGAAACCAATGTGGCACACATAAAATGCACCATGGTACATTTTTGAGTGATTATATTAATATTGTACACATAGAAGTATAAATGTAATGTATTATAGGTACATATTTAATATTGAGTTTTTATACTTATTGAATACATGCTAATCAAGTATTTGGTCTGGTAAGCACAAGAGTGATGCTTGGACACTATAAAATGCAGCCTTGATATATTGAATGAAGGATTTTCATTTATATTGGCTATGATACTAATATTGGTAGAGTTGACATTAATGTAATTAGTGCTATTATGGATTTTTTAGCCATGAGATGTTGTCTTTATTTTTTAGACTAATCTTTTTGTTAAGAGAAGTTTTTATTATAGTTGTTGATGTTTTGCCAGTGCTAAGATAATTACTTATGTAGAACAATGTTCTTATATCATTGTACATTTTTATGTATAATTATTTCTATCAGTTGATAAGTAATATATATTATTTCTAAGTATCATGACACACACAAGGGTGAATGAAAGATAAATATTATACATCATCATTTACAACTAACCCTAACCCACCTCAATATCTCTCTACACCTTAGGTGAGTACATAAGGATATCCTGCATGATATACTGACAAGGGTAGGCTTAGTATTAGGATATGGGAATGTGATACAAGAATAATGTGTAGGTAGATAAAAACACCCAAAATTTTGGTTCCACTATTGGGATGATCTAATTTTTTTGATGAAATGGTGAGTATGGATGGTTTACTAGATCTCATAGGATGATATTGAATGTTGGCTGGAGAAGGTGGAGGAGAAATCTATGATGAACCATCCTAATTATAGTAATAAAGAGACAAAGTAGTGGGTGGAGGAAAATATTCATGATACACTCTATGAGGTGTTTTCATATGAGCTATAGATGCATTTGCATGCATGGCTTGCAACATATGTGATGAAAAAGAATAAAAAATTGGGTGGAAATAACTTTGGATGTAATAATGCATGGATCATATAAAGGACCTAGACATAGTTTAGACTAGAGCTATTGATGTTTGGTGGTGTTCTGAATTAAAAAAGATACATGATGGGATTTTTTTGTATCTACATATTCATTTCTAGAGGAAGTCAAATACTAGTTATTTCATGAACCTATAGGTTCATATCTGAAGTAGTTGTCATTAGAGATTAATAAGTTGATGGTAGATAGTGGAATATAGAAATTACTAATGGATAACTAAGTTCCTATGCATATGATTGGTGTAAAAGGTAAAAAGTGAAGGGGACATAATTTGAGATAAAAATTAAGAAATCCATTAACATGGAGGGATTAGATGAGCATGATCTTAGAAATTGAAAGTATGATGAGATTCAGTAAAAGGTGATGGAAGAAAAGGACCCTAGGTAGAGGGGAGATTCTAACTCAAGATATGACATGAGGACATGTACAACATGGGGATAGCATGGGGATGACTCTCACACATAGTATATGTACTTCATTAAAGAATAAGTGTGTGTCAGGGGGTTATGATGAATTATGGAAATAAAGGCTAAAGTACATGAGGAAATATAATATATACAAGGAAATACTACTAAATAAATTCCCATTTCTATTATACCTGAAGAACATCTCATGCTCTTTTTTCACATATGCAAGAAAGTAAACAAGACAATATGATTTTTCAAGTATAAGAGAGTTTAGATTATGGGGAGAAGAAAGAATTTTATTACAATAAATAGTTCCTTAAAAACAATTGAGATCAATAATCACACAACCCAAAACATATTTGAGTCTAATGATGTATGTTATGTCACTAACATGAGGGATTCCAAATCCACAAACAACTATCATAGTGAAAGGCATGAAAATAATATTTTTTAGAGTGGTGACAAGCCAATAAATAATAAAAATGGGAGGAAGAGCCATATTATAACATGTTTCAAGAATTAGTGGAGTTGTGCCCATGATAGGAGGATGTGGTAGAGGTATAAGAGGTAAATCAGGATGAATTTAGGGTTCAGGCACACATTTAAATGGTCTACTAGTGACACAAGTAATAACCACACTCATACCAATTCCCTAGATACTTTATAAAATGCCTTTTAAGTTTTCACAAATATTATGGAGTGGAGAATGCCATGGTGTACATTAAAAAATGTGAACTCATTTGGTACATAAAGAGAATTTTATAATTGAAGCATAAGGTAATCCATTTTTCTATGACTTTACTAGATTATGCTCATATCTCGTATTGAAAGTTTTATTTAACTACGCCATTATGGACTATGATCACCTAAAGATAAACTTATCGAGTGAGTTTGATATCCCCAAATTTAAGAAATAGAGTGTGGATGTGATGATGGAAATTAAATAATATGAAAAAGAGTATCTATGCATATGGTGATAGGTTTAATACTCAAGTGTTCAAGATTTCATTTAAAATTCACCTAGTGCAACATGCATAGTGGTTTGTTAGAGGATTGTTTATACCCTTTCAACTCCTTAATTATGAAAAATTTCTTTGATCATAGGGAAAATATTGAGGTGACACTAAGATTTGAATCTATTAGAAGTGTAGATACAAGGATCAAACCATTAAATGAGGCATATATTATTTCAATGGCATCAAAATTATAGAGGCTTATGCCTAATAATGTGTAGGATTCCTAAATCAGGTTATGGTGTATCGATTGCACAGTGGAGAGACATAATAAAATATATTTATCTAAGGTAGAATGTGAGGAATATTTACATAACTCAATATTTATCATGAGGTCCATGATGTGCACAACTCTCCTCTTTTTTAGCATGTAACCCAAAATAATGTCTCTTTCTATTATAAAATTTGTGATGCGTCCACCCATAACACTATAGACTATCAAGTGATTTTTGAGATCTATGAGGTGATAGAATGAGGCTCCTGATATACCACATTAGGGATATATAAAAATATTAGTATAGTTATGGAAAACAACACAAGGAAAAATATCATGGTTTTGGATGCAAAGGTGGAAGGTTTCACCTACACATTTGTTATAAGTGAAGATCACCAAACCATCACCAATGAGACTACCACACATCCCACTTGTGGGTATTATCATGGTGAACACAGAATAAAATAGTGCCTAAAATTTATGACAATATCACACATAAGGATAGGCCTAAGAATGGTTCCAACATGTTTAGACTTGAACATAACTCAGATGAGTGGGTTTCAAAGGAATAAAATTAGAAGGATGTTTTTTGAAAGGTGCATGCAACAAATCATAGTGGCATAACTACATGACCAAGAAAAAATCCCATTGATAAGGTCCAAATAAGATATGAGATGAAAATATGTAAAGACAAAGTGACAAGATTGAATCCATCCATATAATCTTTTACTCGGATGGCTTGCACCCAAATGAGGTACTATACGAAGCCATAAATGTCATACAATAATTATAGGGTAAACTTCAATTTAATTGAGATTTAGAAGAAAATACAAAGAATGAGCTCAAAACCCAAGTACATGTTGATGAGTAGGATAATTATCTTACTAACATACTATTTTTAGTCATATAAAATTCAAAGTTTTGTTACTTGAGTATGGCTAAAGACACCTAATCCATAGGTCCTCTTACTTACTTGCACAACCCTTTTAGGCTTTTATTTCACTGATTCCCAATCATCCATAGCCTTCCAGACTTAACTCTTAAAGACCCATGCAACTCTTTTAATCCAAAATCCACCCCCATAGGTCTCATTACCTTTGGACAACAATGACCAACTTAGATAGGAATGTTGAAACCTAAGGTGTCCTTTTTCTGGGACTATTGTCCAAGTGTACTTTTGGTCTTAATGGTCATATTTTACCAAATCCTTATCCTAATTCATGTCAACCTAATGCAAATTCATTTAACCCATGATCATTTATTTTCCTATAAAATACCATTAAAATTCTATTTAGAAGGGTTGACACTCATTTACAAGAGAGAATCAAGAATACAAGCAAGTACATTCAAACACTTTTCCCTATTATCTACATACAACCTTCCAATATTATTCCAAGCTTATTCAAACCCTTACACTAGCCCCTAGCCATCTAAAATACACCCAATTTCACATATAGTTACATTTTCATAGATAATTTCACCAAGCACTTCAATGGGAGAACTACATTATCTTGATCCCTCCTCAAAGTATTGGTATGTAGGTAGCCTTCCCACACATGGGGTGTGAAGTGTGTCTAGTGTATCCTTTACACACTAACCCCTTCTCTCTCTTTCCCAAGTTGCCATACAAGTTCAAGCATAAAGATCTTATAGGGATTTTAAGATTAAAATATATGTACAATTATCTTCATAGACTTTTGGGCTTCGATATTTCACTCGATAGGGTAACACAGACCCATTGAGCAGAACCCAAAAAACTCAGACAACCTAGACAACAATGCCATAAACGGACTATATCACCGAATAGTAGGATGTCCCACTTTCAGTGCTCCTATCCAATCTATAAATGAACTCTAGGATCCTATTTATGATAGTCTCCCAAGTTTGAATATATATTTGTAGATCTTGTAACATCCATCTCAGTCAGTTTCTAGCTAAGTTTGGTTTTCTCTCTATTATTACTATTTTTAGGAAAGGTAAAAATATAATTTGTTTACAAAAATTAGTGGATTAATTATTGAAAATTATTTACTAATTTACCCTACTTAGACCCATTTATTTAATTAGGAATAAAACTCCATTATTCTAAAAAATAATAAAATATTTGGTGAACCCGACTTTAAATTTTTGCACAAAAACCTTAGAAACCCTAAGGTAAATTATTTATAATTTTTTGCAATAATTTCTTGATTTTTGATATATTTAAAAATATAAAATCTAAAAATTAATTTCAAAATTATCATATATTTGTTAAAACCCTAGTTTGCACATATTAGGTCTTTTTTGCATATAAACACATTCCAAACACTAGGAAAAATATATTGTTAATTTTAGAAATATTTTATGATTTTTCCTAATTTTTTCAAGAAAAATTCTATACATTTTATATAAATTCATATAAAAAATTTAAAATTGTCATACTAATTTAAAAAATAATAATTTGAACATCTCTAGTTACATATACTAGCACCTATTTGCTTCTTGAGATATCACCTTACATGTTTGGGAGCTTCATATCCTTTTTGCATAGATTCCAATTAACTATTTTTAAGACTTTACATTTATTTTCAATACTTTATTTTTATAGCTCATTTCCTATTAAAACTTATTTCAATACATTCAAACACATTATAAATTGTTTTCCTACTTTCACAATGGCCCAATATACTAGTTTTGATGAAACTGATAAAAGAGAACTTCAACAACTCTTAACAAAACATCCAAATATGAAAGATGACATGCTTAGAATTATATAAGAGGAACAAAAAAAATTGAATAATGGTCAATCCTCTCAAACCATAGAGCCACCAATTGTAAATGACACTACGGGGGAAACTATGTCTCAATAACCCCCCTATAGTAGTCCAACCTTCTTTTATGCCACCAATTAAAACTAGTACATCCCTATCTCTTGATGTGGAAGCCCTTATGCAATAGATATGATCTCTTCAATCCAAAGTGTAACATCTTGAGAAAGGTGTCTCTAGACCTACATAGGCATTGGATTATTTTGATTTACTACATACACCATTGGCATGTCACATTGATTCTACACCCTTTACACAAGGTTTTTTTCAACCCAAGTTTACTCTTTATGATGGAAATTATCTAGAGACACACTTGAGAGATTTTCACATAGTATTCTTGGACTATGTACCCAATGACTGGATACTTATAAATCTATTTCCATAGAGCCTAAAGGATTATGCTTTACAATTGTTCTATAGTCTACCAAATTAGTTAGTTCATGAATTCAATCCTTTAGCTAGCATGTTATTATCACACTTTAACATTAACATTGGTGATAAGTTTTCATATGCTCAAATTTATCAATAGATATAATGACCAAATGAGCATCTCATGGACTATGTTCTTTAGTGTAAGACCATCTTGGCTAAGATGACTAGTCCCATATTAGACAAAGAGTTAAAGGACATATTCAAATAGATTCTTCTACTAGTACTTCATGAATCAATTATGTTAAAGCGATTCTCTTTCTTCATTGAATTGTGTCATACACTAAAGGAAAGAAAAGTGAAACTCATTTCAATGGGAAAACTCAAGTATACAAGCATTCCAGGCAAAACTAATAAGGGTAACATCAAAGTCCCATAAAAGGTCAAGTTTAATGATATATAAGGGTAGAATTAAACTATAATAAATTCAAATTCAGAGCCTCCTTAGCATATAGTTTTATTATCACCCTCCTTAGTGTACTTTCTCACATCTTCCATTTCCTCCAACTAGGGTTTTACAATAGCTTTTGGATTATAATATCATATCTCTCCCTCCTATTCAGGAAGTTGATCCAACTAAAACTCTTCCTAAGGGATATGACCAGTAGGCATTTTATGATTACCACAAGGCACCAGGCCACACTATAAACAAATACATCAATTTGAGACATAAGATCTAGGACTTGATATATGACAACCTACTTGATCTTAGTAATTTAGTTGAGCCTCCATAGGTAAAACCAACATAGGATAAAGCTTTTAAAATCTTCTCAAATCTATTTCCATAACATTCAAAACAAGTTATAGGGGACACATCGGGGGTTCACCATGCATATCATGCACATCCACCACTAGTTATATATCAGGCACCTTCAGTTGAGTCACATCCTTTAAGTGGTATGATTGGTGTGTATGATTCTAGAGTTCCAACTAGACCTTCAATATCCTTCTTAGATCAAGAGATCATGGAGGATAATTTAGATTATAATGCACTCTTTATCAGAGCACATATTCATAATCAACCCATTCATAGTGTTTTCATTGATAATGGTTCCAATGTCAACATGTAAACCATTAAATTATTACAACATTTGGGATATTAAGAGCAGGATATCACCCTGATAGATACAATTATCAATGGATTCAATGGGCATATACAGAGTTCATTGGGTGAGATTGTACTTCCTTTACAGATTGCTCCAACACATGTGACCACACATTTCACTATATTTCCTAGTGCAAGAGTTTTTGATATGTTACTTGGTTTCCCATGGATTTAGAAAATTTAAGCAGTACCATCTGTAATTCATAGATGCATGAAATTCATTCATGCTAATTTAGTTATTATATTTGGTAGAGTTCTATATGAGTTATCACTACCCACTATAGAGCCATCTACTTTATAGTCACCAATTTTAGTTTCCCCACTAGTTACTATTCTTCCTCTAATATAAATTTTAACACAATTAGCACATCTATTGCCAATACAGAGGGTTTATACACCTCCATAACATTGGGATTATAGATAGCTTCTAGCTACAGTTCTCACACCTAGAGCAATTTAATTGAAATCTCATGGGTCTACACATAAAGCACATGTTCAAAGAGTTTTTCATATTTATAGATGGGTCCCTAAAATCCATAAAATTACATCCACTTTTTAGAGTTATAGTAAGACCCCACAGTTAGTTTATACTTCAAATATTTTAGAGAATCTACAATATATATAGCTTTTAGAGCCATAGTCTCAACATTTTCATCATGCTTCACATTTATGCATAATTTCACTCCTTGATACAAGACACCATGATAGGGAGTCTCACATGAGACTCATCGGTTAGTATCATCCTATCCTAGTATACTTGTACATAATATCTTTTTCTTTATTGTACATAGCTTATATAAAAATACAAATGCAATAACAAATTTCAAAATACAAAAAACATTCAAATAATTCAAAAACACAAAAAACATTTAGATTGTATGCATCATCCATGTTTTACATTTATACTATTATGCTAGATTTACATTTGATATTCTATGCTATTATTTGTCGATTATCTACATTACCATGATTAACTTGATCTTATTTGAGTGTGTGTAATGACTTCTAGCTCCTTGATTTATTCATTCTACCCATTGAGGGGGCATCCTACTTCTACATTAGAAACACACATTGATACATCTTCCCACTGGGGGAATATTCTACATGAATACACCATCCATTTTATGTAATTATTACACCACACACTCTAGTTATCATGTTGACATATATTACTTACTAGATTATAAAGATTACCACATCAACACTACTAGTATCTTGCACTTATGTATTTCCTAGCATATACCTAGTCTTGTACTAAATTTGTCTTACATACTTTCACTCTTGCTTTGATTAGTTAGATGTGATTATACATTTCTATTTTTTACATGATTTCCTTTATTGATTTGCATAACTAGATGTGATTACATTTCCAGTTCCAATTTTGTTTTTTAAGTGTGCCTTAGGACATTTGCTAATGTCCTTTTATTTTATTTGTGTGTGTGTACGTTTTGACATCTACCAATGTCCCTTGCTTGTAATCTTCTATGTGCCTATGGCCCTTATGAAAATATTTACTTGTTTCACATTATATGTGTATGTGGTATTTGAACATGCCTTGTATGCTTGCTTTTTAGTTTGAGTGATATGTGCCCATATCCCTTGTTTGTGTGGCCCCTTGGCCAACCTTGTATGTTTATTACTTCTTGATTATTACTTTGTATTCTTGTTTATTTATTGTTCATCATTTTTTGTAATGTCATGATCCATATCATGAATTTACCTTACTTTCTTGGATGCCATGATGGACATCATTCTCCATCCCTCCAACTAAAAACTAACATCTAACATTTCCAGTTCTAGTTCAGTACATTGCACATGATTTTACATTGTTATATCTATCTAGGCATACCCTTTTTGATATAAAAATATCTCAATACAAACATTTATATATCTAGAGATATATTTTCAAATATCATTATTATATCATGTATCTATGGAGCATAACACACTTGCATGACTCTTTTCTTCTAAGAGTAGTCATTGCAGGTTCAATCATTCCTACCTTCAAAAGAGGGGGAAACAAATAGGAATTTTATCATAGAGATAAAATATCCTAAAAATTAAAATAGTATCATTCAAATCACCCAGTTTAGAATCTAGAGGTCAAACTAGTCAGAACAAAACAAAAAAATAGTGACAATTCTAGATCAATAACCAGTTTCAACATAGGACAACAACATTGGAAATGGATAGTAACACTAAAAACAAGGGTGTAATCATCTTGGTGCTCTTATCTAGGCATAAAAACACCTAGGTTTTCCAATAATAGGCAAAAAGTTTAGCTCAATTATAGTTTTTGCACATTCAGATCAATCAGAATTAGAAATTTCATTATAGTGTTCTCAGGGAATCCAGATATAAGGGGTACTATGTGTAACATGATGGCTCTCACTTCCAATTTTAGATTAGGTAGTTGACATAACTTCTAGATCAAAATCCATGTTCTAGACACTAGTGATTGGGGGAAATGTGCATAGCATATTGGTCTTCTTTTGTTTCTGAGTTCAGTTTATTATCTAGGCATTCTCAACAGTTGCGTGCCTTACTCCATCTACAGGTGGTTACAATATTTTTTAAGTTGAAATTTCATACAAGTTTAACTTATTGAGTATCTGAGTTCTCAATTTGGATTTCACATAAGCTTAGTACATCAGTTTTAGAGTGGCTTTTATATAGGCCTAATCTCCATCTTTTAGAATGGCCAAGAGTGTCCTAGTTTCTAGCATACATTTGGCTATCCATGACATATTATTAGATTTTTTGAACATCCATGGGCTCCATGAGCCATCTTATATGACATATATTATATAATGATATCACTTCATAGCTTCACTTCATGGGGCAATGATGGAGCTAAAGGGCCAACCTTTGTATTCTTGAGCCACCTATTCAAAGGGATTAGACACATAATCTAGACATTGATTATCACATGTATGATCATTTAGCTTCACTTAGTAGGTGATGATGGAGCCAAATGGCCAGCCTTTGTATTCTTGAGCCACTTTTTTGGGAATTGAACACTTAGCTCCATTCATGATATAAATTTTAGTATAACATCATCTAGCATAATCTAGCATTACTCAATCTTATTCAAGATCACAATAGGTTTTGTATTGGTTCATGCACCCAATGAGGTGTGTTCATTACTTTCTCTTAATTTTTATTGTACTTAAATTTTGTATTTTCTTATTTTATATCACATATAATAATAACCAATCTACTCTTTGTTTCATTTCATAGATTCACACTTGCACAATGTGCTCTCTATGCACTATCCAACATTACTCAACATCACACAAGCTTCATGGGCTTTACCTTTACACGTAAGTTTAGGTATCTTTCTATTCTTTTCCTTTATCCTAGTATTTCACTTTTCTCTATCACTATAATAAAGCGGGGGAAAATGTAATCATATAAAATGTAAAATTTGTTTACTTGAGTATGGCTAAAGACACCTAATCTATAGGTCCTCCTACTTGCTTACACAACCCTTTTAGGATTTTATTTTATTGATTCTTAGTCATCCACAACCTTCTAGACTTAACCCTTATAGACCTAGGTAGCTCTTTTAGGCCTATATCCATCCCCATAGGTCTCATTCCCTCTGGGTAATAACACCTAACTTGGATACGAGTGTTAAAACCCAAGGTGTCATATTTTTGGTGCTATTATTCAAGTGTACTTTTATTCCTAATGGTCATATTTTCATAAATCCTTATCCTAATTCATGTCAGCATAATACAAATTCATTTAACCCATGATCATTAATTTCATTATAAAAGACCATTGAAAGTCTATTTAGAAGGGTTGGCACTCATTTACAAGAGAGAAGAAAGAATACAAGCAAGTACATTCAAGAACTTTTCCCTATTCTCTACATACAACCTTCTAATATTATTAAAAGCATATTCAAACCCTTACACTAGCCCCTATCCATCTAAAATACATCTAGTTTTTCATCTAGTTATATTTTCATACACAATTGCACCAAAAAATTTAATTGGATAACTACATTAGCTTGATCCCTCCTCAAAGTATTGATATATAGGCAACATTCCCACACATAGGGTGTGAAGTGTGTCCAGTATATCCTTTAAACACTAACCCCTTCTCTCTCTTTCCCATGTTGACATCCAAGTTCAAGCATAAAGATCTCCTAGGGATTTGAAGATTAAAATAGATGCAAAATGAGCTTCAAAAATTTTGAGATTTGATATTACTCTAATAGGATAACATAGACCTACTGAGTAGAACCCAAAAAAATCAAATCACCTAGACAATAGTTCCAAAAAAGGACTATGGCACCAAATAATAGGTTGTCCCACTTTCGATGCTCCTATCCAATCTAGAAAAAAACTCTAGGATCTTGTTTATGATATTGTCCCAGGTCTACACAAAAATTTTTAGACCTTACAATATCCATCTCAGTCAATTTCTAAGTTTGATTTTCTTTCTATTATTACTATTTTTAGAAAAGATAAAAATAAAATCTATTTATATAAATAAGTGGCTTAATTATGGCACATTATTTATTGATTTACCCTACTAAGACCTATTTATTTAATTAGGAATAAACTCCATTATTTTAATAAATAGTAAAACACTATCTCTCATGTGCTTTGGGGGAATGATACCTATGTTGAAGAATCTTTTAAACTAATAGACATGAAAACAACCAATTGAAGTACCCACACTGCACCATAGGGTAATAGTTTCTAAGAATGTAGGATATGACTAGGAGGTGCTCGTATATGCAAATATTAATGGGTGGTTAGTGTAGGTTCTCAATTTTGGCCACTTTCATGCCTAAACTTGGATTTGATTCAATTTCTAACACATGATGTAATTTAAGCCTAGAAATCACTTGAATTGCCCAAATTCATCTGTGCAAGAGATTTAATTGCTCAAAAATATGGAAACGATTGATTATTTGGGGTATTACTCTATATGCACCAATAAGCTAGTTTGGTTTTAACCCTAGTCAAATTATGACCTAGTAATTTGACATTCTTGGCCTATTGAGTTATTAATTCACAAGATTTAAAATAATTACCAAAATCCAAAAAGTACTAGGCAAGATTAATTACTTTGAAAGTCTTAATTAACTTTCCTAAGTTAAAATTCCAAATCAAATTAGTGAATTTCATTTAACAAAAGTGGAATTTTTAACCAAATATGAAGTCAAGGTCAAATGAGTTAATAAAGTGATTTATTAATTCCTAAATATTCTAAAAAGGTGAGTCAAAATGTCATAAATATCTAAAGTGATTTGTCATACCTCATAAATATTTGAAATTAAGGTGTTAAGTTTTCATGAGTAATTTGACCCAACCTAAGGATAGACTGACTCAACCTAGGTTATTTTAGACTCAAACAAAGTTATAATTTAACCTAATTTTCCTAGGGTTAAAAGTTAGTTTTTAGATCTATAAATACAAGTTCCCACACCATATGCCAATAAGATTTTGTGTGTAAGGTTATGCTATAGGAAGCCTTCAACAAGCCATTGAGAGTAGTGTCATAATGCCCATTTTATTCCAAGATTCACACCAAGCTAAGGTAATATAAAATCAAAGCCACAATTTACCATTGGAGAAGTGATACCGCCATGGAAAAGCATTGATAAGAGTCTCTAATGTCATAGACCGAACATGAACATACTTATGCCAAAAAATGGACATCAAATTTAATAAAGGAGGTAAACCGCTTATGTTTTTTTTATCTCTATTTTGTAATCTTGTTCATTATTTTATGCTCCCCTAATTTTTAAGAAAGATTGTTTAGTTCTAGTGTATTTTTATTCATGGATTTTTATCATTTTGACTAACAAATAACTAATCAACATTTGTGTGCTCTTTGAACACCTAAGATACATAATGGAAAGTTTAGTGGGACAAAACATACTATTGGCCAAGGATAATGATGTGAAGCCTTTAGTTTTTCTAACAAAAGAATTTAATTCTTCGAGTTTAGAGTTTTGTGCTTGAAAATCTCATCATTCTATGCTTTGTGTAATTGGTGGCTTTGCCTTGTTTAACAGTGACTTTTCCATTTTCATGATCTATTTATGATATTTATCTATGAAAAAATAATGGATTTGAAATGGTGGGTTTAACCTGATAAATTACAACATCACTATCTAGAAATGATGGATTCAACCCTGCAAACAATGACATCGTTAGGTAAAATTGCATTTGGTTTTGGCAATTTCACCTAATTTCAACCTATAATTGATGACTTCACCAAATCTAATCAGCAACTTTGCCTAGTTTAAAAATGAATTCAATGAAATCTACCCTTTGTCTATGCTTATGTCCTTAAAAAAACAATGGCTTCTCTTTATTGCATAAATGACAACTTCGCTCTATGTTTCCAAAAACTTGAAAGCTCAAAATGGAATTTTGTTTATTGATTTTATTTTTGGACTAAAGACAAGTAAATACCCTAATGTTTTTGTAAGAAATAAGATGGAGAGAGAGAGAGAGAGGAATAAACACTTCTAAATATCACATACACTTTTGTTTGGTGCTTAAAATCAACCTAATCAAACTTAGCTTTTAGCATTTCAAATTTTTTACAAGTGTAAAAAAGGCCAAGGGGTCAAATTTTCATTCACATTTGAGTTGGTGCTATTAAAAATAACATACACTTTAGTTAGAGATCTTAAGAGATTTTTCATTTTTCATTTATTATTTGTTTATTAATTAGTTTCAAAGTTCATAGAATAAATTATTTTGTGGCAAACCAAAAATTATTGTGTGTATGTTCTCCCCCATTCCCTATAAAAAACTTGGGTGACCAAAATCACTTGGTTTATTTCTTTGTTTGTTTAGTCTTGTCATAAATAATGTCACGTATACTTTCCCAAAGTTCTAAGTGACTTGGGTGAGCCATAAATAGCCTCTAAAATATCTCCATTTATTTTCTTTCATTTAGATTGTGGATAGAAGTTTGTTTCCTCCTCACAAGTTCTTTTAGGGTGCGTTTACTTGGGGTTTCATTTCTCAAAATTGTACCAACCCTGCTTTATGGTGGGGTATATAAATTGGGTACATGATACTGGGATTTTTAGGGGGTTTATTGGATAGCCTATTTGATCTTAATAAAAACCCAAGTTAGTTCAAGGTAAACATTAAAATTCACTAAGTAATACATGAATGAAGTTGTTATGTAAAGAAATATACCTTTGCATAGTAAGTTAGAGAGTTAGAACCCAATTAACATGATAAGACTTTATGCTAGCCATACTCGGGACCATTTAGTGCCTTTCAAAATTTATATATTTTAGTCAACCCCACTTGTCATGGAATTCCTTGACAAATGTCAAGTGCTCCTCACTCTAAGTTCATGCCATGTAATAATGCTTGAGAGATAGAGGGGGCTTAAAAAATCTGCCTACACAAGTTATTTGATTTTTGGCTTAACAATTAATTCCTTTCAAGCATTGGTACATTGGCAAAAGTTTTGGAAAAAAATACACATACCCATGTCAATTTTAAAGGTAAGATGATCCATTAGTGTTATTTCTATTTTCTTTGATTTATATGTATGTTTTAGACTAAAATTATTTGCTTGTATTGTTAAGTCAGAACAAATTCAAAACCATCATATTGTTTTCACACTATATTAGCCTATGAGGTATTACTCTTCCCATTTTATTGTGTACTTTTGCTTTAGAATTTTATTCCAAAAATGTTTGTGTGTCACTTATTTAAATGGGGCATCATTACACTGACCATTTCATCTCAAACATTTGCCTTGGATTTTAGTCCAAAGCCATTATTTACCATTTCTTTGAAGGAGCATTGTTATGCTACCTAAATTATTCCAAAATACTTATCACATTTGAAACCAAGTTCCAAAACCATTTTTATACCTTATTGTTTAAAATGCGTGGTTACATTACCCATTTTGAGTCTAGCCCATTTTACTTAGAACATCAGATTATTTTTTTATTAAATTTAAAATTTAATCTTTCAAAGTACAAATCTAAAAGTAATCAGGTTTATGCCAGAGCCTCATATAATTTAGGATTAGGTAGTCTACCTTTTGTGTTTGGATTATGTTACTTGCGTTGATTTCTTATTTAATCTAAAATAACCCTTGCATAGAACCTAGTGATTGTTTGTTGTTTTGTACCTTGTTTGGAAAGTCCTTTAAGCTAATTTGTTGCCACATACCTTATTTGAAGTCTTTTATGTTGAATTATAAATGTCTTAGTTTCATCATCAAATATTCTCTTATGAATCAAATATTGAGTCTTAGTGAGCCAATTATTGAGTGCCACACAATTCAATTTCCGTAGTTTAGATTGTTTTCAAGTTCTTATGTCAGATTAATTTTTATTTATGAGTCTAGCCTTTTTTTCTTGTAAAAGAATTATAACTACCTTTGGGAAAATAGTTATTATCCTTTTGACATAGTTTGAAATTATTATACCTTGTTTAAATACTTTTGTTACTGATTATAATGACTTTTGGGATAATCAATACCTTAGCCATAAATGAGTTTTGAGATTTTGTGTTACCCTTGCCATTGATTATAACTACCTTTGGGCAAATCAATATCATTTTTATTAGACTAGTTTTAAATTATTTTGTATTTATCATTACCTAGTTTAGTTGTTTTACTCTTTGGTCCTCTTTAAAAAGAGCCAAAAGGTTGTTTATTTTTAGACCTCAATTATTTTCTACCTTTTAGAACTTTTTTCAAGAGACTTAACCATAGATCTGAACATGCCTTGATACACCCATAATAAGACTATGCATAATCTAGACTATGAAAACTTTGTGACCAATTACCCTTTTGTTCAAGAGCCATATGAAAATGATGTATCTTATGATATGGATCCCTATTAATATTATAATATTCCATACATTAAATAAAGGTTAGACCTATTATCATAGTATTTGGTTGTTGCACCTTCTTATTCAAGTTAATAATAAGAAAAAATGACACAAACAAGTTATGACACCTTTTATAGAAAAAAGCCAACAATAAGATCCCTACTATTCTATGAAACTAACATAGACAAGTTACGATCCATACTTATTCGATCACCATTTATTAGAGAATAAAAATGAGATTCTCGTTAGGGCCATCAAATTAGGATCCAAATTCCCACCAGATTTCCCACATAAAAGTATGAATAGTTTGATTAGAACTTCTAGTAATGTGTCTTAAAACTTATAGTTCAAATAGACATCAACTATTTATAATCAATATTTAGTCCAAATGCTGTAGTAGAACCAAATTACACATGAAAAAGTAAAAAGTCTTATGGATGATCAAATGGAATAGGTACAACAAACATACCAAAATTATCCTAACCTAGCTCACAATTTTAATACCATGGCTATTTCTAACATGCTAATTATTAAGATAACTTTATCAATAAGGACACAAGTAGATGTTTTAGAATATGCAAACCAAAACATAGACCCATTTAGCTAAAGCATGCTAGTTGATGATATGTTTAATGTCCCCATTATGACTGAAAAGACTACCACTCAAATGAAAGACTTCACTCAAAACATTATGGATATTGCAAAAATGCATCCCAATTTAAACAAAAGTGGGTTTAATTTACCATCAAGAAACAAAAAAAATTCATCCAACCAATGTATTGAGCAAATTGTAATAATATGGGATAGGTATGCCTATTTCCCAAAATGAACAAGAAACATCCAGTCCTCAACTAGTGGTAGAACAATATGCCAACTCAACAAGGGGAACAAATGTTTTACCATAATAAGCATAGACCTATATACCTTTATAAACACAAATTTTGCCTAATCCACAAAATGTTTTTATTGGTTAAAAAGTGAATGTTGGTCAATAACAAAAAATGACAAACCCTCAATAAGTGCCTATCCAACAACATGTATTCAACCAAAAACAAGGTTCTTATGTATAATAAGTACCAAGGACCAGGTGATAATTGAATTTCACCCAATGGGTATCACACGTATAAAAATAATCTAACTTAAACACCTTCAAAAATAGGGTTATAGTTAATAATGTGTTCCTTATATATAATAGGGTTAGACAAGAAGACAACAAGTTCACTCTCAAACCCAATAATACCAACATATCTTATAAATCCAAATGCCATTATCATAATAATGATTTGTAAGCCAAGGCTATGTATCTAATTTTAACTATAATGTAATCTAATAGCAATATATTTTGTATTCTTAGATACATGTACCTGGTCATCTAACCAATTTAACCAACATTCCATAATATGCCTACCCTAGTCAAGGTAATCCACCTTTGACTATGCAACCCTAATAATAATAAGCCACTCCATAGGACTTCCTTTCCCAAGATTTTTAATAAATAAAGGATGCAATTCAAGCTATACAAATCATAAAGCAAACAAATAAATTCAAACTAGATGAAATATGCTCTTATCTATTTAACACAGATTATATATAAATACCATTTTTATCGAGTTATGAGCTACTGAAATTTGATAAATACAAGGACAAAAGTGACCCTAAAGAGCATATGAAAGAATTATTTGTTGTGTACCAACTAGTCTCATATAGTGGCATATATTTGATTTTTTGTTTTTACAAGGAGTCTATCTAGATAGGTCGTGGAATTGATTTTAAAATTATTGAAGAATTTTGTACCTGACTTTGATGGTCTTTTAAATAGGTTCATATAACATTTTTCATATAATGTCGAGCATGATATTATAGCTATCAACTTGGGCCAAGCTAAATAAAATATTGGTGAAAGCCTCTTTGCATACTTTTAATGTTCGAGAGCACTCATGAACTCAATCACTCATAATTTTATAGATAAATAGTTGGTTGTGATATTTACCAAGAGCCTACACAATAAGATATCTTATCATCTCGAGCTAAAATGTGCTCATACATTTGAAGAGGTTATATAGAAAGGAATATAGATTGAGAAATCCCTTGTTAATAAATGGATAATCAAACTATCTTCTTCCAACTAGAGCCAAAATCAACATCAAGGCCAATAGAACTAGAAATAGAACTAAGGATAGAACCATAATCATAACCTAGTTCAAATACCAGCTTCAATGCGACATCAGTCCAACAAAAATGAGAGAACAAAAACCTACATCAATAGTAATAATGTGGTTGGCAATGGGGTCATTGAATCATGTGATGTTTAGATGGTGAAAACACCATCTATCCATTTACCTTTTCCCATTAAATAACTACCACCTCCATACATTCAACCAAGGCCTCCACAATACTAATGGCCACATAATCAAAACCAATTTCAAGCCCCTCCTCTAAGGTGAAGACTGCCCATTGCCAGATAATTCAATGACCTTGGTAAGCCTATTGAATTTGTTTTTTGAAAATTGGTTTAGGTGAATATGATCAATTGGCCAATACTAAAGCCATTTCATAAATGGATTTATTTTCATGATTGGTATAAAGAACATGAATTTTGTGAGTACCATCATGTTAAATGAGATTATGTACATTGGTGTATCCAACTCAAGAATTTAATTGAGAATATGCTAGAAAATAGAGAGATACAAAGAGATACCCATGCTCTTATGACTAATCATAACTTTGGCTTCTACCAGAATCCATTTCCCCAACATAACAATAATAAAAAATTGTAGTAATACCAATAAAAACAATAAAATTGGTAGAGAGATCCACTATAATATCTATGATAACAATTCCAACCACAACAACAACAACATAATGGTTGGAACTAAGGGAAAAATTGACCAAACCAACCAAGGAGTCCATCATGCCATTGCATATACATATAACAATGTTGTAGGACACATCTTAGGCATTCATGTTGCCATTATCATAATTAATCCCTGACTAACTACCAATACACTTGGACCTTCACCCAATAATGCCTATCAATCTCCTTATATCGATAATTATTCTTCAGACTATGTTAGGAACTAGGCTTAACACAACCCTAGAATTATCATTTTAGGCCCTATTACCTCCCTAACCACTTGCCAAAGTCAAATACCAAATAAATATTATGTAATCACAACTCAATGATCCAAGACCACTATCAAAGGATTGTATCCAAATACCATGAATGAGCCCATTCAACCTTCCATGCGTATTAGAAATAAACCAACTAAAAAAATTAAGGGGAAGAGATTTGATATTGTGGAGAAACTAAAGAAGACACATGTGCAAATATACATAATAAATTTTATATGTATGTCTAGCATCCATAATTACATCTTGAATGATTACTTGAGCCAATCCTTCATACATAGTGATATTACTCCAAACAAATTCCGAGCTATGGTAGGACACTTGGGCCTTGGCCAATGTCTTACCTTTGACCAAAATGACATGTTATCCTTGGAACCTCCACATAATAACCCTTTATACATAAAGGTTAGTATAAAAAACTAGAGATTTTAACACATCCTTGTAGACAATGGTTTAAGCCTCAACATTGGGTCTCTAAATTTGATCAAACATCTTGGATATACAATAGCCAACTTGCAGATAGATACCATAGTTATCAAGGCATATGATAACAAAGAATGAGAATGTCTAGGTACTATTTTCTTGCTAGTAATCATTAGGCCTTTGACCCATGACACTCTATGCCATGTCTTGGACCTATAATTATCTTACAATATATTATTGGGCTACCTCTAGATTCATGAAATTAGGGCCATACCTTCCATGTTGCATTAGTGTATTAAATTTCCCCATTTAGAAATGGAAGTGATTATACTAGATGATTTTTAACCATATCAGTATTGTAAACATCTCAAGGTCAAGTATAAGATATATAAATATGATATTAACATGAATCTTATGTCCAAATCTGACGAAGGAAGAGCCAAAAAAGGAAAAGCCATTGAATCAGGACTAGAATCCTATTACATTTACCTAGACAACCTAGCTTCTACCTCATCTATGCCTCCATCAGACATTGTCAATCAGTTTTATATAATTGACAAAGGTCTTGGAGAATATAGTATCCATGAATCATTTCATATTGACAAGTTTACAAAGAATTCTAAAGTCTATGGAAGACCCAAGGCCATAACCATTCACATGGAGTGGTAGACCAAGGGAAAATATCAGCTCAATAAACCCATTTTTTCCAAGCTGGTCTTTGACCTAGAACAATACCCCTTAGCCAAAGATGATTCATGGATTTACATTAATGAGTTATTTGACTATTACCAAAGTGTAAAGTATCCTATTCCTAACCAGATTATGGATCACCTAGCTTATGAAGGTAGAGGCATGGGGCTACATCATCAAGGAATAATTGAACCTGTCAAAATGACCAAATACAAGGGAACCCATGGTATTTGATTTAAATTTCCTAGTATTCATGTTAAAACACTATATACTAGTAAAGATGATGTTAATAGTGACATGAAGTTTAATTATATCATCTATGATGACCTTGAAAATACAATTTTTTGAAGCCCCATGTCATTTGTACCATTAGCCCTATTTATCAACCTTTACCATTAACCCTTTATCACCCACAGTTAATAGACTAGGACCAATAAGAGTAAAAAATTCCATTAGATGAGTTTGAAAATGATGAGGCCATATGTAACTTTATGGGATTAAAGAATCACATTTCTCTTAGATATCACAAGCAAGGCTTTTCTATAAGATTGGATCCTAATGCCTATTTTAAAGAGAGGGTAAACTTCTTTGGTCAAAAATAATAATCAAATATGGAGGTCCAAAAGTGAAAATATCTTTAAGGAACTTTTTGACCAAGGTAAAAGTAAAGAAAAAGGCAAGTCTCTTTGTAAAATTGGTTTTTGACACCATTAAATGGGGATGTTCACCCCTCTTACTATGAAGCATAAGAGACCTATAGTCCAAGGCCTGTTTATGGATCCCAGATCAGTACTAAGGAGTGGAAATATTTTTCAAAAATTACTCAAGAGTGACCTAAAATATTTGTTTTGTGGCCTTTATGAATATTAGGAGATTCTAATTTATCCTACTTGGGAGAATTAGATGAGCTAGTCTGACTAGTGCACTTTGTCATTACTAACCAATTTACCTCTTTTCTAACTATTTTAAAAGATGGTTCTACACTTATTATGGAGGACAGTTCAAAGGTTAATATTAGGACTCTAGTGGACCCAAAGTGGATCAAGCTAGGTGCATCCCTCACTAAGGAGGAATGCAAAGTTTTTATAGCCCTTTTGAGAGAATTTGTTGACATATTTTCATGGGCCTATTTGGACATGCTAGGATTGGACCCAACTTGGTCATATACCATCTCATTGTACATATTGATGCCAAACCCATTAAGCAAAAGATGTGAAAGATACATCCTTGTATTTATGTGCTAGTCAAGAAAGAGTTAGATACAATCTTAGACATGATATGCATTTAGCCAATTGACTGTTTAGAGTGGATTTCAAACATTGTGCTAGTGATCAAAAAACTAAAAGGTATCATAATTTGTATTAATTTTAGGGATATTAACAAAGCATACCAAAAATACATATTTGCTTTACCTAACAATAACATGATAGTTGAATCAAGGGCCATATATGAAATGATTTCTCTTATTGATGGATTTTTAAGGTATACAAAGATTAGAATTGCACTGGAAGACCAACACAAGACAATGTTATCACTCTATGGGGAATGTTTTGTTATCAGGTGATGTCATTTAAACATAATACTTTAGGACCCACTTACCAACAAGCCATGATAGTTATTTTACATGATATGATGCATGACATTGTTGAGGATTATGTTGATGACATCATGGGTAAATCAAAGACCTGTGTTGATCATCCAACCAGACTACAAAGAATATTTGAGAGAGTTTATGTATAAAATGTTAGGCTTAATCTAAATAAGTGGGTATTTGGTGCAATTTATATAAATTTATTGGGATTCATGATCTCTCATAGGAGCATTAAAGTTTATCTATCCAAATTTCAAGCCATTACTGAAATTCCACTACCATCTACCTTAAAGCAGTTCTATAGTTTATAGGGAAAGATGCAGTCAATCCAACGCTTCATATCATAATTGGTCGGTGAAGGCCATCTGTTTACACTCTTATTGAAGAATGAAATTAATTTCTCTTGGAATTAATAGTGTTAGAAATTATTTGATCATCGTAATGAATATTTGGCCAATCCACATGTTTTATTACCACCCATACCAAACAAGCCATTGTTACTTTACCTATTAGCGACTAAAAATGCACTAGGGGAAAATTTGGCACAACATAATGAATAGGGTAAATATCATGGTGTGTATTATCTAAACCATACATTGGTCATGTATGAACATAATTATATATCAATTGGAAAATCTTGTTTAAAGATAGTGTTCATAGCCCAAAAATTATGTCATTACATGCTGAACAACAAGACCATTATTATTGACAAAGTAGATCTGATCAAGTATCTAATTTCTAAAATATCTTTGCAAGGTTACATGACAAAGTGGATCATGATATTGAGTAAGTTTTCAATTTAATATGCCAATCAAAAGGTCATTAAGGGGCAAGTATTCATATATCAGCTTACAAAAGCTTTTCTTCATGATACTCAACCTCTTACATTTGGATTTCTAGATGAAGCCATTATGACTATAGTGGAAGCATAAGCACCTCCTGAGACATAATAATGAGGGTGCACTTTCATGGCTCATTCATATCTCATGGATCAGGTGCCATAATATTATTTATTATTCTACAAGGGGATCTCATTCCCAAGTCCTTTCACATTGGTTTTCCCTATTCCAATAACTTGGCTAAGTATGAAGCACTTATTTTTGGGCTTCACCAAGTAGTATAGTGGAACATGAAAAAATTTAATGGTATACGGTGATTCTCAGCTAGTCATCAATCAGGTCACATACTAATATCAAAAAAGGATGAGAATTTGGTACCATATAAATATATGGTTGATACTCTCAAGTAGAAAATTTTCAATATTTAATTTAAAAGAATACCTAGAACTAATAACTGAATAGTGGATTTCATGGCCACAATTGGCTCTATAATCTAGATTATAGATAGATCTAGGGATTATCAAATTTTTATAGAACATCTCTTAGTGATGGTACCTAAACAATCAACTATTGAGATGGTTTGCAAAATTTTTGGTCCCATATATCCTTGGTATTTTGTCATATATGCTTATCTCCATGACCAAATTATTCCACTTGACTTATCACGTAAGAAACAAAAAACCTTCATCCAAAAATACATTTGTTATACCTTTATCATACCTACCTTATATCATAAAAGCTATGATAGAACTCTAATTCACTATTTACCTTTAGAAGAATCCATATCAGTGTTGAGGGAAGTTCATGAAGGAGTGTGTGGACCCTACACCAATGGGGAAATATTAGAAAATAAATTACTATGTACTAGTTATTATTAACAGACTATGTAAATAGATGCAACTATATATGTGAAGAGGTGTATAAAGTGTTAGAAGTATGTTAATCTGATTCATGTTCCAACCAAGATATTTAAACCATTGATGACACTATGGATGCTCTCAATGTGGGGATTCAAATTCATAGGGAAGATAAATCTTACATCCTCAGATGGCCATACACATGTCCTAACTAATAATGAATAGTTCACTAAGTGGTTGGAAGTCATTCACCTCACTTACATAATAGGTAAGTAGATATCCAAGTTCATATTCAACCACCTTATTTGTCATTATGGTATCCCAATTGATATTATATATGATAATTGTAGATCATTTAAAGGAAAATATGTGAAATCACTTTGTACCTAATACCATATCAAACAAAATTTCTCTACCACTTACTACCCACAAGGTAACAACCAAGTTGAGTATTCTAATAAAACCATTGTCAATATTCTGAAGAATATTGCCAATGATGTTGGTCATAATTGGCACTTTTATCTTTTTAATTTCCTCTAGGCATATCATAACACATTTCATACTCTAATAGGATCTACCCCTATTCACTTGTTTTTGACACTGAGGCTATTATTCCTTTAGAGGTCGAGCTACCTTCTCTCTATATTTCATTGTGACACATCATTGATGATGAAGACTACAAATTATCTTAATTTCAAGAGCTAGACTTAACTGATGGAAAATACATGGTGACCTTGAATAATATATAGTTATATCAGAACATTTTAAGAGGCTATGGTTATTACTAACTATGGGTTTGGAGAATACAACATCACCACACCATAAGGATGTGAACTTGATGAAATGATGAACATAATGCACTTCAAACATTTCTATGCTTGAGGGACTTGAATTATTATCTACAAGGATCATTTAAGTTATTCCACATTATACCTATTATTTGTAATACACCCTATACTAGTCCATCATGCCATTAACCCTTTTCCACCCATCTCTTTTTACCGAACCCCACCTATCACATTTGGCCTTGGCTCTAATTAATTTGTACTTCAATAAATTCAATGGTTGATGATAAATTTAGTTTTAGTAGTTGTTTCATAATTACATCCTTATGAAAGAAGTATGATAGTGGTCTTAGAAATTACATCCTTCATTTGTTGTTACATTTAGTACTCATGCTACTAATGATAATCGCTTGTGGAAAAATTAGTATCAATGACCTTTGCCTTTGTTTTCTAATTATAACCACCTTTGGGAAAATTAGGAACACCACATTTACCATACATTATTGCATTAATTTGACATCATTTTTGCCATACCTGAACCTTTTACCTATACCTGAACTTGTTGATACTTAGTTAGATGCCTTTTGTGTAGGAAGAACTATAGTAACTTGAGGTCCTAATAGACTATGTAGGAAATGCTCAATTTATGTTGAGTTCAGCTCAATCACCCCTTTGCCATGCTCTTGCCATTTTTCAAGCAACCTAATTCATGTTCTTACCATTTTACGAGTTTGACTATTTTGTATCTCATGATTCTCGATTGAGTTGAGATGCCTAGAAAATTCCAAAAACATTTAAAATAATTTGAAAACCCCTAAATATTTGAAAAGACCTAGAAAAATCATAAAAATCACAAAATCATGAAAATTGGTTTAGAATTTCCATGTGAGATATAAAATACATGAAAATTTTATGGGATGGACTTTCTTACCTATCTAGCTTCATTTCTAGACCACTTTTGTCTTTTTCCTCCCATTTTTGGTAGAACTACATCAGCCTGAGGTTTGCACAAACTATATAGGTAATAATTAGATACATGGGGTATTTGGGTTATCTCGACCACCATCACCTTCCTTTATTTTTCAACCACTTCTTTGCCTCAATGATTATGGGACTCACATCTATTTCATTAGTAACCACTTGTTTTTTAGTTTCGCCATCTTTGTTGGCCTTAGTGATATGCTCTCACCATTTTATAAGTTGATGTTGTGAGCATTATGCATTCAAAATTTGATGCACTAATAACCACTTGGATTTTCTTACGCTCTTGTCATTTTGAAATCATTTTCCATTTCAATTCTTTCACCATTTTATGAGCAACTTCAGCCAATGGTCTTACTATTTTGTGAGTAACTTCACCCAATGCTCTCACCATTTTGTGAGAATTTATTTCCAACACTCTCATCATTTTATTATCTCATTCTCATTCTAATCCATAAGATGTAGTAAACACTATGAATTACCAATTTAGTTCATTAGTGGATACTCATTTCTTGTCTTTGTATTTTTAGCCTAAACCATACTCTCATGTTTTTGTAGTTTGTTTGTTTTAACACTTTCATGACTATGAATGTCATCCCCTACTTTTCTTATGTAGTCACTATCTTAAGAGACCATTCCCATTGTAATCTAAAAGACAATCATTTTTTATTATGGAACTATGTAGACAACTTCCACTTTCCTAGTGCATATGGATTCAAATCAACTACCCTTCCTTTTCTTATATTCCCCCCATTTTGTTTGTTTGTGTCATTGTCTCCTATAAACTAGGGACAATGTTTTCCCTCTTGTTTGTGTTGTTGTTCCCTATAGCCTAGATGTAATTATTTACCATCATACCCTTTGTCATTATCTCCTTATAGCCTAGGGGCAACCTTGTGCCTTTTATTCCTGTGTTGTTTTACCACTATCTTTGCTACCTAGCTTAGGGTTCACCCTATCACCAAGTGTAACACCTCTATTACACCTACATGAATAAATTTTATTTTATTTGTACTAACATTATAATTAACCATTATTTGTATATTGTCATTATTTAGCTTAGTTTTTTTTATTTGCCTTTGTGTATGGATTAATTCATTTGTCAAATATTTATTTCCTTTGAATTGTCTTCTTTGGTTTTACCTACTTATTTATATGGCGTCATTTGTTCATTTTTTGTTTGTATATAGCCTTGCTTATTTGTTTGTTTTATTTGTCCATTTGTTTATTTTATCTATCTTTGGTTGTTCTATTTATTTGTTTTTTTTTATGTTATTTGTGTTTTGTTCATCTTGTCTTATTTATTTTATTTGTGTTTGTTTATTGGTGTTTTATTATTTATTGTTTATTGATGTTTTATTGTTTGTTATTATTTGTTTGTGTTGTTTATTTGTTTTTATTTATTGGTGTTTTTTTGTTTGTTTGTATAGTTTATTTTTATTTTATTTGTTTGGTGTTTAGTAGCTTATTTTATTTTTTAGTATTTATTTATTTTTTTAGTTATTTTGTTTTGTTTTTATAGTTTGTTTATTTTGCGTTTTTTTTGTTTAGTTATTATTTGTTTGTTTTGTTTTTATTTTTAACTTTTTTCCCTTTTATTTTTTGGTTGCCATAGGGCTATTACATTTTGTTTACAATTAAGTCTTGATTATCCATATCATGTACTTAGGTTATGAATGTTTATATTTTAGTCTTACACTTGGTTTATTTATTATATTTACACCTATTTTTTGATTGTTCATATCTTATTTCTAGGTTGTTTATATTTACATTTAAACTAAGTTTTTCATGCTTAGGGTATATATTATAATTTTAGTTGTTCATAATTATAATTCATAATATCACAAGCCATAGAAAAAATCAAGCATAAAGAGACTATCAGATTAACACAATAGCAATACTTCTTTGATATATCAAACCAACCAAATACCCAAACACATGCATGAATCTAATGAATAATAAATAAATAAAAAATGATTTATTATGTGTTTATATAGATGTGCATCTCTGAATAAGCATACATATGAATCATAAAACATAAGCAAATAACCAATAGAACAACATGTCATAAACATGGCATAAATAATAAATGAATAAAGCATAATGAGAATAGACATTAACAATGTTAAACATCCATAATGCTAATCAATGCTAAACATGAGATTAAAAAACATTATAAGCATGGCATCACATATATATCAAAGGAATATCATATACATGTACATCACCCTTGAAGGACCTAAGACTAATTGTCAATGTATATCAAATATCATAATACATCAAAGATATCTACATATCATAGTGGTGTCTCAAAATACATCAATATGTCGATACAAGTGCCTATACCATATGCCAAGAAGCTTTTATGTGTAAGGTTATTATATAATAATTACCTCAAGAAGCCATTTATAATAGTGTTATAATGCCCATTTTATGCCAAGCTTCACACCAAGTCAAGCCAATAGCAAAGCAAAGCCACAAGTGACCATTGAAGAAGTGCTACTACTATGGAGAATCATTGAAAAGAGTTTCTAATGTCATAGACTGAGAATGAACATACTTATGCCAACAAGTGGACATCAAATTCAATAAAGGAGGTAAATTAATTGTGTTATTTTTATCTCTATTTTGTGTTTTTATTCATTATGTTATGCTCCCCCTAGTTCTTAGATAAGAGTGTTTAGTTCTAGTGTATTATTATGCGTGAATTTTTATCATTTTGGCTAATAAGGAATTAATAAACATTTGTGTGCTCTTAGAGAACCTAAAATACAAATAGTGTGTGACATATTGGTATATATAGGTGTTGAAATTAATATACTCATGGGATATGGTTGGAAAAAGATGGGTGAGACTAATTTACAACCCTCACCACACATTTTGTTCATGGTGAACAAAACTTGTGATCAACCAATGGGTATTTTACAAAATTTTGGTGTTGAGATAATGGGAATAAAGTTTTGAGATAAATTTTAGGTAATTTAACTCCTTGAGGTAGACAATTACCCAAATTTATTAGGTCAACCTTAGTGTCATACCAACAATGTAGAATGCACTTAAAGAAGTGTTATTTGAGTTTTAAAAATGGGAAGGAAAATGTTTTAATTCACTTGTTAAGAGGTCAAGAATCCCTTATGTCAAATTTTTTAACTTAGATAAAGATATAAAAAACATATAAAACATCATAGTGCAAGGATTAGAAAACCTAGAGCCAAATAGGGATGGTATCCTGAGCTATGATGAGGTACAATCTAATTATGACACCACAAGTGTTACCTATAACTAATGGGTGTATGAATCATACAAAGTCATGGGGAGAAAATATGTAATGGTGAGATCAAAACCTAGTTTATACCTAATCATAATATCTTGCATGCTAATGTTAAGCCTTTTTCAGATGTAAATAATATTTTGGTAATATGCATCACATCTAAAGTTAATAGGGTGTTCCATATAAGTAAGGGAAAGCTTATTAATGTGCCTTGATATGATGGTTTCATGAGTACTACCCAATTTATGCATGACCTTGAAGCATGTTTCTCTAAGGAGAAGGATCATTTGGGTGTTTTGGTATACACTATGAAGAGTACTATTGCATATTAGTGGGCAAATCCTAATCCAAGTCTTCCCACTTGGACTAAAGTTAAAGATGCTATACGCTTCAAGTTTGAGCAGACAAATAATCACCAAATACTACCTACATATAGTGGTGAATTTTTTGAGGTATTATCAATGATGTCTCTAATGTGGCCAAAATTTTTCATGAGGTGTCAAGTATTCTAGTAAGTTAATGACAAAGTGTGTCTTAGTGATCATGCATGGACCTTGTAGTGTTTTCTTGGGTAGGCAAGATTATGGATGTTGATGATGTGTTGACCATGTTTGAGGGGTCATATGGGGTTTAATGAGTGCTTCGTGTACTTTTTTAAGTAAAATGAATCCATATGAGTAGTATTTTGAAGGTATAGGTTATCCTAGTCATCTTGGTAGAGTTTCTTGAGTAATTAGATTGATGACATCAGCATTCACACATGTGAAGATGTCAAAAGAAAGTGGTCACATTAGTCTATTTAGTTTTGTTACTAGAACATGTGTCTCAAATTTCAAACCTTGATAAGGTGTATATAAAAAGTTATGATAGTTAAACGTTGATCTCCCAGGATGATTTAATCATTTTCCATAGTCAAATTTGCATTTTTAGTGACTGTTGGAATTCAAATATTTGAATTTACAAAGGAAAACCAGTCTTCAAATTTTTGCCTATAAATTTTTATGATGGATGTATTTGATGATGGAGTAAAAATAAAAGTAGTATATAACTTAAATATAAATCTATAAAAATTGATTTGGATGTTTTACTAGTCATATAATTGCATTTATTTTGGTTCAAAGTTGATTGAGGGTTTGACTTTCTTCTACAAGTAACCCAAGAAGGATGTTTGAGTTTTTATTGATGGCTTTTAGATGTTTCAAGTGAATTATCTATTTGAAAATGTTTTAGACTCCCTAACGATCATCTATATGGATTTTATAGGTTTGACCAATCCATATTTAGTATGAACCATTGCTTAGAAGTTGATTATTTGTTCGTTCATGATGTTTTCATATACAAGGCAAATGATTGATAAGTTTTGCATATGAAGAGATGTCTAGTTATGAATGTAATAAACTGAGTATGTATTATGGGTAATACATCATGGACCTATGTGATTTGAAGTGTTCATGTGATTTTTTTAAATTTTTGGTGAAGTGTTAAAAGGATGAATAGGTCTCCATGGACCTAAAAAGGCTACTTAGGCCTAATTAAAAGGTGTTGCTAGTTAAGGGTGATCTATAAAAGCTATGGTTAACCTATGAAGGTGGTTTTGATATTTTTTATAAGTGGGATTGAATCCCTAAAGGTTAATTAATGTCTTGTTTTTGACCAAGAAGGTGGTGATCATGTAGACTCTATAAAGAACAAAATAAAAAATGAAGGTTTATAAAGTGAATGTGCGAATAAAAGAGAAGTGTGAGTAAAATTGGTACATGGATTGAAGAGTAAAGTAGTGTGAGGGATATGTGTGTGACCTTTTAGTCATTTTTATAATATTGTAATAGTGTTTTTTAGGGTTAATGATTGAGGATGAGTGAAAAGGTGTAGAGTGATTCAAAAGGTTGTTTTGGATGCATTGCTTGTGTGTGAAGGCTTGAGGAAGTGTGAAGGGTTAAAGAGAGTAGTTATTAACTATTTCTCCATCAAATTAAAAGTTAATAAAATTTATAGAGGTTTTGATATTATAAGGTATTATGTGGGTGCTCAACATCTAGGGAAAGTGGGTGTTTGTCCATGCTTAGGGAATGGTGATCCTTGTGAAGTGGGTAATTCAATAAAGTCTCTTCTTTGTGATATATTATAGGATTTTAGTCCATGTGTTTTTAGGTTTGAGAGTGGGTTTTATCCCCCATGAGGGTTTCTCACATAATTCATGTGTTATGTGCTTTGATCTTGCATGATTTTCTTTGTTCATTGCAATGAAGGGTTTATATGCTTCATGAATGCTTATGTTTAATGGTTAAGAGTTTAAAGGATTGGAATTTAATTTGATTTGATTGCATCAATAATTCATCCCATATCAATAATTGTACCTCTATTTTTTTTTATCAGAGCTACACTTTCTTTACAAGTTTACCCACTTGAAGGTGATCAAAGGTACAATGGATAGTCATAAAATGCAAGGTGGTTTATCTAATAAAAAAGCACCACTATTTAATGGATCCAGCTATGCCTTTTGGAGTGTAAGGATGAATACCTAAATTAAGTCTCTAGGTTTTGACATTTCGTAATCTATTATGGATGGGTATTCTACACCCCCGACTCCTCTAACTAGTAAAACTGATAATAAGCTGAGTGAAAACAATTTGAAAGCTATGAATGCTATCATTTGTGGCCTATAAAGGTATGATTTCACCAAGGTAATAAATTTAAAGTTTACCAAGGAAATCTAGGAAAAATTATAGATCATCTATGAAGGGGATTCAACTATTAAGTTAGATAAATTATAGACCTACCAAAGGTAATTTGAGGGCCTAAAAATTAAGGAAGAAGATACTATGGCATCCTATCTTCTAAGGGTTGATAAAGTGGTGAACATGATCAAAGGTCGTAGAGAGAATATTGAATAAGCTAATATAGTAAATAAAATATTAGGGTCTCTCACCTTCAAGTTTGATTCAAATATTTATACTATAGAAGAAAGTCATGATCTCACAAAAATGAAGATGGATGAATTGCATGGAATTCTTACTGCCTATGAGATGAGATTCAATGAGGACAAAACACCGAAGAAGGAAGTATCCTTCAAGGTTATCAAGGAGACAAAATGAAAGAAGACCAAGTTAAGTCTTAAAGACTTTGATCTTAATGAAGATCAACTTGAGGCCATGGTTACAAGAAAATTGGATGTAGGATTAGGTAAATATGAAGGGAAGCTTCCTTTTAAATGTTTTTCATGTGGTAAAGTTGGTCATTTTGTAGCTAAGTGACTAGATAGAGGAAAGTCTAAATATAAGAATGTTTATAAGGAATCTCATGAGGATGAGCATAAGAAATCTAAGAGTCCTAACAAGCACAAAAAATTCTTCAACATGATAAATGGGAAGAATGAGTCATACAAAGGTAGTGAGAGTCTTTACCATGAATAAGATAGTAACTCATCTACTGAAGAAGAAGGAAAAACATTAGATAATGATGATTCATCTCATAATGAGAACAATGAGACACTATTCATGGCTCTTAAGGATGATGAAGGTGAATGTTCTTTAGGCAGAGATCTCTTTGATGGAGATAGCTTAGAGGAAGAAGATGAGCAAGTCACTCTTGAAGATAAATATACAAATACCTTGGAATATTTGAAGCTTATATAAGTCAAGAATAGAAAAAAAACATCCTTGATCAAGACTTATGAGGAGAAAATCAACTTCTTTGAATAAATTTTTAGACATGAAGTCAAAGAGCATGATGAGATCACTCTGTAGACACCGAAATCGTGTCTACTCCCTAGGTCGACTCCCCCCTTGGTCCCCTTTGGTCCCTTTCCACTTCCATCCCTAACCTATCTTATGTTTTATTAATTTGAAATAATTATCTATTTTAAATTAATATTTCTCCCCTCTCTCTCCTTCCCTCTCTCTCTCCCCATGCCACCTCACTACCCTTGGGTTCCTCTCCTTGGATCCCTTCCTCCCATCCCTTAATGACCTAAAACCCATTTATGACCTATTCCTCATCCTCGTATCCATTTAAGCCCCCTCTCAACTATTTTCTAACACCTGTTGACCCGGCAGTTGGGAAAATAGACTGAAGGCTATTTTTAGCCTTTCTGCCCACCTTCCAGCTGCTGATGTTGGTCAGTCTTCAGCCAACGTCGATGATTCTGCCAGTGTCGGTTACCCTTAACCATTTTCTACATCCATTAATCTGCCTGCAAACGTAAATTCAGATTCAAACCTCTTTCATTCAATCCTTCAATCTTCAATCTTTCAATCTCCTCAACGCCCGACTGTAAACCCTTTCACTTCAGGTATCCATCAGACCTCTCACTCTCTTTCACAAGGCCTCCATATAGCAAACACCATCTATAGCAACAGCAGGGACTTTTCCTTCATCAACAGCATAAGCAACATCACCATCAACACTCCTTCTGCAAGCCACAAGTAAGTATCTTGTCTGTGTTTTTATCATGTTCTCAGTTATTAATTTTAAGTAATATCACCCCCCAGACTAGACTGTTAACCAAACCAGACCCAAATCCTTATTTCTCTATCTCCTTATTGCCTCTGTCCTCTGTCTAACCATACACTCTATCCATTGTCCCTGCAACTCTACCCAAACCTCTACACAGACCATTAACCAAAACTAGACTCTCTCAGACCATCCAAATAGCACAAAAACCCATCCAGACCCCTTTTCAGACCTGTCTATAGACCACAAACCCAACCACAGACTACTGCTCCGACCGACGCCAGCCGCAGAGACCACTGCCCCCACCGATGTCGGCATACTAACCGACGTCGGCATACTAACCGACGTCGGCATACTAACCGATGTCGGTAGACCTTGACCAACCGACATCGGTAGGACCACCGACGTTGGTAGGACCACTGACGTCGGCAACTGTGACCAGGCTGACAACAACATTCAGGTAAGCATTTGCTTCCATTTCCTTTTCAGTATTTAATCATTTTAGTCTTTCTATCATTCTACTTTTTATCAGACATTATTTTTATCAGTCAGTGGGTTGACATCCCTCAAGCTTTTGCTTCCAAGATCAAGCTTTTGCTAGGCAACCCACCATCTCCTCATCTAACGTCTTCTTTGTCTTAGTCTCTTTCTTTTGCAGGTGTCATCCTCCACAACCAAAGAGGAGTTCTCACAATGTCTAGATTATGGTGCGCACGACTACATCCAGGTACATACAAGCCTTAGACCATTTCTTCTAGTTTCTTATTCTCTCTTTGAATGTGAAAGCGAAATAGCATAGAAACATTTTGGCACACCTGGTGGGACCTTAGGGCCTTCCTTGGGTTCTTTTCCTTATTTTTTCATTTAGGTGCATTAGGTTTCTCCCTTTTCACCTCTTTTTTCTCTTCTAAAAGACATCATAAGCAGGATTAAAAAGAACTTTTCTTTCTTTTCTTGCGTTTCAAACTAGTCAAAAGTCATATTATTCTACCCTTTCTCAACTTGTTTTCATCCAAACTTAACATTTCGACTTGAACCTAAAACACACTGCATTTCATTTCTGCTTGCTTGCATTTCTTAGTCCACATCTAGTAATTAGACTACATCATGAATTAATCACACTTATGTTACACAACCGAACCACCTACAAAAATCAAACATCAAACTTACTTGAGACAAGGGCCGACTGGGATTTCATCACCCAGCGGATACCTTACCCCTCCCTGGCAATCTCACTTGGATTTCATCACCAAGGGGAAAGCCCACTCTGTTCTTTGATGGAGGATAATCTCTAGGGAAGGTATATTTTGGCTAAGCGAGACCAGCTTATCACTGGGCTCGTGAAGTGAGGGGATCTTGCTTCTTAGCACCAAGCCACATACCGAACCTAACCCAGACTCTTGAGTGCCTAAACAAACCTGAAACCATCCATAGACTACCTCTTCTAGGACCCATTCTGATAGCCAACCTCCCAAACATCACTTTAAGGCATAAGCCACAAGATTCTAAAAGTTGATTCTTAGGATTTAATGCTTAGGGTCTGCCTATCTCCATCTCTATTTTTTTGTTCTTATCTGCTTGTTTGAGCTAGTGAGGATGTTCTTCTTCCTTTTTTCCAAAAACTCTCAAATATTTTAGGTTTCTGGAAAACACAGTCACCAGCATCAGTTTTATCACTGACGTTGGCAACCCTTCCTCACCGGCATTGGTTATCTGACCGACGTCAGCCATCTAATATCACTGACATCAGTTTTTCAACTGACATCGGTCACTATCACAATCTTTTTTTCAAAACAACATCCTAAAACTCGCCCCTTTTTTCTACCAAAAACACATTCTGAGTTTCTAAAATTGTAAAAACATAGTTTCTGAAACTTGACCCTTCTTGCCTTGAATGGTCTTGACACGCAGTCAAACCAAGGCTTTTCTTGACCACGCGAGGCATCAACCGCTTCCATCTTCCCCATCCATAACCAGTCCTATAATGGAGTTCCACTCGGAGATTGAAAGAAATCCTACTCGATCGACCCTGACTCAAACCCCCATTATCCCTGAAGGGGACCAAGATTTCAAAATATTCTTGGACCTCAATGTCAAAGCCCTCCAAAACTATCTCCCAAAAAACCAAATGCGAGACCTTTCACTCACAACAGCAATGACATCAACATCATCCGCTACCCAACCCATCATGACTCAGCCTATTGTCTTGACCAGTCACTTGACCATGGCCAATACACAAAGTTTGGCCTCCCCATCTATTTTTGAACTTGCCTCCATTGAGGTGTCATTACCCCCTCAACTACACACAATTCAACCAAGTTCTACATCATACTAGAACTTGATTGTCTCGACCTCCCCCACTCTTACACCTATACATGCAAGAGTGACAACCTATCCTTTTACTAGTGCTGCCACTCAACCACCTCTGGTGGTATCTAGTCAACTTGTGTCCTCCAACTTCATGACACAAGCCCCTTTGACCATGACATCTATACCTATGATGCACTACTCATATGTTGTGCCTACACAAGCACAACTAAGTACGTCATATGCCTCCTCTAGCCTCTTTTAAGCACCCTACAACCTACAGGGTGCCCCACCTGCCGATCCGTTAGCTGACATAATCAAAATGCTGATGGACAAGATGTCCAATCTCGAGACCTCTATCTCTGGTTCAAGCAATGCTCTGTCATATGAGAAAATTTGCAATGAACCCATTCATCCCTCCGTCCCTATCCCTCCTTATCTCAACTAGTGGGAACTCCCTAAATTTACTCACTTTCAGAGTAAGGAGGACCCACAACAACACCTACGAGCATTTAGACATGCTTGTTATCTTATAGCCCATGACGATGCGTTACTTCTATGCACGTTCCCCATGTCTCTTTCTGGCCCCACCCTTGACTGGTATAGCTCTCTTACCAAACATTCTATCTTTTCATTCACTCAACTCACCCAATTATTTATCAACCATTTTTCTATCAACATCACCAAACAAGTCTCAATCACAGACCTTTACTCCATCAAGCAATTTGACGATGAATCCATAGTCAATTTTGTCATCCATTAGAGAGGCCTGATCAACCAGCTCTCCTTCTCCTTGCCTCAACCTGAACTCATCGAGCTCTTTTCTCGAGCATGTGCTAGCCACATCTATTTTACCTTGTGGATCCAGACATTCTGCACTTTCAACAAAGCTTTCACCATGGCAAGAAAGCTTGAACTCTATGACATCGACAAAAATAAGGTCAAATTGCGTAGTGACAATGCATAATCTAATGACCCTTCTTCATCCAAACCTTCTTCTGCCCACTCCCAGTCTAAGGGGTCAGCAAACACTGTCATCTTTAGACCATCATCTTCAACCAACTGACCTCAATTTTCAACATCAGACTACATCAATAAACAATTCCAACGATGATCTATACAACGTCAATACACTCCAATTAGAGAGTCATATGCCTCTCTCTTGGATAAACTTGTCAAGCAGGGGGTCCTCAATCTCCCTTCAATCTAACCACCTCAATTTGACCCCTCAACACCTATCCCTACATGGTACAGGGAAAATGACTTTTGCAACTATCACCGTGTCAAAGGCCATGACACAGACAACTATCAAACCGTCAAAAACATCATCAAGGACATGCTAGACAAGGGGGATCTCATCTTGGACAACCTGAATGCACCACCCAATCAAAAGATTGACATCTTCAAACAACCCTTTCCTAGTCACCCACCTACTCAAAACAATGTCCAAACCATGACCAATGACCCTCAAGACCATGATATACGCACGGTCGACACTATCTTTTCTCTTGTCCCTGACTAACCTCCTTCATAGGTGGAAGACCCTTCTTCCCCTATTCCTCCTCCATAGGATGAAGAACTTTCTTCTCCTATTAGTCCTCCATCGACCTCTCTCCTATTGGAGGATGCTTTGATGGCACCCACACTGGCTGCCTCACCCTCATCCTTTTTGTCATCAATGGGGGATCATACATTCCCCATGCCTAGACCACACATCGAGACCATGACCATTACTACACTCTATCCAACTGTAGAGCCACACTCTCCTATTTCTTTTCCACCAAGAGAAGAACCAGTCTCTTCATCTATTTCGATCGAGGAAGACCCAGTCACAGTTTTCTCTTATCTTTTGCTTGAGGTTGCTACATCTCACTCGCTTTCGTCCACATCTGAACTCAAACCCGTATCTAACCTCACATCACATAATAGTGGCCCTAGCCCCAAACCAAAGAAGTCCACTAAACCACATCGGAGGATTCCTCCCCCACTTTCATCATTACCTTCAATTTTGGGCCCGCATCCATCCACTTTAATAGGGGTGCTTCCTACTCCCATACCTCACAGAGGCAAGTCACCTCCATTACTTCCTCAACCCATTAGACATATATTTCCTCCAAAACATCCAACACCTATCACCACTAAAGTGCCATCTCCATGTGTGGTTACACCACCCACAAAAATGATGGTACGATCAACACCTCTTTTGCCTCTCAAACCAAAGTCTTCAACTCCCACTGCAACAAGACACATAGACCCATTAGCAGGTTCTTATGCCCTGCTGTTATGGAAATTGTTGCAGTCTTCTTGCATCAATCTCCCGCCTCTTAAACCATATCAATCCCTCAAACCAAAACTGCCCTGGTTTGACGACACTTAGATTTGTGCGTATCATCACATGCTTGGGCACGACACTGAGCATTGTTGTGCTCTCAAGGTTGTCATTCGCTAATGTCTAGGGAATGATACCTTTCTTTGTGACCACATTATCAACAAACCTTCAACACCACCCCACTCATCAACTCTTAGATCAAGACCATCTTGGTTCGACAACTCTAAATTTTGCCACTATCATCACACCCTAGGACATGACACTGAGCATTGTTGTGCTTTTAAAGCTGTCATTCATCAACAACGGAGAAAGGATACCCTTCTCATCAAGGATCCTCTTAACCACCCCTTTGAAAAATCATCAACACCGACCCATGCTTCTCAAACCTCATCACCTAAATCAAGATCTCCATGCCAGACTATGGTCCCTTCGTCACCTTTAACCCCCTTATTCAACATCAACACAGTCAATCTAACCACCAAGCCTCAACCGACCTTGACCAATCTATCAAACATTCTCCCTAGCCGTTGGGGGAATTCAACCTTCATCCAAGCCTCTACCAACCTTTCAACCTAGTCTCGACCATAAATCAATCACTCTTTTAATCCTAAACCTCAACCCGACCTCAACCAGACTGTCGACCCAACCTCGACCAAAAATTCAACCTATCTTCGACCAAACATTCAACCTATCTTCGACCAAACATTCAACCCGACCTCAACCGAACCATCAACCAAACCTTGACCAAACATTCGACCAAACATCGACCAAACAATGACCAAACATCAACCAACCTTTTAATCACATCATCCAACCCAACATTGACCAAATATCAACCGACCTTGACCAAACATTAACCAACTCTTTCAACATCAATCAACATGTGACCAATTTGGAACGAAGCAAATGGGGCAAGTTTGCTCCCAATTGACTCGAACCTTGCATCATAACACAAGCATGGGTTAGGACTTTGTCAGAACCTGAGCCCCTTTATGCCTTGCATCTTTGACCAGTCCACTATTAGTCAAGTAATTATTCACTTGACGTTTAACTTGAGCTTGATCCCTTGAGCAGTCTCTGTCACCGTCATTCTTATCTCCTTCAACCCTCAATCCTAACCCTTTTATCAAGCATGAATGCTTTGTCCTAATAAAAGGGAAACCCTCTAAACCTCTATAGTCAAGTCCATGACCAAAAGTCCAGTCAACAAATCACAAAATCAAAAAAAATATAAAAATGGGATGCATATTCCAAGGTCATATAAACTATAAATTTAGTCTGCTCCCTCAAAGGACAGCTGCATCATCATTGCTATATTTACTAGACTACTCCCTTGAAGGACAACTAGGCCAAAGTCATATCAAAAACATAAAAAGCAGAATATAGACCACTCCCTCTAAGGATGGCTATGCATAAATTTTGCTACATACACAACACTATCTCTGAAGCTTCCTGCATCGATCAGCTTCACAACATGACCACAAAGCAAAACAACATCCCATCACAGGCTTCCTGCATCGATCAGTTTGCACCAAAAAAAAAAAATCTAATTGACAAAACTTTAGAGTCATGGACTTGTCTATAGTTATTCTCGGGGTCACCTATAAAAGGGGAAAAGTTGTTCCTGCCAAAAAGGGTTCCCCCTTCCTTACATATCATATCAAACCTATCACCCCTACATACTCAAGGGATTTTGAGCTCACTTAACGTCAAGTGATTTGATTGCTTCTCTAAACACAATCACTGGTCAACGACGTAATGCATGAATGGGGCTCTTATTTTTAACAACCCCTTATCCATGCCATCATTCTGGTCCTTGTCAATGAAAGATCAATTTGCCTTTCACTTTTTGTCACACTTTGGTCACGCATTCAACCCAATCATTATCTATCCAACCAAACCCAAATCAAAACCAAAACATTTTCAGACCACCGACATGACCTAGTCCATTTCACATAGTTTCTATGGACAACAATACACATGGAAACTATCGACCAGACACAATTTATGTTAAGCATAAACCAATACTTGCTGAAGCATAAATATACCTCAATTCATTTTTAGCATACATCCATCACGACTATGGAAAATTGTTAGGGATGAAAGACCCCTTGACCAATGTTGCAGAATACACCATCACACAATATTGAAAAGGCTGCAACATCATCTTACCCTCATCATTCATCATCACCAAAACCAATCATCACTCATTTTGTCTCTTCATTCGAACTACATTGGTCTGAGGCCCTAAGATCGAGGATATGTAGGTAGCACTCATTTGACATAATGTCTTCTGAGGTTAGCTCGGCCATCCCGTTTGTTCATCTCTCAGATGGACAAACCCCCTTTTTTTTCTTCTTCATCACTCGACCTTGACCTTGACCAAGACCAATTCCATGTCTTTGACCAATCTCTTGACCTTTGACCATGACCTTGACCTCGACCAAGACCATTGACCACTTTGACTCTTAGTTTGAACTACATTGGTCTAAGGCCCTAAGACTGGGGCTATGTAGGCATCACTCAGATGACACAACTATCTTCTGGGGTTAGCTCGACCACCCTTATTTGTTTGTCTCCTTGATGGAAAAACCATTCTTTCCTTTGACCTCCTTTGACCATGACCATGACCTTGACCTCGACCAAGACCAATCCATACCTTCGACCCTCTTCCTCCCATTTAGGGAGAACTACATTGGCCTGAGGCCCTAACCATAGGGGCTATATAGGCAGCACTCAGTTGACATGGGGTCTTCTGAGGTTAGCTCAGCCATTCCTTCATCCATCCATCTCAACCAATGACCATGGAGATCATGACTATCTCCTTCAACCCCGACCACTTCCAAGATGTCTTCGATTTGGTTGTTTTTGCATGTATGCTACCTCACAAATGGTTAGTAAAATTTTTTACCCTCACAAGTATAGGATCGCAAACCGGTTGATCCCCACTACTTGTGACATTTTCATGTTTCTAGGAGCACTTCCTGAGCCTGAGATACCTGAAACATGATGACCATTGGAGCTTCAGCTTAGATTGAATAACCTGATCAGCTATGACCAAATGTTGGGGCCTGGTTACTTCAATTTTGGCACTCCTCAACCCTTGACCTAGGACATTTTGACCTGACCATCTCATGAAGTGGTATGCGTGCAATCATGACTATTGCAGCATTCTCACTCCATCTTCACCATTTTCATCCATCTCTCTGTCAAATCAGCATCTGATTCTAGGTTCCCTTCCCTCGACTCCTGCTTTGAGGGGGAATACCTCATCCATAATCGAGGCAACCAACCCTCTTGTTTTTGTCTTGTAGTTCACTTGAACAACCAACAGGACAAAATCAACCTTACCCCATACCTAGGGCAACCAACTCCTATTTTTGTCTTGCAGTTCATCCAGAACAACCAACAAGACAAAAAGGGGCAAATGTAGACACTGAAATCGTGTCTACTCCATAGGTCGACTCCCCCCTTGGTCCCCTTTGGTCCCTTTCCACTTCCATCCCTAACCTATCTTATGTTTTATTAATTTGGAATAATTATCTATTTTAAATTAATATTTCTCCCCTCTCTCTCTTTCCCTCTCTCTCTCCCCATGCCACCTCACCACCCTTGGGTTCCTCTCCTTGGATCCCTTCCTCCCATCCCTTAATGACCTAAATCCCATTTATGACCTATTCCTCATCCTCGCGTCCATTTAAGCCCCCTCTCGACCATTTTCTAACACCCGCTGACCCGGTAGTTGGGAAAACGGACTGAAGGCTATTTTTAGCCTTTCTGCCCACCTTTCAGCTACTGACGTCGGTCAGTCTTCAGCTGACGTCAGTGATTCTACCAACGTCGATTACCCTTAACCATTTTCTACATCTATTAATCTGCCTGCGAACGTAAATTTGGATCCGGACCTCTTTCATTCAATCCTTCAATCTTCAATATTTCAATCTCCTCGACACCTGAATGATAACCCTTTCACTGTAGGTATCCATCAGACCTCTCACTCTCTTTCATAGGGCCTCCATATAGCAAACACCATCTACAGCAACAGAAGGGACTCTGCCTTCGTCAATAGCATAAGCAACATCACCATCAACACTCCTTCTGCAAGCCACAGGTAAGTATCTTGTCTGTGCTTTTATCATGTTCTCAATTATTACTTTTAAGTAATATCACCCCCTAGACTAGACTATTAACCAAACCAGACCCAAATCCTTATTTCTCTGTCTCCTTATTGCCTCTGTCCTTTATCTGACCATACACTTTGTCCATTGTCCCTGTAACTCTGCCCAAACCTCTACATAGACCATTAACCAAAACCAGACTCTCTCAGACCATCCAAACAACATGAAAACCCATCTAGACCCCTTTTCAGACCTGTCTACAGACCACAGACCCGACCACAGACTACTGCCCCGACTGACGTCGGCCGCAGAGACCACTGCCCCCACCAACGTCGGCAGACCTTGACCAATCGACGCCGGTGACTGTGACCAGGCTGACAACAGCATTCAGGTAAGCATTTACTTCCATTTCCTTTTCAATCTTTAATCATTTCAATCTTTCTATCATTCTGCTTGTTATCACACATTATTTTTATCAGTCAGTGGGTTGACATCCCTCAAGCTTTTGCTTTCAAGATCAAGCTTTTGCTTGGCAACCCACCATCTCCTCATCTAATGCCTTCTTTGTCTTAGTCTCTTTCTTTTACAGGTGTCATCCTCCACAACCAAAGAGGAGTTCTCACAATGTCTGGATTATGGTGCGCACGACTACATCCAGGTACATACAAGCCTTAGACCATTTCTTCTAGTTTCTTATTCTCTCTTTGAATGTGAAAGCAAAATAGCATAGAAACACACTCAACATATTGAAAATCAGGTTTGTACCCTTACTAAAGTGGTAAAGAGTAAGGATGAATAATGTGTCAAATATAAATCAAAGATGGAGTCTTTACAGATGAAACTATATCAAGATATGAGCAAGCTTGAAACATATAAAAAATTTGAGAAATTTAAAGTTGATCTTAATGAACTATTAAGTAGTCAAAAGGTCTCAAATGACAAGTCAGGCCTAGGGTTCCATGAAGATGTTTAAAAAGATAAGAAGATTGAGAAGATAGTGATGATAGATCAAAAGAATAATCATGTTAAGGAGAGTGTTAGTAAAGACAATAATAATGTCAATATGAATAAGAAGGACAACTTCAAAATCTATAAAATTTCAAATCAAATCAAGAAACCCAATGCAATAAGGTATGATAACTCCTTCAATGGTTACTATTATTATTTTCATCAATTTAGTCATAGGATCATTGATTTTAAAATAAAATATCCTAGTAAAATATTTACATAGAATTATGAGCAAGATAATGACAAGCATGAAGAATATCATCACTCAAGATAGTCAAATAGTCCACAAAGAAATCATGAAATCTTGTGCTATAGGTGTCAAGGGATTGGTCATTTTGCAAGGTCTTTTAATGCATTCATCAAGAAATCAAATGATCAGGTTCATGAATGGGATAATGAAACATTAAGGAGTCATTATGTAGCCTATACACAAGGTATGTACAATTAAGGAAACTAAATTTATTTCAAATGTCAAGAGAGAGGTCACATAAAAAGTTTTTGTAGGAATGGTAAGAATTCTAATTTAAAGAATGCCAATCCTAACATGAAGAAAATGGGCCATAATGAATGGATACCCAAGGAGGTGAATGGAAAAAAGTTGGAAATGGATTATTTATCATGATAGAATAGGGTAAAAGTTCAAGTGTTAAATATAAAGTCTTATCTGCCCAAGTAGATAAAAGAATCAAGCAAGATTCTAAGTCTAAAGGAAATAATGAAGTTAAGGACTCATTCAAATTAAATTTGATGATGAGGCAAGACTACAAACCAAGTGAGAGCATGGATATGTGGCAATATCCTAAGTTTTTAGACCTTTAGTCTCTCTATGACAAGTGCGTGTCTGTACCTATGCTTATTAGGAGACATATTTCATATGTAGAAGTAAGTGTGTGTGCTCTAGCTAATTTATAAGATGCTATAATTAGTATAAAGGTATGAAGAGTTATTGATTGGTGATTTTATGGTGTAAAACTAATGATTTTATGTTTCCAAGCCTTGTATTGATCATATAATATGATTATTTAAGGGAGAGCAACAAGTTCATGAGCTTGTTCTAGAGGTTAGTGATGAAAAGCTTCAAGATATCTATTCAGGGACATTGGTCCTAATGGCATGTTTTAGTCAATCTTTGAAGCTTGGTTTAATTGGTAAAATCATGAAGAATGAAGGTAATATTGATTTGGAGTGTGGAAAGGATTTTTCTAAGTGTATTACATGGGTTCAAATGTGCTAATTTGGACAAAATAATCATTCATGACCATTTATTCAGTTTGACCATTTTGATCAGTGTTCACTACCTAGTGAGAGCTCATCATGTAAAATTAGTGTTTTTAAGATCTATGAAGCTAACCAAGGGTTGAGGCTAGTTGGATTTGATGTGTCCAAATGCAAAATATGCCTTATAGGTGTGATATTGATGACATGATCATTTAAAGGTGTTTTGGCATAGTGATAGGGGTATACACAAGGTTTGTAAGGACAATCATGAGCTTTCCAGGTGTCAAATAAATATTGGTGAGTGTTTAAGGTGAATTTATGGCATAAAAAGGTGTGTTCACCTCATACAAGTATGATCTAAGTGGTTTCATTCTTTTAGGGAATCTTGAGGGAAAATTAAAGTATTTTGATGGCTCTCAGGTATGATAGTCTTTACTTAAGGACTAGTAAGATAAAAATGACATTCATGGTTCTATGGGTTCCCCAAGGATTCAAACCTTAATAATTGGTCTAGTGGTTTTTACTAATGACCTCTAAGTGTGAGATAAGTTTTAGGAGTTGACATTGATTAGAAGATGGTAAGTTGACCACATTTCTTCTTGATGCCCTAATGTTTTAGCCCATTTGGGTTAATGACATTACTAAAGGATTTGAGATTTAAGGATATTTAATATATTTAAATGGATAAATGGGTGCTCAAAAAGTACTTTAAAGTCATTTAGAAGTGTATGGTTTTTTTATGGTTCATCATTTATGCAAATGGATGTCTAATTTTGTGAAGGATATATGGTGAATATAAAGAGTTAGATGATTAAAATTGGAATTAATAAAAGGGAATATGAGTTTTCATCATATATGGAATTTAAAGTCATGAAGGTCTCTACATAAAAATTTATGGGATATACAAGGTTTAGGTAGGGCTACTAGGCCTCTTGACAAGGCTCAGTGATTCAAATGGATTTTTGGTCATTTTATCTAAAATACCAAGGTATTATTATTATTATTATCATATGAGTTTTTAGTGTATTTTGAGCATATTTCATGTTTAAATAATGGATTGAACATCTGTTGGTGATCATGGAGTTGGCTTGTGAGAGAAAATTTGAAGGCAACTATGAAGTTTCATCATGGTTGGAGGTGGTCTAAAGGTGTTCAAGGTTTTAATAATTTAAAGTGACTTAGGGGGAGTTAATTTTAATGTTATTAAGGTGTGATTACTCCCATTCACTTGATATTGTTCATTACTTCTTCATATAATAGTGCATGGTCAAAGAAGAGTGTTGTCAATGCGCAGGTTTGAGGTAATCATGGTAAGAAATGGTATGAATAGTGAAGGGGGATTTATATCATATCTCATAGGTGGTACGTTATTTATGTTGGATTTTAAAACATTTATATGTCCTTAGGATCATTAGGTAATCCCATTTTGTCATTGTGTCTAAGGGGGAAAAAGTGTTTATAGAGGGAGAAAGAGTATGTGCATAGCTTTGTGTTGGTGTTTACAAGTATTGACATCAATGAAAAATGGGGATATTATTTATGTATCATTAATTATGTCTCTAAGGTGTCTAAGAGTGTTCATGAGGTTTCAATTATGCTATTAGGTCAATGATAAAGTGTGCCTTAATGATCATGCATGGATCTTGTAGTGTTTGTTTGGTTAGGCAAGATGATGGATGTTGATGATGTGTTGACAATTTTTGAGGGGTTATATTGGTATAAGGAGTGATTTGTGTACTTTTAAAAGTGAAATGAATCCATATGAATATTATTGTGAAGATCTCAGTTATCTTAATCGTCTTGGCAAAGTTTCATGAGTAAGTAGATTGATGACATCAAGATTCACATGTGTGAAGATGTCAAAAGAAAGTGGTCATATGGGTCTATTTAGTTTTGTGCCTAGAACATGTGTTTCAAATTTTATACCTTGACATGATGACTATAAAAATTTATGATAGTGAAAAGTTGCTCTCCTAGGCTGATTTCATCATTTTGCATAATCAAATTTACATTTTTAGTGACCGTTGGAATTCAAATATTTGAACTTACAAAAGAAAACTAGTCTATAATGTTTTGCCTATAAATTTTTATGATGGATGTATTTGATGATATATTAAAAATGAAAGTGGTATATAAATTCAAGGGGAATCTAGGAAAATTGATTTCGAGGTTTGATTGGTTGTATAATTACATTTTATTATGGTTTAAAGTTGATTGAGGGTTTGAATTTATTCTAAAAGTAAATTGGGAAGGATATTTGAGTTTTTATTGATGGTGTTTGGATGTTTGATAGTGAATTATCTATTAAAAAATGTTTTAGACTCCTTGAGGATCATATATATGGATTTTGGAGGTTCGACCAATCCATATTCAGTATGAACCATTACTTGGAAGTTGACTGTTGTTTCATTCATGTACAAGGTAAATGATTGATAGGTTTTACATATGAAGAGATGTGTAGTGATGAATTTAATCACTTGAGGATGTCTTATGTGTCATTTGGTGTGGACCTATGTGCCTTGAATTGGTATTTTGATTTTATTTTTTCTTGGTGAAGTGTTAAAATGATGAATAGGTTTCCATGGACCTAAAAGGGCTACTTAGGCCTAATTGAAAGGTGTTGCTGCTTAAGAGTGATCTATAAAAGCTATGGCTGACCTATGAAGGTGGTTTTAATATTTTTTATAATTGGGATATAAGACTTAAGATTTAAGGAATGTCTTGTGTCTGACCAAGAAGGTGGTGATCATGTAGACTTTATAAATAAAAAAATCAAAGATGAAGGTTTATAGAGTGAATATGCGAAGAACAAAGAAGTGTGAGTAAGCTTGGTGGATGGATTGAAGAGTAGATTAGTGTGAGGGATATGTGTATGACCTAGTGGTCATGTTTTTGATGCTTTAGTAAATTTTTTTATTGTTGATGATTGAGGATGAACAAATAGATATAGAGTGATCCAAAGATGCATTGCTTATATGTGAAGACTTGAGAAAGTGTGAAGGGTTTAAGAGAGTTATTATACACTATTTATCCATTAGATTAAAAGGTAATCATATTTATGGACATGTTGATATCAAAAGGTGTTGTGTGGGTGCTCAACATCTATTGCAAGTGGGCACTTATCTATGCTTAGGGGTTGGTACTCCTTGTGAAGTGGGTGCTTCACTAAGGTTTCTTGTTTGTGATCTATTATAGGAATATAGTCCATGTGTTTATAGGATTAAGAGTGGGTTTTATCCCCATGAGGGTTTCCCATATAATTCATGTGTTATGTATTTTGATCTTACATGTCTTTCTTTGTTCATTGCAATGAATGCTTTATATACTTCATGAATAATTATGTTGAATGGTTAAGAGTTTGAAGGATTAGAATTGAAGTTGATTTGATTGCATCACTTATTAACCTCCTAATAATTGTACCTCTAATATAATATTATCCATAGATGCATGTTTGTGTGTGCAAATAAAAATAGAAAAGGCACAAACATTATTTCCCAATAGGACTATGGGTTCATGTATTCTATTAGACTTTGAGAATGTGGTATTATGCATGGTATGTTGTGAATGCAATGAATAAAGAAACTAATGATTTAAACATAGTAAAGAAGTATTTAATCCATATCTTTTTTTTAATAATCAAACATGGAGTTGATCAAACTCTTAAAATTTATCAGCCTTGATATCTTAGAGGATGAATCCATAATGGAAGACTAGGTTAAATAAATTATAGCAATAAGGGACTTGTACTGCCCAAGCTATTTGAAGACCATAGTATCAATATTTATTCTAGAAATGATCATAAATTGATGTGGATGACATGTAATTAGAAATGTAATGTTGGGAAGCATACAATTATTAGTAAGGTATATGAATAACCCCAATATGATACCCCTAATCACTTACGAGTTAAGACTTATCATAGGGTTCAATAAGTAATGAAATTGCAAGTTGATATGTATAAGTTTTACCAATATCCTTTAAAAATGACTCAAGTGAATATAAACTTGGAATGAGAGCCCAAAATGGCCATACTTGAAAATTATTAGTCTGATATAAAATTAGTATGCATCATGAAGCTGCTCCAAGATTTACAAAACCTCTTCCCAAGAAGCTACAAGGAGATGAAGGGTGTGCATTCTTCTTTGGTGAAAATGAAGATCACATTGGTGGATGATGCAAGACCCTTGAATAAATGAACATAATATATGAACCTTAATTTACACACCAATGTTAAGGGAGAAGTTTATGTCATGTTGGATATTTGTGTGATTTATCTAGTTGAAGAATATTAATGGGTGAGCCCAATGGATTAGTATCAAGAAGGATGAGCGCTTCCACATATGTGTTTATTATTGGCTCATCAACTTTGCATGTGTCATAAATACTTTTCCCACTCTTTTCACCAAGGAAATTATTGAGGTATTGGTAGGTTGTGATATATACACCTTAATGATGAATTTTATAGCTATCACCAAATGTGAATTTAAGAGATGATAAGATAAAAACCACCTTCACTACTAAATAGGGTTTGTTTGCCTACAATTTCATGTTATTTAGCCTTAAAAATGTGCTTATCATTTTATCATCATCATCATAGTAGCCTTTAAATATTTTTTTCACTATTTACTTTTATTATTTATAGATGATTGGTAGTTTATGGGCTCATGAAGGAACATCATAATAATTTACACCTCATTTTCAAACACTGTTGCCAACTTTAGATTTATCTCAATTTTAAGAAGCACCTATTTATTAAACCCTTTGGCACATTGATTGGCCATGTGATTTGCAAGGATGACATGCTTGTTGACCATGATAAAGTGGTCATAATTTTATATATTAAGGTACTCAACACTAAGTGAGAAGTACATGTGTTTTTGGGGCACAAAATCTACTATCATAAATTCATTTTCCAACATGAAAAAATCATATTCCATTTTACGGAACTTATACACAAGAATTTTCCATTCATATGGGGTGAGGCATAAGAGGAGGCATTAAAAAAAATTAAATAAGAATCTCAAAATCATACTAATCCTCTAATTCAAAGATTAGATAACCCATTTTTACGTACATGTTGATGCATTAGGTATATAGATAAGCACCATCCTAGTTTAGTATGGAAAAAATAAGATATACCATCCAATTTACCTTACCAATGATAAGCTTATGGTAGTTGGCATAAATACATAACCACTAAGCATGAGGAATTCATAATGGTGTGTGCACTATAAAATTTATACTAGTATATGTTAGTGACATCGTTTATCTTATTCACTGATCATGAGGTGTTAAAGTACATTATAAGTAAGACAATATTATATAGAAGGATGTGCTAATGGATTGTCTTATTTTAGGAATTATAATTTTCTATGGTTGTGAAAACTACTAAGTAGATCTTAGCTCTTGACCACTTATCACACATAAATATAAGTCAGGATACACATAACATTGAGAATTGCCTAAGAAAGTATTAATTTTACATGGTCCAATGCATCCTTGAGGATCTTGATGATATTGCTACTTTTTTGACATCAAGTATTACTCCCAACAACCTTTTAATTAAGATAAAGAAACAACTAGTTATTTATGCAACCCTATCTTAGGTCCTTGGGGGTGAACTTTACAAGATAAAAAATTATAAGTCCTATGTAAATGTATCTTAGAACATGAGTGAGAATTTGTGTTTCACAAAGGACATTAAAGTATTACAAGTGGTAACTTTTATGGAGAATCTACTATGTGTAAGATCTTCCTTTTGGGTCTATGGTGGCCTACCTTATTTTGAGATGCCAAATCATATGCACAAAAATGTGATGTCTACTAATGGACTAAGAAACCCAACCACCATGATGAGATTCCTTTGATTCTCATGCTCAATGAGGAACCCTTTGAAAAGTGTTCTATTGATTTTGTGGGCTCAATATCTCCTACTATGTGTATGATCGATGCATGATATGTTATTATCACCACCAATTAGATCACTTGATTGGCTATGAAAAAAAAAAAATTTAACAGTATCACTAAAAACATACTTATTATGGGAGAATATCATTAGTTTATATGGGTTCCCTTTAGGATTTACAAGTGATTGAGGTACCCATTTCATCAATGAGATCATGTGCATCCTACTAATTAACTTCATGGGTATGTATTAAAAGAATACCCAATACCACCCATAGGAAAATGGGATGGTAGATGCTTTCAACAAGATTATTAGTAAGACACTGATTAATATTTGTGATTTTAGGCACAATGAATGGGATGGCAATGTCTTGGTGTTATTATGGGCCTATAGAACAAGTTATAAGTGCCTCAAAAGGTCCACTCATTTTTAACTTGTGTTTAGGATATATATTCCCATGGAATTTATATCTCCATCTCTATAAATTAAGTGTGTGGGTTTACTATAAGAAAATGAGTCACTAGATGCATACCTTGAGGATCTCATGCAGTTTGATGAAATATGTGTCATAACTCGATGGAGCCAAACCATGGAGAAGATTTGATGGAAGGCTTAACATGATTGACACATCAAGGGAAAGATATTTCTTGAAGGTGCCATTATTTTAATATATAATTTCATGTATGTGAAGGGCCCATATAATATTTAGATCCATTGGCTAGGGCCCTACATAATCCATGATTTTTTAGAGAATAGAGTGTGTAAGTTGTGCACCATGAATGGTTAAATACTCTTTAGTAATTTCAATGGGATTCAACTCAATCTATACCATGCATAATGTGCTTGATGCATGTTATAATAAGGCATATTCATTTTGTTGTTATCTATGTTATGTGTTTGTTAGGATAGTATAACATAGATTAGGTCTTAAACATAATGTTTGTGTGCCTAGTGTTTATAATAAATCACGTAATCTTGTCTGAATAATCATATTTTATGGTGAGTGCTAATGTGACATTTTTTTAGAAGTTTATACCTCTAAATTATTATAAAATTTTATCAATAATCTATTCACAAAAATTTTCTAATGATTATACACCTTTAAATATTCAAAGGAAGATCATGATATTTGCATGCTACATACTAAGGACTTGTCAACATAAAGGTAATCACTAGACTAGAAGATTACACACAAAATTTAGTGTGGGTAGGGGTACTAAATTTCCAAAGGAAATAATATTATTGGACATTTACAAGGGAAATTGACCATGTATCTAGACACATGAAAGAGATTTGTGGGACAAGTAAGCACACTAACATTGGAGTGAAATGCTAAAGAAAACAATAAAAAAGAAGAAAGGCAAAAGTTACACAAAAATGAGATCCATGAAAGATAGCATCAACAAATTCAAAATTTTCATAGCTATCACATTACAATGCTATCTATCACGTCCTAGAGAAAGAAAAAATATCACTTGAGCAATGGGTGTAAACACAAGCATGTGGAAATGTTAATATAGATGGAAGTGAGTAAAGGAAATAAATACAAATGGATTGAGGTGATGTTAATGGTATCTAAGATGTATGGATTACATCATCAAATAAATAATTTTTAGTATAAACCTTCAATACAAGTCATTTTCATCAATTTTCACTTTCAAACATATTTTGAGACCCCACAAGAGTGATTTGCAAGTAAAGATCCAAACACACAAATTCAAGACTGGGGTAAAATATTTGAGACATTTAAAGCACTCTAATTACAACACCAAAATATTACACATTGATTTCAGTAAAAAAAGGTTGAAAAAGAGAACTAGGAATGGGTTAGAGGCAGTTACAAGTTTTAGATGATGGGTTTTTCCATAGAGCTTTGTGAAGCTCATGGCTGAAGTATACCTTCTAATTTATGATGGTAGGGTAGGTGAACCAAGATTAGAAGTTTATAGAGAGTAAATAATCCAAGTGTGTGTATGAGAGGATTCAAATACATGATGATGATGAAGAAGAAGAAGGTGTTGTGTTCTAACACCAAAATCATCTAATATTAGTAATCATGCACGTAAAGGAGGAACTAAAAACTAAATCAATGTACATTAAACAAGTCAATGCTGAATAAATGGAGAAGTCAATAGAGGCATAGTTTAATTTTTTAGAGATGTAGTACCTAGCCATAATTTTGTATAAGGAAGTGTGGGAATCCAAGGTCACACAATTCAAAGTCAAGGATTATAATCACCAAAGGGATAGTAATGAGATAGAACCAAGAAATGATTACATGGTGGATATTGTAAAAAAATGTAGATGGAAACAATTTTTGATGTAATTTTTAAACAAGTGCTCAAGAATATGGGAGTGCTCCAATTATTCAAGCTCCCATATTTTGGAAAGCTTGATAACTTAGTGAGTTTCTTGTTATCATGCATTCATGAGAACTGGTTCTATGTTATCGATTATATAATTAAGATCTCGATGGTGTGTATCAGTAAATCCACAAGACTTCCTTGATCAAGCATGGAACTTAGATAATAACTTACTAATGTAATATAGGTAGACAAGGTCAATCATCTATTGAATTACAATAATGAAAATTTTTATTTTCATATAGAAAACATTGTTGATCACATAAAAAGGGTGGTCATGTGACTCATGAGTACAAAAGTAGATATAAATTGCATATGAGGAAAGATCAATAGACACTTCATCTATATTTCACATGAAATGGCTTAGGATACCCTTTAAAAAATCTTGAAGTTCATTATAGAATCCATCATTAGGGGCATAAATAAGTCACACAAGATTGATAAAGCCTTTAGGTGGAGCATCATTTTTATCATATATGGTAATTTATGAGATTGGTATATATGAATGCTATGGAGATAAGATATGGTCCTTCCTTTTGAAGAAAAAATTGATGTCCAAGGGATACCATGTGCACATGTGCACTAGTGTATATGGTAGGTAGTATAAAGTTAAGATGGAGAGGTGGTTCGATAAAATTATTTTGGATTTTGGGATTTAGTGGTGTATCACAAGTAATTTGTTGAGTGTATGCCTAATATGGGTAGATTTTTTCTTACTACAACACTACTTTATTTCTATATTTTGACTTGTAGATAAAGATAGCTATGGGTGTCTGAAGGCACTATATTATTTCAACATGAGCTTCTTTTTAGATTTAGTCATAAGGATAACCAACTTAAATCATGTCTCAATATATGTGGTAGGCATAAATAACAACTAACCTACCTTGAGGAGAATGTTGGATATAGTGAAATTACTTAGATGATCCACATTAATAGAATAATATATCACATAATTAAGAACAAAATAAGTAGATCAAAAACAACAATGGTTGCAAGAGGAGAATAATTGAATATTATGATTGTGCCACTTTGAGGGGACAACCTCCACAACAATGTAATAATAATAAAATTTGTAATATGATGATACAAGATTAACCATTACCTTCTATATATACTCTACTTATCCATGGTTATTCCATAGGCTAACCATACTAGTAACATCAACAAATATAATAAGATAATATGAAGTTATGTAAGCCACAAGTTGGCTACACATATCCATAGATGCACTATAGGTTAAGGGTATTCCATGACACTCTCATTCAGAAACATGTTATAATCAACATTGAATTAAACCATGATGTTGTTATAGGAACAGTTATCTTCCCATGTTGCATCTTCAAATTTTAGATTCTTCCATTTGATCAAATACTCCTTAATCACTCAGGTCCATAGTTGCTTAGTGTGTATATGAAATATCTCTTTAGGATCTAGAATGTCTCAACATTTTTCATCTAATATAGGTAATTTAGTTTGAGTGGAAATTCTATATCCAATTACCTTATTCAGGTAAGATACATGGAATACCAAATTTATGTGAGTGTATGGGAGTAATTCCAACTTTTAGGCCACACTACCAATTTTATACAGGATCTGATAAGGGCCATAATACTTAGGGGACAAATTTATATCCTTTTTATGTTGCTTCAAAGACATATGATTATATTTTTGTAAACACACAAATACCCAATCACTTATGTCAAAATTCTATTCACTACAATATTTATCTTCTTACTACTTCATTCTATTTTGTGCCATTGTTAAATTCTCTTACAAACTAACTAATACCTCTTGTTGATGATTAATTTATTACTCAACATATAAAACCTTGGGATTCACCATCAAGATTTAAGTTATGTATGTGGGGTTCGGGGGGGGGGGTGATACCCATATAATTCCATAAAGGGATATGTTTTGGAAGAAGTGTTATACCACCATTCAGCAAATGGTAGCCAATGAACTGATTTGTATTATTTTTTGGAAACAAAATAATGAAGATATCACTATATTTGTTTTTGAATACCTATGTTTGTAAATTAGTTTGAGGATGATAGGATGAGCTATGATCCAACTAGGTCCCCAAACATGCAAATAATTTAGTCCAAAATTACTAGTAAATATGGGATCTTAGTAACATACAATGATCTTTAGAGTACCATCTAATTTATAACTTATATTGATAAAAGAAAAAACTAATGTAATAAAAATAAATGGATGTGATAAGGAAAAAAATGATCATACTTGGTGAGTCAATCCAAAACTAAAATGATAACTTTTTTACCCTTAAACTATGGTAACCTAGTGATCAAATCCATAGAAACCTCCTCCAATTATTGGCTAGGGATGGATAAAGGTTTCAGAATACTTAGGGTCTTAATGATTTCAGTTTTATTCTATTAACATAACATGAATTCAAACACATATTTTTGGACATCCCCCTTGAGTCCTTCCCAAAAAAAATCTTGATTGATTATATAATATGTTTTCAAATATCTTGAGTGACCTCCCAATGGAGATGAATGAGTTTCTTAAAGGATTTTATGTTTTAGGATAGAATGCTTATAGAGGTATAATATATATTTATACTATAATGTGTTACCCTTCCATATAAATTTATTATATCCCTTAGAACCTTGGTAAATATTTTGAATCAAATCATGGGTAGCATTATCATTCTCCCATTCTGATTTTGCTTGCTCTAGTCAATCTATCTTCCAAATAATAATTGTGCATAACAATGCCTCAAAAAATTCATCCATCTAAGATAGTGCATCTACCACCAATTTTTTTTCCTTAATTATATATTATTTCAAAATCATGCATACAAATTTAGTCACCCTTTTTTATTGTTATTCATAATACAATCATTGTTCTAAAAATCATTTGAGGCTATCATGATTAGTCTTTACCTAAAAGTGATGACCCTTAAAATAAGGTATTCATTGCTTGAATGCATGTAAAATATCCATCATTTATTTATTATATATTTTATTTATTATACTTTTTCCCTTCACTTGGTGAATCTCAAATGAAAGTGGTTTGCCTTATTGCATGACTACAACCCTTATGCCATAGCTTAATGCATCACATTCCATAATAATTTAAAAAAAAATTCAAGAGTAACCAAAATTAGAGTGGTAAACATAACCATTTTATACTATTCAAATTCCTTGGTAATTGTATAAGTATAATGGAAAGAGTCTTTATTCAAAAAATATGTAAGCAAGGCTATGATTCTTCCATAAATATTGATAAACCTGTGATAGTAACTAGTTAGCCCCAACAATCCCCTGAGATTTTTGAGTGCCTTGAGAACCTACCACTTCATAATTTCTTGGATTTTTTTATGATAAAATTTCACTCCATGTGAAACAATATGACCCAACTACTCCAAATCTTAGATGCCAAATGTACATTTGAAAGGTTTTACATATAGTTAATGTTATTCTAGAACTGAGAGTACTTATTTCACATGCTTCAAATAGTATTCCTACTTTTTTCTGTAGATTAAGATGTCATAAAAAAACACCAATAAAAACTTTATTAAAAATGTGTTGAAAATATCATTCATCAAACTCTCAAATGTAGATGGTGCATTTGTGAGGTCAAAAGGCATAACCATAAACTCATAATGGAATTCATGACTTCTAAAATATATTTTAAGTATGTCCTCTACTTGGATTCAAATATTATGATACACAAAGTGAATATCTAACTTGGTAAAATAAACTACATCATACAACTCATATAATTAATCATCAATTACTAGAATAAGAAACTTATCTTTGATGGTGTACTTGTTGAGTTATCTATAGTCTAGGCACATACTCTAAATGCCATCCTTCTTCCACACCATGACCATTGGGGGGGAATATTTTATTTATCCATGCCAAATGATTCCTACATCCAACGTCTCTTGCACCATAATTTTAATTTCATTCTTTTGAGAATATGGATACCTGTAAGCTCTGATGTTGGGTGGTGTACTTCCAAGAAGTAATATGATGGCATGATCATGTGCTCATATTGGTGTAAGTACTTATGACATGTAACCAAAAATAATATAATGATCATCTAATGCCATTTAGAAATTAGGATGGGTAGAATACTTCCCTAGTTAAACTTCTATGGAAAATAAGCACACCATTATTTTACTATTTTTGGGAAACTAAGGGTTTAATTTCCTAATTAGTAAAGAGGTCTAGATTAATTTGAAAAATATGTAAATACAGTATGCCTAAATTAACTTACTAATTTACTAAATCTGGATTTGATCAATTAATTACTAAAAATAGCAAACAAGGGGATAGAGGGTGAACTTAGTTGATTTATAGACTAAGATAAAGGATTATAGAATTGCAAGTTGCTGAGCTAACTGGGTAGACTATCAAAAATAGTACCTAGAAGTCTATTTTCTACCTAGATAGTAGAGCTAGAAACTAGACACTTGGAGGTCCAGTGCTATAGTCCTATTTTTGGCACTATAGTCCCTCTGATCTGCTTCTTCTAAGCATTCAAGGTTTTGTTCTGATACTTCAAGAGGCTTTGTGTCTGGAATCTTAGGTATCAATAATTAGTGAAGCTCTATGTGTAAATAATTCTATCCTCTAGGGTCCTAGTTCCTCCTTAGGCTTGACAAGTGGTCTTGAATCAACTGGAAAAAGGGGTTATTTTGTATCATGCATTGAACATATGATCACACCCCATATGTGGGCATGCTACATACATACCAATATTTTGAGGAGGGATTAAGGCCAATGTAGCTCTCTTAAATTAAATGTGTATTTTTCAATATTATGTATGCAATGCAAGTATTATACAAATTTGGGCAAGATTGAGATGAATCATGACTTGTGCAAGATCTTGAGTAGGCTAGAAATAGCAGTGGTTGCCTTTATGCAGAGAATAGGAAGATTTACTTGAGTGTGCTTAGTGTATTTATAGATCATGCATTTTGAGTGATTATCAACCCTTCTAAATGACCCTTAAATAGGATTTTATATAGAATTTGATGATCTTGGGTTAGATGACTTTGTGTTAGGCTGATAGGGAAAAAGTTAAGGATCTAGGGAAATCTAACTGTTTGAGGCTAAGAGTGACTTGGACAATATCATTGGAAAGTGGACACCCTAGGGTCTAGTGCTATAGTCCAACTTATGTGATATTTTACAAAGGGATAGGGACCTTAGGATATAGGTCTGTGCTTAGGAGAGGAGTCCAGGGTAGCGGAGGCTGATTCAGGAAGGCTTTGAGTGATTGGAAAGTAGTGAAAACATGCCTAGTGGATTATGAAAGAAATCATGAAAGACCTATGGTTTGAATTTCACAAGTCATGATCAAGTTGTACAAATTACATTTTTATGTAATTATAAACATAAATATTTCATCACCTTTTTTAAAAATCTTCATCATCTCATGAGAACTAACTAGTTTTGGAGATTTAGCCTGTGATCCAAGAAATTTAAATGTCATTCCTTTTGGATGGAAGCACATGAATAGTTCCTAGAAGTTAATCTCAATATTTCCCAATGTGGTAATCCATTACACTTTTATAACAATTTCAACCCATCCCATGGGAATAAAAAACATAAGATAATCTAATAGTTAGTCTTCCATTTCAAGCTTAATACCATGGCATTTTATAGAACAACTAATGGTACCACCATATACAATCATAACCTAAAATTATATAAATGGGTAAATAAAATAGTTAAAATGAGTATTCAACTTACTATATTGATGAAGTTATGTATACTCCTAGTGTAAATCAATACAATCACCTTCTGTTTATTGAGGAAACCTACTGCCTTAAGATTTTAAGGCTTACTATTACCAAAAAGTGTATGGCAAGAAATAGTACATTGAGAATATTTAAAATTGTCCTCAAGTTCATCAAAACCTACACTTGAGGCTTAATCATATTTTTCATCCTCATTAGTACCTTCAATGTAAAATAACTTGTTTTTAGCATAATGATGTCCTTTGATCCATTTTCTATCACAACCAAAACAAAAAACTTTTACATGATTCTCTTCAACTTGCCGAGTGGCCAGTTAGGTAGGTTGAGGAAATGATGGTGATGGGAAAGTTCATTCACAAACATTAATGAAAGGTCTTCATTTGAGAAGCTATTTTTACTAAAAAATGCATTCCCTTGGGATGGATTCATATATTGAACTAGGAATATACATGTGAACCTCTAATTGGATGTCATCCTTAAGGCCACATAAAAATAGGTCAACCAAATTTTCCTCAGTGATGTCTACCACACATAAGGAGAGATTTTGAAATTCATGAATATAATACTTTATAGTTTATATTTTGTGTAGTTTGGCTAGCTATTTGAATTAGTTTTCAAAGATAATTTTACAATTTTAGATATGTAACTCTTTATAAAATACAACCAAGAACTGAGAGACCCTTCTTTTTATTTTGAGCACATAACCATCGACACCAAATTAACTACTTATGTTCCAGATATAGAGAGACCATGACCACCTTTTAGATCATGAGGTATGATGTAGATCAAATAAATTTTCAATTTGAATAATCCATGTGAGTGGATCATTAAGATCAAAATTATGTAGGTCCACTCTTGGCAACATTAACTTCAGACTAGGATTGGTGTTGTGATTGTTTGGAGTAGGAGAATAAAACTAGAGTGGTGGAGGTTTATTTAGCAATGGTTGAGATTAAAATTTGGCAAATTACCTATTTATTTATTTATTTGTTGTAATTGGTCTTATAAGCCATTCAAGTTCCCTCTCAACCATATGAGGGCCCCCTTAACTACACTGAGATAATCCTTTTTCATCATGCCATGCAACTTTTACTTAAGTTATTGAACCACCTATAAAGTACATAGATCAAAAGTGTTAGGAATATAAAATGTAGAGAAATAATAATCAAATAAAGATAGAATTAAAATTTAGAAAACATAATAGAATAGAGACAATTTAACATGGTTCACCCAATATGGGTGACATCCACACAGAAACTTTCGGTCATTCTTATTATTCAATCTAACAAATAAAGGGAAAAACATGATCTACATCCACTATAATATCCTCTTCACTTACACATTATTCTTCCTGATTACAATGTCCTCATATCAAAGGAGGGCTACAAATTAGGGAAAAAATGTACTAACTTAATTTCTACCATTATATCTAAAACCTAATAGTAAACAATCTAGATTAACTATGAAATTACACTATTTTATAATGCATTTTTCATAAAATAAGATCATGCTCCACCATCCAACAATCTCCCACTTGGAGACTCATTGTTGTAACTCCACCATGACAACTCTTGCTTGGACTTTTATTTAAACTTTGACTCTAGCATGTTTCTCATCTTCCTTGTTATCCTTGAAGACTTATTAACTCTCCAACTTATCTTTAGTGACTGCCTTTATTAGCATATATATAGGATTATAACTCATATGGATCTTTTCCAACTTCAGTTAACCATCCTCCAAAATTGAATGAATGAAGTGATACCTATGTTGTATATGTTTAGTTTTTGAGAGGAATGTCGAGTTCTTTGCTAAATGAATTACACTATGGCTATCACTATACAACCTAAAATATTATTACTTATGCCTCAAATCTTCCATGAATCATTGCATCCATATCATCTCCTTGATATCTTCTATAACAACATATTCTACCTCTTTAGTTGATAGAGCAACTATCTTCTACAATTTTGAAATCCAACCGACTACTATGTCACCAATAGTGAATACATAACCTATGGTGCTCCTCCTACCATCTAAATCTCCAACCATGTCTACATCAACATATCCTTATAAGGTAATATCTAACCCTTCATAGTAGAAATGTCTATTAGTGGTCCCTTTTAAGTACTTGAGAATCCACTTGGCTGTAACCCAATGCTCTTTCCTATATTATTCATAAACCTACTAACAACTCCCACTACATGAGTAGTATCTGGTCTAGTGCACACCATATCATACATTAAAATTACAACTAATAAATCTTATGGTACTTTGGTCATGTAATTGATTTCATCCTATGTTTTAAGACACTATTCCTTGCTTAATTTGAAGTGCCCTCCCAAAGGTGTAATCACAAGTTTTACATCTTGCATATTAAACCTGACTAACAACTTGATGTATTCTTCTTGAGACAATGTCAATTTCCAATTTTTCCTATCTCTTGTTATTCTCATATCAAGGATTTTATTTATAGCACCAAAATCCTTCATTGCAAATGAATCTGTTAGTTTTCTTTTCAGCTCATTTATATCATGCATGTTAAACCCTACAACAATCATGTCATCTACATACAATAATAGGATAATATAGATACCATTATCTAATCTCTTAAACACAATGGTCATAATGACATTTACTATAACCTTATTTTTTCATAAACATGCCAAATTTCAAATACCACTATCTTGGATCTTGTTTTAGGCCATACAAACTCTTTTTCAACCTGCACACCATTTTCTCCTTACCTTTAACTTCATATCTGTGTGGCTATTCCATATATATTTCTTCCTCCAAATCACCATGAAGGAATGTAGCCTTAAAATCTAACTGTTCAAGGTGCAAATCTTTTAATACTACCAAACTTAAAATAATTCTTATAGAAGTCATTTTAACTACTAGAGAAAATATTTCATCAAATTCAATATCTTTCTTTTATGCAAACCCCTTTACAAAAAGTCTATATTTGTACCTCTTTTTACCTCCATCTTCTTCCTTCAACCTATAAACCCATTTATTTTATAATTATCTTTTACCTATAGGAAATTGAACCAAATCCCATGTTTGGTTATGTACCAAGGAGTCCATCTCCTGTTTCATGCCTTACTCCCACTTCTTTTTGGATTCTACCTACATTACTTCTTCATAGCTTTTTGGATCACCACCATCAATCAATAATAAATAATAAAATAAAGGAGAGTAATGTTTAGGGAGTCTACTTACTCTAGTAGATATTCTAACCACACTTCCAGGAGTTTGAGGTACTTGTAGCTATTGCACATTCTAATTTTCTGGGATTTTTAGAATTTCATTTTTGGTAATTTCATCAAGTACTGCATATTTTGTATTTGACTTTTTTGGTTTATTTTCTTAAAAATGATCTCTATACATGACCTTTTTATTAAATATCACATCTCTAATCCTAATGATTTTGTGATTTTCAATATCCCATAAATGGTAACCAAAATCATTAACTCCATATCTAATAAAAGTACATTTCTTAGATTTTGCCTCAAGCTTGGTTCTATTGTCTTTATCAATATGGAAAAATGCTTCACAACTAAAAGTTTTAAAAAAGGAATAATCTACCTTTTTACCTTTTTATGCTTCCTTTGAAATGCCACTATCCAATAAAAGGTCAAGGAGGAATCATATGGACAAATGCTTCACAACCAAAAGTCTTTAAAAAGGAATAATCTACCTTCTTACCTTGTTAGGAACTAGGAGTTAAAATAAGATCAGGCTCCACCATCCAACCAAATTTTTTGGACTCCATGTCATCTTTATGAGGAGTTTTAAGAGTTTATTTACGTTTCCCACATCCACAATTATTAGGACTAGCCATGTATAAACCATAGGAGGGTTTTATCCCTAAAAAAAGTGTAGTAATAGATGATACCATTATGATCACCACATCAAGATGAATCCAATGACTACTAATGCTTACAAGGGTGAAAATTTTTATCTCAAAAAAGTGTACTAGTGGAATGAATCATTACAATCATCTCACATAGAAGAATCCAATGACTGCTAATTAGCACAAGCTTAAAAAAATTCAAGATTTTTTTATTTTTATTTTATTTTTTCCATTTTTGTAAAAAAATCCATGAAAAAAACAATGGCGATGAAAAATTCATTTTTTCTTGGATCACAAGTTATGTTTTTTCAACCTTCTAGTGCTTAGGATAGTATATTTGAAAAAATTACACCATATAAACTTGCCCGAATTAAAGCTCTAATACCACTATAATGAAATTACTTAGATGATTCATATTAATAGAATAATATTTTAAATAATTAAGAATAGAATATGTAGATCCATAACAATAATTGGTGAAAGAGTAAAATACTTTAATATTATGATTGAGCCACTTTGAGGGGGCAACCTCCATAATAATGCAATAAGATTTTTTTTTGTAATATGATGATAAAATACTAAAAACTACCTCCTATATATACTCTACTTATCTATAGTTATTCCATAGGCTAACCATACTAAGAACACTGAGAGATGAAATAAGATATTGTGAACTTATGTAAGCCATAAGTTAGCCACACAAATCCCTAGACTCACTACAGGTTAAGGGCATAACAATGGCCTATCTATGGGAAAGGATAAATTGAAGGAAAAGGAGGAATCATATGAATACTATACCATTTACCCTTATCAAGAGGTGATGATAAATAAAAACCTTTATAAATTGTATTATGCATTGAATCCAAGGCATAAAGATGAAGGTTCGGTAGTGAAAACACCATAAGTTACATAAAGCCAAAATTTTACAAGAAGAAGACCAAGAAAAGAAAGATTGAGGTATTGGAGGTCATATTTGAAGACTCTAAGTGCATCAAGTTTGAAGAATATACCATTCCCTTGATAAAATGGTAGGCATAAATAGTCACTCTTACATCACTTTCCAAGAAATCCTCTCTAAATTCATCACCCCATAAAATAATTCCAATAATCATATAATCCCCACTTAATGATTCCTAAGTGCTGATACCAAATGTAGGAGTAGGGAATGGTGGTAATACACAAGATAAATTATGTTGTCATGTACAACCTATTACACAAGGGGCAAGTGAGGAAGAAACATTGAGCACATAGGATGTTTATATTGATCTTAAAAAGGGAGTTGATGTTACATTAGCAACCCATGAAAGATGGAATTAATTATGAAATATCAAAGTGATTTTGAGGTAGCAGATAAGACTAGCACACATGATTTAACCAAGGCTAAAGAAAAAGAGCCTAATACCCAAATTGGACAAGGGAAAGAGGAGAAGAGTGATTATTGAAGAAGGAAAAGGAATCAGTGGCTCTAGTATTGAGGTGCTTGAAATTGAAACATTAGAAGAGATGAGGCCATACAAAGGAAAAGGCAAAGTTATCAAAGAACCTAAAAAATCCCCAAATTTGGAAATATATGTGCCAATAGAATCAAATGAAATTATTAAAGAGATGAGTTTTATGGAAATGATTCAATGAAAGACCATAAATACGTACCTCTAATTTTATCATACCATGAAAGTGGATAATATGACAATGCAAATGTGAAGGCAAATTTGTTTTTCCTTAAATGCATATATGGATAAGATAATAATTGAAGTACCCACCAATGTCATCGAAGACAAAAATACAAACACTATCCAAGGTGAATTTAATATTATCTATGTTAACATAACCAAACTTAATGGGGTTAAGGGTAGAAATGCAATACCTAAGCTTACGATAGAGGTAAATCATTAAAATGTTTACAATAATGCTACAATCAGGAGATAAAAGGTGTATTTGGCACAAATAGATTAGAAATTCACTTAGATAGAAAATAATTTAGATACCATGCAACTAAAAATGTTAAGGCTATGTCTATGCATCATGAAATAGGAATCAAACCTAATGGATGTATTAGACTTGGAGGGAATTCAACTGGTATAAAAATTAGGTATAATGGTAAACCACCTATTATAAAGGAAGAAGGGTACAAGGGACAAAAAACATGAAGCACAAGAGGGATCCTAAATTGAGTTTTCAAGACAACTTGAGGGATGTTAGGACCTCTTTAGTAAGCTCATACATAACTCTATTACATCTAAGTCTATTTTATTTAATTTTACCCGATATTTTTTTATGATCACAGTGCATTTGCACATGGAGAAATAGGAACAAGATTCTTTGGTTACACAAATTTATATGAATAATGGGAAAGCTAAGATAACCCAAATTATAAATTAAGTAGAATTCATTGACTAGAAAATTAGAATGAATTGACAAAAGTTAGAAGAGATATTCAAGAGTATTCATTATTAGATGATTGATGAAGAAAGCACACTAGAGGATGCACTCAAGGAGATTATTGAAAAGTCCAAGGTGATAAAATAAGAAGTTGAGGGTTTATAGGGGTAGCCTCCTAAGTTAATTAGCTTAACTGTGTGTGTATATAGTATTATAAAAGAAGTTTAGGCTACGCTTGTGCACTGAACTAATTTTGAAGTTGATTAAAAAAAGAGGTGATATATTTCCTTGTTGGTATCTAAGATATTGACTGGTTATTTGAGGGTGGCCAACTGAGTTAGTGTAGGGTGGTTTTGACTCCATATTTTGATGAAATTTTATAGTTTTAACTAATTCCAACTTGATGCCAAGATAAGTCAAGTCCCAATTATGTGACACAAAATGACAAGCCAAGTCCACATTTACACATATGAAAGAATAAATAGAGCAAAATGAGGAGGATCATAGGAATACAATAAGATGTCTCATAAATCATAGAGTAATGAAAGGTAAAGCTATAGAAAAAGCATGACAAATAGAAGTAGGTTAAAAAAAAGCCAACATGGCATGCATTCAGTGCATTGCAACACCTTTTTGAGCCATTGCATTACATATTAGATGTGTAGAATCACAAATTTAATGTATTATGGGCACATAGTTAATATTGAGATTTAATATGTATTGAACATGTGTTAAGCAAACATTCAGTCTTGTAAGCACAACATTGGTGATTCAACATGATAAAATCCCACCTTGATTCATTGAATGAGGGATTGTCATTTTTGTTGGTGATGATACTAAGATTTTGAGTTGAAAATAATGTCATTAGTGCTATTGTGAAATTTGTATCTCTAAGATGGTATTTTTGTTTTTCAAATTAATTTTAATATCAATAGAAGTTTATTACAATTTTTGATGTTTTTCTAGTGTTAAGATAATTAATTATGTATAATGGTGTTCTTTTATCATTGTTAATTTTTATGCATAGTTATTTCCATGAGTTGATAAACAATAAAAATTATTTACAAGTATCCTCATGTATGCAAGGGTGTGCATGAAACAATTGTATTATGTCATCAATACCAAGTAACCTTGACCCACCCCAATATCTCTCCACACCTCAGGTGAGCTTGAAAGGATATATTACATGATATACCAACATAGGTAGATTTAGTGTTGGGAAATGCATGTGTGGTGCAAGATTAGTGTATGCATAGCTAAAAACACCCAACAATGTTTTAGCATAAATAATTGATATTGAAAATAGTGACCTCCAATTCAATAACCTAATCACCTATTCTAGTAAATTATATGTTCATAAAAATAAATATTTTTCATTGAAACACTTCATTAACTTTTAATATTAATAAATATTTAGTACAAGTATTCAATCCAATAATGGAAATTGATAATGTTTGATTATTTTTACTAGATGTGTCTCTCATAATCAATTATAGAGCTCCTAAAGATCATCTGGGCATATAGATGTGTCTACACATTATTTGATGTAGGTAATGATCTCTATTTGATTCAATGTTTCACCTAGATTTAATACCTCATCTACATTTATCCTTGATTATAGTGTAAATAATAATGCTATCAATAAAAATATAAGGTATTTTTTATTAAAATGAATAAAAAATGCATATAAAATAGTTCTAAAATATTTAATTTCCAAAAAAATAATCCAATGCCTTTATGAGGTTATCTTTAAATAGTGAGTATTTAAGGTTAGTTTGTTTCAAGACCACAAATACATAGTCGACCATTTTCAAGAACATGAAAAAAATTCAACTAAATATAAAAAAATCATTTTATAAAGGGTGGCAACTCATTTTATGAAACTAAAGATTTTTTAATATTATATATTTACAATTAATAAAAAATGATTTAGAAAAATCATTTGATTATAGTTTCATACAAACTATTAAATTTTACTATATGATATAGAAAAATTATTAAGATTATACAAAAAGAATACATTTATGATATTATCAAAATCAAATACTCACCCAAATTAATTTCTTATATATTTGTATTAATTTTTAGCATCATCTCCTAATTTTTGTGTTTAATTATATATGTTAAAAAATACATATTTAAACTTATATCTTCTTCAATTACATTTTCACCACTGTCAAGTATCAAAACAGGGGATGGATTTTTACTACATTCTGTAATCATATGCTCAAAAAAATATACAAATCTTTCAAACTTGAATGGGCGTTCTAGTAATAGAATCCAAATATCTATTAGATGCATAAGTTTCAAATGATCTTTATGTGACTAGTCAATTTATATGTTCTCCACTTCATTGGCCATGTATTTTGAATTATGAATACCATATATACTTTTATAAAATGATAGTTGTTAAAACACACCTTCCTCATTCACAATATTTTAAAATCATTATTCAATTATTTCATTTGTGGTTTTTTCCTTTTCCATGTAGATACTTACTAGTTTTTGAAACATGAAATCTTCCATCACTAATCCAATGCATGAGAGAAGTTATATTATGTCACTCTTAGTGATACTTGTCAAAATATTGAAGAAATTATTAATGAAAACCTCTATATTAAGGCTCATAATTTGTTATCTTAATCTTGTCAATATTTTTCTTAGCTAAAAATAAGATAACACATAAAGGTGAACTCATAAATGTCTTTATCCGTTGCTTTTGTTTTATTTTTCAGTGAGGATATATTAATTTCCAAGCGGTCCCTTATGTCCTTCAACATTCTTGTTTCTTCTTCTAAATTTTTTCCTGATTGCTTCGCCATTTGAACATTTTTAATTTTCTATCTTCATCACCAAAATATTTTCAAATCTAACCAAAGTGTGTTTCATGATCATCTATAGATACCCAAATTTATTATAAGCCTCATTTTTACAATTAATTTCATGTGAATTTACATATGTAGACCCTCAGTCAAAAATATGGCACTTATTGGTGAATTTATCTTGTTTTTGGGTCTTCTTGTCTACTTCACTTGACTATGTAGTACTTTGTTGATATTTATAGATATTTCTAAAGTCTATCATTGGGTTCCTTATTCTGTTTCTCTGGGTTCTAACTTTTCTTTGGATTTAGGATAATGTAAATAAATTTTGGACAATGCTAGTTATTGGTAGTGTCCAACCCTACCACCAATGTTCTAGTATATCTTTAAGATCAATTTTGGGACACACTACATTTTGGGGCACTTTATTTTACTATTTTAGGTATTGTTTGGTCAATTTTTATATGCCAATAGTTCAAAAAATTAAAAATGAGAACCCCATATATACATATCCCTTAGGAGCATTTTAGGGACAATCACTCATTGATTGATAAAGGCATATTAAGAGCACATAGAAATCTAGATTATTGTTATTCAAATTCTAAAGTTTATAAAGGATTTATCTAATTACATGTTTATAGATAAGGGTTAGGAGAAATTTATGCTATGTTTAGACTTGCATTCACATGATTTTCACACACACACACACTAGTGGGAGAGCTACATGTGGTTTAATCCATTTTTAGAGTATTAAAAATATAGTGAGTACTATATATTAAATAAAGAGTGGCTGAGGTCAATCCAACATAACCCCAATAACCCTTTTCAACTCTCATTGGTTTCAAGAGTGAAATCTAGGGAATTAGAGCAAAGAAAAGGAAAATAGAGCTATTTGTGTAGTGTTAAAGTTAATTAAATGCAAAAAATTCACCTATAGATAGAGACACATTGATTTGGACTATTATAGACCAGCACAAGGATTTTGGTTGGATTTTTTAGATAGTAAACAAATTGATCCATTGCAATAGTCTATAAATTACTCAAAGTTTTCTAAAGAGTTTCAACATTCTATTTCTTAATATGAGCCAATATAAAATCATTGTAATTCATATTGGATGGCTACAACAAAAATAATGAGTAGAATATATCATACGTAACATTAATATGTGTAATTTAGTCATATCTTATACAATTTGAATATTCAAAGGTTTTATCTTGTTTATATCTCTAAATTCAAAATATGTTAAAACATGTTGGTGAACCCTATCCTTGTCTTAAGCATAGGAAACCCTAGTTTTCCCTTATCATTTCATTTTTATTTCTTAGGGTTTTAAATTACTGTATTTAGATCTAATTTTTGATCTCCCCTTTGTATTTTGCCTTTTTATAGGGTTTTAATCATTCAAATACTAGATTTATATATTTTACCTCATTTTAGGAGTAGGATTTGTGTTTTTTATTCCTTGTCATTTTAGGTTTTTGTAGTCTCTCTATGAGTGTGTATCCTCAAAACCATAATAAGTCTCATCCTAAGGACTCATTGTTTTATACGCATTTTGTAAATTATAGTTATGCCAATGAGTAGAAAAATGTGGATGCAAATCATCACATGTGTATGAATAATTATAATGTTTATGTATATGAAGAATATACTTCAGTTATTGAAGGAAATTACTATGATAATTATGATCATGATGATGTGGTAAATTAGTATACTAGTGATATATCCATGTGTGATTATATTTAATAAGAATTAAAACATAGTAAACCTAAAATTCAAGAAATCAATTCTTATTCTCTTTCTTCACACTCTTCCTTTAGTCACACACTAGCATAAGGAATAAAAAATGACTTCACTAAACCACTTATTTATACAACTAGGTATTTAATTGATGAATAAGATACATCAAATAAATGGATAGATGATCTACATGTTAATTCTCATGATGTTATATTTTACAATGGTGTTTATAAGTGCAATGATATTTCTAGTTACATAGAATGTGATGTTACTAATTATATTGAGAAAGAATGCAATGTTTATCCTTATTCTCAAGAACGTGAGACAAATTATTCCTTAGAAATTAAATGTGATGACATCTCTTCTTCTCTATAAATTATTACTTCTTCTCTAGAAAATAGTTACAATGATAGATATAAATCATGCAATGATGTCTCTATATAATGTGGTATTGATTTTAATCAATGCAAAGATATAAATGTTTATGAATAATCTCTTACAGTAATAGATAATATAGAGGATAAGATGAAACATATGTGTGAATATCCTCAATCTAATATAAATAGTGTACCTATGGAAACCATTAATAATAAAATTTAACCATTGAATGAAACCTTTAAATATCATATCATACCACTAAAATAGGTTATAGCCTTAATGAATGCTGTAGGTTACTTAAAACAAAAATTAAATCATATCTCTCTATAAATCAAATCATATTATTCTTGGATTGATTATAATGTTATACATGGAAATATCATAGTGCATAATAGCCTTAAGTCACCATTACCCCATGACTTAATGCCTAAAACTTCATTATTTGATATTATTAGTGATCCATTATTACACCTTAAGAGTTTTATGTCTCCCATGGGAAAATAAAATGATAATTATAAAATTCTAAATAAAACATTCCCTAAGAGATTAATTACAATTTTTTATATTAGTTCACTATCTCCTAATAGCTCTTTATACTCATAAATTGAGTTAGATGATAATTTATTAATAAAATATGTTCAAAATAAAGGACTAAGTGTTACATATGAGTGTCTTCCTTCTCTTCACTAACAAAAGTTTTAATTAGTTTATAATTAAATATCACCATTAAAAAATTATATACATCAATTGATCTATCAACTAAAATAATTTAAAAGTAATATATTTTTTGTTGAGGTCTCACATTTCCTCTCAAAGAGAGATTAATTAATCATAGTTGTGAATCTTTCCAATCTCTTTGCTTTGAGACTATCTCAATATAAAAGGAACTTGCACATACGCAAAATCATGAGAATAATATTACAAATAAGGTTATTCATCATTATTTTCATATCACATAAGGAATCCTTAGGTGCTCACTTAAGGTAGAGATAGAGAAACTCTAGGTCATAGTTGGGTTGGTTAATGACAAAGGGATTCATTATGAACATGTTAGTACTTAGAAAGCATTTAAAAACATGAACTATTATAGACTATGATCATCATCAAAGGCATGATTGACACATTGTTAAGACATAATGGTAATAACTTGTAGCGTATTCTTTTTTTATAATTGAAAATCATGAAAAGATAGTTTTTACAACATAATGAATCTCATCCTTCATTATACTCATTTTAATAGTAATGCATCAAGGTGAGATTTTATATTTTTCAAGCACCAATTTTGTGGTTATATTCAATAATAATCACTCCTATATATGTGCCCAATGTTACTACTATTAACCCTTATTAAAATTACAATAAATTCCTTAATAGGATTGGATCCTTTATTTGTGCCATAATGCACTATATTTTCTCTAAACAATTTTATCTTAAATATGATTGCTTGCTGACCCATTCAATTTAGTTTAATTGGGTGATCCTTTTATGCTATACAATATTTGTAACTTCTTTCCTGATCCTCGTGCTTTGTGTTCTCTACTCACCATTGCACTTATACTTGCATTCCAATGACTTGGTCAATTCTTATTGAGTGCTTCCAAGTATTTTGGAACATCTATGGTACATCATATTCATGCATCATTTTTAACTTATTCTTCACATTTCAATGTAAAAGCAAAAACTTGGTAAAAAATGGGGGCCAACATCACCCCAAACTATCTCAATTATCCACCCTTAGATGATCCTTCGATGGACTTAAAATTAATGGAAAATTTAGACACGTCCTTTTGTAGGTCTGACTCAAATCTCCATATTATGGGTCAGACTAGAACATTATCATAGATGCCAACTAATTGCATATTTAATTATTTAAACATTGAGACTTATCATAAACATGTATCTTGTAACTTGATTGAGCTAATATTATATGTGTTATTCGTGATCACTTATTCCATTTAACTTTTTTCTTCAATTGTTCTATGTTGAACGTTTTAAATATATCTTCTAGCTATTTCATTTTTAAACCTATCTACTTTATAATTTATTATATTTATTTTAGGCGTTGGGTCCTTTCATATTTGTCATTCTTGATATACACTTAAGTTTTCAACCCATCTTGATTCTATTTATTAGTAAAAAGGTGTGCCTTAATCACATACATTTGGCATGTGAAATTTATAAATATTTATTCTTTTACTAATACCTTCTTAGTAAGCATTTAAAAAAAAATTGGATTTAAGGTTAGGGGAATATCCTAATATACTATGGAATAAACTATTCTAAATTAAACCAATTAAATAATTAGTATTTTCAATATTTTGATAAATATACTAAATTTGAGAATATGCTAAATATAGAAAAGCACAGTGTTAAACAATATTTTGAAAGAATTAATTTGAAGGAAAAATAGCACTTAGATTATGTAATGATGTGTAGGTATATATTATAGTCACAAGTGTAAAATAATACAATATAATGATTCACCTTAATTTATCATATTTTGTAACTTAACTTTTTGTCAGTTAAGACACTAACATCAAACTATAAACACTAGTAATAACACTTGTGTCATTATTTTTATTCTTCTATCCAAATCAACATATAGATCCTTTTATATAATAGTTATTTATTTATATTAGGGTTATCTATCACCTTGAAAATTATTAGTTCATATCATATGCATAGGTTCTGAAAATAAGTCTTTTGTTCAAAATCATAGATACTCTAAATTGGGCATGTCACCATTTAAAATAGGGGTTAGTGGGCTCAAGTGAAGTTGATCTAACCTCAAAGACCCCTCTCTTAATGAGTGTTGTATACATATAATATAATATGAAGAGGTCCTTAGACCAATGTAATTCTCCCCCTTATGTGAGCTTATGTGTGAATAATTTTTCAATATGCTATATACGAGTGCATCTAATGATATAGATTTTAACATTAAAAATAATACTCATGGTCTTATCTTTGAATGCTTCAGACATGTAAGATGATTGGTTCTATGATTTATCTAGAAATAAGGTAGTATAGCTCATTTGTATGAGTGATTTTTAGTAGT
>JARHVA010004637.1:0-112500 GCA_037957365.1 Torreya grandis | reverse complement strand
AACCCTAGAAGGTTGAAAACCCTATAGCAAGCTAGGTTGTGCAAGAATACTCAAATTTCAAGTTCACTAAAAATTTTAACCCTTTTTTGTGTGTTAAGTGTAGGGGAGATAACCAAATTAAATATGGAATAATATATTATAAATTGGACCAATTAAATAATTGAAATTTACAATATTGGAATAAATATATTGAATTTGAGAATATGCTAAACATAGAAAAGTACAATGCCAATAATACTATGAAAGTAACAATGTGAAGGAAAAATAACACTTACCTTATGTAATGATACATAAGCATATATAACAGGGATAGGTGTGAACTAAGATACACTCATGATTTTTTGCTATTCATCATATTTTATAAATGGATTATTGTTATTTGGGACACTAACATCAGACTACATAAACCAATGCCAATACTTTTGTCATGATCTCAACACTTATATTTAGATTAGCACTCAAATCCTTTGTGGAATATTTATTTTTCACATGTTAGGGTTTTTTGTCACCTAACAGGGTATTAGTTTAGATCCTACACCCATGTTATCAAAATTAGTCTTTTGTATAAAACACTAAATCCTCTAATTTGGGGATGTCACCTTGAAAACTAGGGGTTAGTGGGCTCAAGTGAATTTGAACAGACTTTAAATACCCCTATGTGAAATGAGGACTACCTACATAGACATATAATTTGAAGAGGGCCTTAGATCAATTTATTTATCCTCCTTATGTGGGCTTACGTATAAACAATTTTTAAATATGATATATGTGAGTGCATCTAGTGATCTACCTTGTAACTTGACAAATACTACTCATGGGTTTCTATTTGAATGCTTAAGACATAATAAGACAAATTATATGAGTGATTTGAAAATATGGAATAATAGATAAATATATCTTAGTTTACAAGTGATTTTTAGTAGTGTAGTGTGAAATTGAATGGTGCTTTGCATATTAAAAATGAATGACATTTAATTTGTATTTATACAACTTTTGAAATAATCTCACATGAAATTTAAAGAAGAAAAATAGGCTGAATTATACATATAAGAATATTTGTAATTTTGAGAATTTTTAAGGAAGGGAAATTATCATAAAATCTATCACATTGGGATCAATGCTAATTTCCTAGTTTAGATGTTAGTGGCCTAGAGGTTAAATATATATTGAGGATATATAACTATCTATGCAAGATAGAAATTAGGTTTTATGTAGACTATAGGGTACATGTGGTCTATGTCATTATAATGTTAGGGATAGAATATAAGATAAGTAATTAAACATAGTGATATTACTAATGAGATCCTTTCAATAGTGATATGGTCCTAAATTTAATGGTTGAACCATGATTGATATCTTTCAAGTGTACTTGATTTATGTTTTTTGTAGCTTGACTTATGCACTCTATTAGATTTATTTGTCCTTATCTCATAACTTACCAACCATCACAATTATCTTATTCATACACATGAAACCTTCTAGGTTAATACCATCCATAAAATAGGTTCTAATTTCATAATGCATTGACACATTTTTAATGTCTTCAATACCATTGTGGCAAGTATGTATTCAACCTAACACAAGTTGATTATCCATTTAAACCAAATGTTGGTGTTGGATATATATGGTGGTAATATTCATCACATTTTTAGGGTTACTTTAGTAGCCAATTTTAGTGGGATTAATAAATGTGATTTCATGCTCTCCCTTTGCTTCGTCAAGATCATGTTATTGAAATATGTAAACTGGGACTTCAATCAAAGGTTTGTCCATGCCGATATCAACATAAAGTAAATTTGTTTGTATATATAGTTAAAACTTTTAGTTTTATTGAGATTAAGAAATATATATCCCTATATCATACCTTTCATTGGTACCTTTTATTAGTTATTTATTCACCACCGTAAGACTCAAAAGTTGAATAAGGTTCTATATGTGACTTTATTTCACAAAATACATTTTTCCATATTTTATCTCATTATTTTGATATCTCAATCTCAATTAATTTTTGGGATATGTATTTCTCAACACTTTCTTCTTGGGTGTTGGGTTCACCTTCCTTTTCCTCCCCCTTTTCAACCTCTCCTTGGCCTTGTGCCATAGAATCCATTTTAGCTTGAAGTTATAATGTGGTCTTAACCCCTTGTATCCAAAGATTATTTAATGTTATACACATTGAGGGTGACCTTTTATTATATTATTTAATCTATTGGGACATTTTAACATTCTTGTTCATGCACAACTTCCATCAAGGGATGCTCTAGTTCTCCATCTTAGCTATTCACAGAGACTCTTTTTCTAGATTTGCCCATAGACTATACTTAGGTGGGGATCGTAGATTTAGTGGTAGGCCTTTTATGGGTGAATCTATGTTGGGGATTTATTGTTGTGTAATAGGGGTGATTTATTTCTCAATAAACTATTATTGGAGTTGGATATGTACCCTTCTCCTTTCCAGAGGCAAGTTTTCATTGTCAGAGTCAGTGTGCTTAGAGTCTTCCTCTATAGTGTTAAGAATGATATCTTTACTATTATTTAAATTTTTTATTTATTTGTTGAGGATAATTTCACCACCACTTCATTTTTACAAATTAAATGGAATTATTCTCTTGCTCCTGGGCTACCTATCTTTCACTCCTTTTCCTTGGCTTCAATGCATAGTATAACTTGTGTTTTTTTTTATTTTTTATGGTTTCATATATTTGGGGATTGATGGAAGTTTAATAATATAAATCATCCTAATCCATTAACATGGAATTTAGTATAGATACAAACATTTTATACATAGGGAAATATAAACCATAATGACATGGTATCATCCTAAATAATGATATTCATAAGCTAATGGTGTTTCATTAATATTTTTTTTCATATCCCTTGCATACCTCTGACATCAATTTTAGAATGTGTTACACATTTTTTAATGCCTCAATTAGGTTGTCATGTCATATCTGCATCTTTATCTTGTATTATTTATGGTAAATTCTAGGGCACAATTTTTTATGATATCTATTTTTATTTTATTTGTTTGAAATAAGGAAGGATGAAATTATGTCTCCATACCCATCAAATATTTTTATCTCATCAAGTATTACTAATATTATAATTTTTTTGCCATCTAAATGTCTCTCTTATGCGGTGGTATTTTTTTGCACTTTTAATCATGGAATTGGCAATGAATTTGAAAATATTTAATATGTTTCCCTAAAAAATCCTATGTATGATTTAGAGTAAGTGTTTGTTGATCTCTCCCCACCTTCCTAATCTAATAAAATTTATTAATCAGTAATGCAACTACCTTGGTTGCATAATATTCAATATTTTCCATAGGAAAAGTGAACTTTTCCTTCTTTTAATTCAATAGATGCTCTAATTTATCCACCTTTTTAATGTTGGAAAATGAAATTTTAATATATTAACCTAAAAACTATAACCAAATGGAATTTATGATGCATTTTATAAATTTTTTTCATGCACCTAAGAAATAAAACCAATCCTCATACATACGTGACAATAGGAATCACACCAAATCAACATGTTTACCAAAGTAGGGTAATTTAAGCAACTAGAGTACCCCATTTTTCTCTAAGTTATGCCTAACTATGGAATAAAATAAAATTACACCATCCATACTTATTTTTCCTATTTAAACCATTCAATCCACACTCAAATCTATCTCATTCTTCCCTCATTTGTGGTTATAATCCTAAATTTTATAATACACTATTTTTATTGCCACTTATCCTCATACACACATGTTTATGGGTATTCCATATTAATAATGTGGGATGACACTTATTCAATTCTCCTTTCCACTTCTTCCTAGGTCATTTCCCTAATGACAACTATTTTGGCCCCTGTCATCTCTAAAATATGCACACACTTATGGATACTCTATGGTCCTAGTGCCTTGGTTTAGTTAGCCTTTTATTTTATCTTCACTATTATTAAAAACTCTCTAGTAAAATATAGGACTATTAAACTTCGTAAAAACCTAATTTTACATTGGATATGAGCTTCATGGTGCGTTAATGGTGGACTTCACTTCTTAAAACCTATAATGTTTTTTAATGATGCTCTTATTCTATTCTAGCTAATTTTATTTTGAAATGGGTTAAAAATATATTTTATTTATGAATTCAATGATCAAAACATGTTAATTATCTTAAACTTATTTTTTTCACTATGGTAACATGGGTACATCCTATGAGTAAAAAGCAAATGAAAAGTATCCTGGGATAAAACCCCACTGGCAAAGATCAATTTAGACCCCTCCAATAGGATAGCAAGATGTTATATTTTGAAGATGAATCATGATATACAAAACCACCATTAAACCAAAAATTGGAATCTTATATTAAACTTTGTTCAACTAACTTACATTGCCTTAGAAGGGAATAATCACCATAGAAAAATAATATTTCAACCTCAAACATATCCAATATAAGCATTTCTTGTAAAATGCCTATTAGTACAAGTTTTATGCACACCACAGACATAATGAGGTGGCCTCTAACATTTTAGGATCTTAATGGAGGTAAAATCCACTCCAAGGCATGATTTACATGTATGCAATTTATTTAAACCTATTGATGGAATAGTGGGTAGGGCATGTAGTTTGTTGACAAGGTTTCTAAATGGCGTGTGGTTATTAATAAGTGTGGTGAATCTCTATGTGAGTTGGATAGGTAACTGGTTGATAATCTAGAGTGGGTAGATATCAAAACAACTCAAAAAAGGAGGTAAGGGTAAGGAAGAAAAGAAAGCTTTTATGGGTTTTAAGAACTACTTCCCTGGCTAGTTTCTAAAAGGACAAGTGCTCTTAGAACCTATGCCTATTGCTAGAAAAAATTACACACACATAGTCAAACATGGATAAGAAGTCTAAAGAGATAAAGATGAAATAAATTCACAATCCTGAGACAAAAGTTGATCCTTTTAGAGTAGCTGTTTCACACCCTTAATCAAAAGATTATGGTTTGGGCTAGTGAAGTATCTGAGGCAGTTGTTTCACACACATAGAAAACTACATCCAAGAAATCAATCATGCATAATCATAATTATGAATCAATTTGAAATTGACTATATTAACCAATATATTTACCAATATTTAAATATTTTTTACACATATATAGATTAGAACATCAATGAAGATAATCAAGAATCCATTCATAGCTTTTGTACACTAAAGATTACTGAAACATACAACCAAAAAAAGTAATAATTAATTGCATATAAATTGGAAATAAAATACACAAACACATTCATTGATGATCAAAATTGATGTTGCACCTATATTCAAAAATTCTTTGACTAAAATCCAAGTTGGATTATAATTATTTATATAGACTTAGGGAAGGGGTTGCCTCATCCTCCAAGTTCATGCAAGGTTGTTACATGTGATAGTCAGAACATGAGTTATAACTATAGTCTAAAACCATGTAAGATTTTACTTACAGTTATAAGTTTAAATTAGCCTTTGCCAAGGATATGAAATGTGTGTATGTGTAGAAAGATAGAGGAGATTTTTAATAATTATAGCTTGAACTACATGAAAAACTTCAAAGTATGCATCATTTACCAGAAATGCACATGGCTCCTTTTATAGGTTGTGAGAACAACCTATTGATCTTTCAGATTAGCCACCTTCAAATGGAACTCTAACATATGCATGAAGGACCAAAATCTCTTTACCAATATTTTAAAACTAGTGACACTATTGTTAGCCGTGACTTAATTTGAACTATGTGTTACATGCTTGCCTATGTTTTTTTATAAAATCAAGATCTTCACTTTTATATTCATTGTTTATATTAATACATGTGGGCTCATAATACTTGTCTTAATTATGAGTCCCAATGTTTATTGATAAATATAGTTTAGTCCAAAGATATACTTTTTTATCTATTGATAGCTTTTAAAATATGACACATGTCAACACCTGATTGAGTCCAGGATCTTTGAAAAGTCCACCTATGAATTCCTATCACTCCTTTACACTAGTTTAATGTGGTTCATTGGATTTTAGTGTTTTTGACTCATTTAATCCTATGTGCTTGACGATTGTCATTCCCTATTTTGCTCTACTTCATATGCATGCCACTTGGAAACTACTTGAGGCTTTTGAGCTCTATGTATTGGTCTCCCTACTTCTTCTTATGGGCCATTATATTTGTGTACTAGGCTCTTGTGATGGTGACACTTATCAATATCATAGAGCTTTGACATTTCAAATCACTCTCACATAATTTGATCAAATGGGCCCAAGTAGATGCACATTGTAGGATCTTGATTTGAATCCAATTGGGTAATTTACTAGGTTAAATTTGATGTTCACATGATCATCAATTGACATCCACATGACTGTCAAATTTAATTCCATAAATTAGCCATTACCAAAGTTACATTTGATGTTTGTGTGACCATAAAATGAAATCCTCACAAATATCAAATGACATATATGTGATTATTAAAATTTAATCTCAGTAATTAGATATGTGTCAATCCCTTGAGACTCGCTACTCCTACAAACATAAGCATAAAATGACTTAGCATAATATTTTTGGAAAATATTTATAAAGGACCTTGCATGAATATTTTATCCTAAGGTTTTAGTATTAATAAAATACAATTTGGGTCTGGGCTAAAATATTAATTTAAGCTCAAAACATAATGAAATGATCTCTAAACAAATGTGCCACTTGGAAGTTTGATATTTGTTTTAGGCTAATTGTTATAAGAGAATTGTCACAAGTTTTGTATGTGGGGGAATTGTTTTGGGATTAATGTGTGGGGACCCTAATTTTATCATACAAAATGTTCGAGACACAAATTCTATAGGAATTCCATCAAGGGAATTATTTTTAACAAAATGTCTGCAATAATTCTCTCGAAGACCTAATTCTTTTAGACAAAATGCCTGAAGGAATGCTTGAATGGATGGTCACAAAAGGGTCGAAGGTCATGATGTTTTATGTAAAAAGTCTGAAGGAATTGGCTAAAGGATAAAAGACCCATGATAAAATTCTTGAAGGAATTGGCTAACGGGCAAAAGGGCCTAGGATAAAAAGTCCCAAAGGGTAAGTCTTGAAGGGAAAAGGGTCTAGGAAAAAGTCTCAAAGGATAAGTGACCACTTTAAACATCTTTAAGGGTCATTTTAAAAATGTCTAAAGGGTTGGTTTTGAGAGTTCAAAGGGTATGTGCCCTTAGGGGAATTATTTTGGGCCTTTTTCATCAGACAAAATATCCACAATGCAAAGTCTAAAGGAAATGGCTTGGGATAAAAGTCCCAAAGGATAGGCTCATAGGGAAATAAAGCTTGAGATAAAACTCCAAAAGGTCATATTCAAAAGGGCTAAAGGGTCTACTTCTTAGAAAAAATAGCCAAAGGATCTACTTCATAGGATAAATTTCAATGGGAGAGGGCCCTTACAAAATTCCTAAAGGGTAACCAAAAAAGTTTAGGACACTTTCAAAAGGTCTAAGGGTATGTTTATAAGGCATGGGAAAAGTCTTGAAGGAATTTGTGTCCTTGACAAAACTTTTGAAGGGTAAGTCAAAGGCAAAGGGTCATTTCAAAAGTCCTAAAGAAATTCCATCAAGGGAATTATTTAAGACAAAATGTTCACAACAATTCTCTCAAAGACCTAATTTTCTCAGACAAAATATCCAAAGGAATCCTATTGGATTGGAGAAATAATCTTGGACAAAATGTTCAAAAGAAAGGTTTAAAAAGGCAAAGGTGTAGGACAAAATTCTTGAAGGATGGTGTGGAGGGGTTGAAGGGAATTGTAAAAGGTTTAAAGGAATTCTATTAAGAAAAATGGCCATAATAAAAAGGTAGGACATGTTGCACAAAGCCCAAAGGGTAGGTTGGTAAGGCAAAAAGGGTAATTTAAAATGTTTCAAAGGGCAATTCTAAAATGTTGAAATGTAATTCCAAAATGTTAAAGGGTAATTTTTATATGATAATAATCTGAAGGGTTTAATTTTTAGGGCATTCATCCATGATAAAATTCCTACATTATCTACTTCATAAAGTTCGAATGGAAAGTTACACAAAGATCGAAGGGGAGGTTCATTTCCTTGGGGAAAATGTCTTGGAAAGATTGTTATAGGGAAAATGCTACAAAGAGCAAATTTCATTGGATAAAATATTCGTAACAATAAACCTAAATATAAATTCATGTATAAAAAAATTTCTAAAGATAAAATCCCCAAAAAGATAAGTCCAAAAACATAAGTTAGAAAGCATAAGTCCAAAAACATAAGTCTGAAAACATAAAACCTAACAAAGTCTCCTAGAGAAGGTTAGTCCATGAAAACATAATATGAATGCTACTTGCCAAAGTTTAAAAGGCCAAATCATGATCTTTTCCTAGAATTTCCATAAATATATATAAGAGGGGGCTCAAAATCAAGGCAATATTCTGAAAAAGTGGGCCCCCTTTTCATTTAGGGAAAATAGGGTGTGTTAGGTACAACAAATGGTGACTTACAAGGGGAATAATCCTAAGTATTCAAGAACCTAAAATTTGGTTTGCACTCCTAAATTAATCATGAAGTGTGCCATAAAAGAATACTTAAATTAGAAACATGAAAGAGACTCCTAAGTATATTCACACAACATACTTACTTTCTAATTTTTTGGATCTATGTGGGTCAAACATATAGTTTATCTAACCCCTACTGTGATGAGTTTTTCAAAGGATTTGATGGGGCTATAGGTTTTATTCTAGTATCTATTAGAGTTCAAAAAATAAAGGAAGCTCAGACATTTCTCTGTTTCTAGCCAGGCATCCATATTCATGATAGAGATACTTTGGACTCCTTCTCTTCTCATTCTATTTTTTCTCTTGATCATGATGCATCGTACATTGACCTTATTTCATCATGTGAACCATTTTATTTTATTTAGATTTTCTTTTACTCTTTTGAATCCATTGGTTATTTATTCTTCTATTTTTATTTCACTCTTCTTTTGTTCTTGAATGGTAAAGAGATGAGATAAAACCTTAGTGAGTTGGTATAATTATAAAACAAATCATTACTAGAATGTCCCGGCCAGCTACACCTATATCTAAAATTATCACTTTCAATAAGTATTTTAATGTGATAAGTGAATTTGATCCAATTAATAAGAAGAATTTCTAAATTTGTATGAAGTACTCTGAGATCAACTTCCACATGCCTGGTAAAAGGATTCAATTATGACACCATTTAAAATAATCCATGATTACCTACCTTCATCCTAAAAGACTCAAAAACATAGAAGTACACCTAATTTGTAAACTAGTCCCAAAGTGTTAAGATTTTAATTTTACCCTTTTTCACAAGTCATAAGCTCAACTGGTTTGGATTTTAACTTGGTTATTTTTATAACAAATGTAATTTTGACCATTAGAGAAAGCAAAGAATAATTACTCTAAGAAAGTAAGAAAAAGAACTAAAAAAGCACTAAAATCTAATCTAGAAAAAAATACAAAAGTAGAAAAGATTACTCTATAAAGTAGGAAACTAGTCTATGAAGGTAAGAAATATAATCTATGAAAGTAGGGAACTTTTCTAAGAAAGTAGGAAACCTAATCTAATTCTATAGCTACATTCATCTATCCCTTGTTACTCAGTAACATTAGTAGATGGTACAACACTGAAGTAATGCTTTAGAAACTATCCATTGATTATATATGTAAGATCATTACCTTGGAGGTCTTTAAAATTAATTTCATTATTGCCCATGATCTATAAAATCTGGTATGGTCTATTTTATAGTGGGGCAAACTTATCATGTTGTCCTTTCTTCTCATGAGCTTTATCCCAAAGTAGTACTAAATCTAAAATCCTAAATGATTTGACTTTTTCTCTCTTATCAAACCACCTTTTGACCACATCTCAGTTTTTTTTAAATGTCTATAAGGCCTCATTCCTTGAATCTTCCATTTCTATTATGTCCAATAATCTTGATTCTACTTTATTGCTCAGTTCTATGTAGTGTTGCATTAACTGATAAGTGGGTAACTTTAGCATAATTGGGACAATATGATTACATCCATACACTAATAGGTAAGGTGAAGCTTTAAGGGCTTGTTTATATCTAGTTTGATTTGCCCAAAGAGCATACTTTAATAAATTATTCCAGTCCCAAGCCTTGTCTCTAGCTAATTTCTTAATTATATTGAACAAATTTTTGTTCATTGATTCTGCTAGTCTATTTCCCTAAGGGTAATGGTTAGAATAGGACCTAATAATGATCTCACTCTTGTGTGACCACTCATTAAATTCTACCAATATGAAATTTAGTCCATTATCACAAACTAATACAATATGCATACCAAATCTAGTTGTTATGTGTCCTTCCAAAAAGTGAATCGCATCTTATGATCTGTAGTTCTTTTGTGGTTATGGCTTCGATCCATCTAGTATAGTAATCTATAGTAGTAAGTAAAAACCTATGACCTATCGATGAGTTTGGGTTGATGATGCCAATTAATTCCAAACCCCACTGGGCAAATGGCCTTCCTTCAACAACTAGCTATAAAGGCATTACTGCATGTACTTCTCTCTTATTTAATGTTTGACATTCATGTCATGTTCTCACATGAGTGTGAGCATATTTGAAAACTATTGGCTAGTAGTATCCCATTCTTAAAATCTTATGGGATGTGGTATTCCTATAAAGATGACCACTAGCTATTTTCTAATGCAAGTTCTCTAAGATTTATCTATCTTCCTCTACAGATACCCACCTAAGATAAATACCTTCATAGTTTCTTCTATAGAGGAATCCATTTTTAATCATGTAATGAGAAAATTTGAGCCTTAAATGTCTTCTTCTCTCTATTTAACTTTGAGTAAATAGTTCCTACAAGTAAATACTATATTATATCAGTATACCATTCTCCTTTAGATAATTTAGATTCACATACCTCTTCAATTGTGATGTGTAGATCTAGTTTAGTCATAATCTAGATAATGACTTGACCTCTAATGATCTTTGAAGACTTGATCTCTATGTTAAATTCTTGTATATTTGACATCCATTTACCTTGTCATTATCCTAGCTTGTTCTACAATAGGGTGATATTAATAACATGATCAAGCATGATGGCAATGACTTTATTTCATAGGATGTAATGCCAAAACTACATCCTAGAGAACCTAAGTTCAACATATTTTAGGTTTGTACTTATGAATGTGATTAGATGTTATGTCTCATCCTTCTTCTACATGATGATATTAGGAATCATATGATCTAAAGCAAATGAGTATAGGTATACATATTTATTAAAATTTAGATTGATCAACACTAGAGTCTGTGATATTATGCATTTAATGTCTTAGAAGGAGTTTCAGGCTTCAGCTATCCATTATATTTTAGCATCTTGCTTGAGCATGACATTCAAAGGTTTGATGATCTCTACAAATCCTAAGATGAACTTCCTTATGAAGTTAATATTTTTGAATAATTATGTGAGCTCCTTCTTATTATTTGGTGGTTAAATTTTTGAAATCATGTGAATTATATCTAGATCAATAGTGATCCCATCCTTGGTGATGATACACCCCAAAAGATTACCTCTAGTCACTATATGCTCTTCTTTAGGTTTGATGAAATACTAAACCTTCTACATCTTTTGAATATGGACTGTAGGTGACTTATGGGGTCTTTTTAATTTTTTGAAAATATTGTAAGATCATCCATGTAGATGATTATGAATTTTTCTAATAGTCCTTTGAATGCATGATCCAGGGCACATTTAAAGTTAGTTCCTACATTTATTAGGCTGAATGGCATCCTATTATATGCATAAGTTCCCCACTTCATGGTGAACATCATCTTCATTCTATCCTTAGATTGAACCAATACTTGATTATAGCCTAAAATTCCATCTAAGAAGGATATCATTTTAGAACCACTTACTATTTGTATCATCTCATCCAAATAAGGTAGCGGATAATTATCTTTTTCAAAAGCCTTGTTCATATTTATAAAGTCCACACATAATCTAATCTCACCACTCGTCTTTCTTATTGGGACCAAATTGGCCACCCAGGTAGAGTGTCAAATTGGGAAGATGATTTTTGCATTTAAAAGCTTTTCCACTTTTCTTTCAATGAGAGGCTCTAGAATATGATTGTATGGTCTTTGCTTCTATCTAAATGGTTTGTGATCTGGCCTCAATGGAATCATATTACTAATGACCTGTAGGTTATATACATTCAAGTCTTCATATGTCCAAACAATGAAGTCCCTATATCAAGTAATTAAATCCTTCACTCACTGTCTCTCTTTTGGGGTGAAACTGAGAATGATATTAAAATAACATGCTATGCTCATCTCCTAGATTTTTGTTTTTAAAGTCTGATTCATTGACCTCTAGCTATCTTAGCTATTGTGTTTGAGTATCTATGTCAAATTATCTTTCTAAGGAGACCAAGCCAACTAGAATTTGATTCTCTTTGAGCTAAAGAATGCACTCTTTATCTGATTCTTCTTGGTAGATGTGATTAATATCCTTATCATTGATGATTTGGGATTTTAATTCACTTGAATTGGTTAGAAATTAAATAATCTACTAGTCATCATCAAAGACCTAGAGATTTTATACATTATCTGGAATAGAGGGGCAAGGCACCAATTTGATCGAGAACTTTTTTTACCTTATATTCTTATAACAACTCTAGATTAGCAGTAGCAATAGCTAATGAATAAATGGTCTAATTTTTCTATCTAGGAAGTGCTACTATGTTAAAAGCTTCAAATATTTTAATCAAGTCCCATCCTCTATGCTTGTATCTCTTTAAATAAGATAGCTTGCATTGGTATTTGTTTTTAACTTGATTAACCACCAACTCTAAGTTGTTAAATATTGATATCTACTTCACATTATTCTTGAGTACAAACTATAGTCCTATAATTAGAGCTTCATACTCATCTCTATTGTTTGTGTATGTAAATTGCAATCTGTATGCTACCAATTTTTTTTCACTTTAAGGATATCTCAACTCGATTCCCATGCTTGATATTTACTTGGATCTGGTACCATCAAAGTGAATATTCCATATCTAATTAAAACCTTTAGGTTCTAGCTTATGTACTTGATTTTGAGTATTAAAAGTATAAATTCCAAGGCTAGGCAACTCATAATTTACCTCTTTATTCTTGATGTTATACTTTGTAATGGGATACTTCATTCTCAACTCTCTATCATTTCTAATTTGATTCATAACTCCTCTCCATGGAAACCATATATGAGAAAAGTCTATAGAGGGATATCTGTTAAGTGTTTTGGATGAATCCCTACTCAATAGTAAACCATAGATTTTAGGTATGTCTACCACCAGAATATCAATGGCCATTTGGAATCTTGGCTTAGATGATACTTGAATGTGCACATTATTCAATTCTCCAACTATTGGGACCACTATCTTGTCCAATTGTGAAACTATCCTCTTTTAAGGGCTTGGAATCAAACCAAGATTTTAACATATGGATGTAGGCATGATAGTTGTAAATGCTCCAGAATCAAGTAAATAGTTATGAATGTTCTTACTGAATTCTTAGATAGTTAAAAGAAAGGGTGGAACTTCTAGCTTGCTCCTATAGATGATGTTGGTGTTAGATGCTTTTGATTTATCTATGGATGCTTTCATTTTTTCCATAGCTATCTTCCCAATAATGGACTTATATAACAACTCCTTTTATTTAGTGATATGTGCTAACTCATAAAGAGTTATATTTTCCTTGATATTTTTCATATCCTCAACAATGTTGTATCCTCCTTTGCTTGGTTATTCCTTACTCTACTACTGATCATTCCAATTTGGAGGGGGTGCATTATTATCTAATTTAGAATTAGGAAGAATTACCATGTTATTTGAAGGAGTTGATGTTGAGAGTGGCTACTTATTCCTTAGATTATATACACCTCTCTGGAAATGCTGGAAAGCATTAACTTTGTCCATGTTGTCCTTCGACTCATTGTCATCTTCACCTAAAAAGGGAAACTTATGAGTTTCAAAGAACATGGAAGTGTTGGAAGAGCTAGGATCTAGATGATGCATAAGTGGATTATGCATTTGATCTTGTCTAACCAATTCTCTTTAAAATATCTTGAATGCTATACAAAATTCAATGTAGTTGAGCTCACCATTCTTGGAATTACTGTGAATTATACACCAATTGGAAAGAGAAATCTATAATATGTTGATATTTGGAAGCTTATTAGGTTATTCAGGCATGTTAAATAGTCTATTGTATCTCTAAAATATAGTATTTTGATTACCTGTTGGGCCATTTGCCTTGCCCATCTTCCTTTGCATATTTAGTAAATCATTAATCAACTTTTGAACCATCTTCTAAATAGAATCCAACTTTTCCTTTGTGGAATCCATACCTTATAAAATAGTAGTAGGAAGTACATCCACTTACTAGTTTTGTTGATAACCATTTCCCATCACATGATTATTCAAGTAGCCAAAATTTGGATGTGTTGTTTGCATCATGGGAGGTAGCATATACAAATGGTTCTGATTGAATGTTAGGACATTCTGCCTTGCATGTAGAACTAGATTTAGTGCTAGAAATTTTTTATTGACATTAGGCACTCCAAGTGTCTAAGGATTAAGTTATGTATGGTGATAGCCTCTTCAAATAATAATGCCAAAGTGTTAGCTATACTTTCTCTTCTCAAGAATAGGATAGTGATAGGGTCTAATGCATTCTTATATATTTCCAATGCTAATGCCACCTCTGGTTTATATTTTGGGGTCAATTAGTTGTACATCTTCTACCAACTCACATTGAAAGCATGGATGGGCTTATTAGGTTTCATATTAATGTTGGTGAAGTGCTAGTATACTTAAATAGGATTGGTGAACTATCCAAACTATGCAAGGAAAGATACTTGACATTCATCCCAAGAAGTGATGGAATTTTTGGTTAGATTTAAATACCAATCATAAGTAGCATCCATCAAAGTAAAAATGAATAATTTTCATGTAATATCCTCATCTATGGCATTCATTAACCTTAAAGTAGCTTTAATTGACTTGATATGTTCCTCAATGTCCTTGATCTTGAACGAAAAAAGGATGACAAGTACTTTTTGGGATTCTGAGGTAAATCATGTACATCTCTAGGGATGGTGATAATAGATCCAACTAATTAGGGATGTTACTGAGCCATTGTTTGATTAAAAGGTAAAGGCTTCCTTATATGTAAGGGGTTACTTACTAGAGGGGGATTATTTTGAAATGGGGCTATTGGAATTGTTCTAGGTCTCTTATGATTTGTCAAAGGTAAGACTAAAAAACCAACCTAGAAATTATATCTAGTCACTCTCCTAGGTGACTCTAGTATAAATATCATAAAGGATAACTATTACTATCAGGGTTGTGGCCCTCCTAGTTCCAATTAATTTTTGGTGTGGGTTTTATGAATAACATAGCCATAATGAGGTATCCTCTAACATTTTAGGATCTCAATGGAGGTAAACTCCACTCCAGGGCATGAGTTGTAGGTATGTGTTTTATTTCAAGCTATTGATGTAATAGCGAGTAGGGCATGTAAGTTGTTGACAAGGTTTCTAGATGGAGGTGTGGTTCATAATAAGGGTAGTGAATCTATATGTGAGTTAGGTGGGTGATTGGTTGCTAATATATAGTGGTTAGATCTAAAAAAAACTCAAAAAAGGAGGGAAGGGTAAGGCAAAAAAGAAAGCTTATATAGTTTTCAGGAACTAATTGCCTAGCTAGTTTCTAAAAGGATAAGTACTCTTAGAATCTATGCCTATTACTATAAATAATTGCACACACATAATTAAACATAAATAAAAAGTCTAAGGAGATAAAGATGAAATAAATTCATAGGCCTTAGACAAAGGTTGATCCTTTTAGAATAGATATTGCATACCCTTAATCAAGAGATTATGGCTTAAGCTAGTGAAGTATCTAAGGTAGTTATTGCACACATAGAAAACTAAATCCAAGAAAACACTCTTGCATGATTAGAATTATGAATAAATTTAAACTTGAATATCTTCTCCAATATATTTACCAATATTTTAATAGCTATTACACATCTACAAATTAAGACATCAATAAAAATAATTATGAATCCATTCATAGCTTTTGCACTCTAAAGATTATTGAAATATATAACCAAATAAAGTAACAACTAATTACACAAAATCTAGAAAAACATACACAAACACATTCACTGATGATCAAAATTGATACTAATCCTATATTTAAAAATTATCTTACCAAAATCCAAGCTGGATTACAATTGTTTTTATACACTTGGGGAAGGGGTCACCTCATCTTCCAAGTTCATGCAAGGTCATTACATGTGATAGTCATAACATGAGTTCTAATTGTGGTCTAAAATCATATAAGAGTCTACTTGTAGTTATATTTTTAAAATAGCCTTTACTAAGGATATGTAACATGTGCATGTGTATAAATATAGAGGCAATTTCAAAAACCTATAGCTTGAACTGCATCCAAAACTTCAAAATATGCACCATTTAACAAAACTACACATTCTTCCTTTTATAGGTTGTGAGAATAACCTGTTGATATTTTAGATTATCCACCTTCAAATGGACCTCTAAAATATTCATGAAGGGCCAAAAATGCTTTACCAATATTTAAAACTAGTAACACTATTGTTAGCCTTGATTTAATTTAAATTATGCATTGCATGCTCACCTATGTTTTTTTATAAAATCTGGATCTTCACTTTTATATTTGTTGTTCATATTAAGACATGCATGTTCATACTCCTTATTTTAATTGTGAGTCCCAATGTTTGTCAATAAATATATCATAGTCCAAAGATCTATGTGTTCTATCTATTGCTAGATTTTAAAATGTGACGTGTTAACCCCTGATTGAGTCTAGGATCTTTGAAAAGTCCACCTAAGACTCACACCATCGATACTTTGCATTGGTTTAACATGGTTTTTTGGATTTTAGTGATTTTGACTTATTTATTCCTATGTTCTTGACACTTGTTATTCCCCATTTTTCTCTATTTCATATGTGTGCCACTTGGAAACTACTTAGGGCGTGTAAGCTCTATGTATTGAGCTCCCTACTTCTTCCTATAGGTTGTTGGATCTATGTACTAGGCTCTTATGATGGTGACACTTATCATTCTCATAGAGCTTTGATATTTCAACTCACTCTTGTGTCATTTAATAAAATGGGCCTAAGCAGATGTATGCCATAGGATCTTGATTTTAATCCAAATGGGTAATTTACTAGGTTAAATTTAACATTCACATGACCATCAACTGATGTTTGCATGACTGTAAAATTTAATTTCATAAATTATCCATTACTAAGGTTAAATTTTATGTTTTCATGATTGTCAAATGATATTCATGTGACTGTCAAATTTAATTTTAGTAATTTGACACGTGTCATTCCCTTGGGACTCCCCTCTCCTACAAACATAAGCACAAAATGACTTAACATAATATTTTTGGAAAATATGTATAAAGGAACCTGCATGAATATTTTAGCCTAAGGTTTTATTATTAATAAAATATGATTTGAAATTGGGATAAACTATTAATATAAGCTTAAAATATAATGAAATGCTCTCTTAACAAAGGTGCCACTTGGCAGTCTGGTATTTGTTTCGGGGTAATGATTGCAGGATAATTTTTATGGGATTTATATGTGGGGGAATTATTTTAGGATTTTTGTGTGGAGACCCTAATTACATCAAATAAAATATTTGAGCCACAAAGTCTTCAATAATTCCATTGGGGTAATTATTTCAAAAAAAATGTTCACAATAATTCTCTTGAAGACCTAATTCATTTAGAAAAAATATCTAAAGGAATGATTGAAAGGATGGTCATCAAAAGGCTAAAGGTCATGATGTTTTAGACAAAATGTCTCAAGGATAAAAGGCATGAGACAAAATTTCCAAAGGAATTGGCTGAAGGATAAAAGGGCCTGGAACAAAAAGTTTCAAAGGTAAGTCTCAAAGGGAAAAGGGTCCAGGATAGAGTCCTAAAGGGTAAGTGGCCACTTCAAAAAGCCTAAAGGGTCAGTTTAGAGATTCTAAAGGGCATGTGACCTTGGGTGAATTATTTTTTTCCTTTTGCATCTAATAAAATGTTGAAAACACAAAGTCTAAAGGAAATGGCTTGGGATAAAAGTCTTGAAAGATAGGCTTGTAGGGAAAAAAATATTGAAGACAAAAGTCCTAAAGGGCATATTCAAAAGGGATGAAGGGTCTACTTCATAAAAAAAATGCCCAAAGAATCTACTTGATAGGGTATATTTCAATGAGAGAGGGAACTTACAAATTATTGAAGGGTAACAAAAAAATTACTAAAGGGCACTTTTAAAATGCCCAAGGGTATGTTTAAAAGCATTGGGATAAGATTCCCAAAGGAATTTGTGTCCTTAACAAAACTTTTAAAGGGTAATTTGGAGGCAAAGGGTCATTTCAAAATTCTCAAATGAATTCTATCAGGGGAATTATTTTAGACAAAATGTTTACAACAATTTTCCCAAAGATCTAATTATCTCAAAAAAAATGTTTGAAGGAATCCTATTGGCTTAGATAAAGTGTCTCAGACAAAATGTCTGAAGGAAAGGTTAAAAAAGGCAAAGGTGTAGGACAAAAGTCTTGAAGGATAGGTGCAAAGGCATTAAAGGGCAAACACAAAAGGTATGAAATAATTCTATCAGGAAAAATGGCCACAACAAAAAGGCTGAAGGACATGTTACACAAAACTTGAAGGGTAGGTTGGCAAGTCAAAAAGGGCATTTCAAAAATTTTGAAGGACAATTCCAAAATGCCAAAAGTAATTCCAAAATACCAAAGGGTACTTTCTATATGGAAAAGATATAAAGGGTTTACTTTGTAGGGCATTCATCCATGTCAAAAGTCCTAAAGGATGTACTTCATAAATGCCAAAGAGAAATCTCAAAAATGCTAAAGGGCAAGTTGCACAAAACCCAAAGGTTAGGTTTATTTCCTTTGGGAAAATGTCTTGATACGATTATTATAGTGGAAATGCTACAAAGAGCCAATTTCATCAAATAAAATGTTTACAATAATAAACTCAAAGACCAATTCATGTAGAACAAAAATTTTAAAGAGATAATCCCAAAAAATATAAGTCCAAAAACATAAAACCTAACAATGTCTCCCAAAGAAGGTTATTCCATGAAAACATAATACCAATGCTACTTGCTAAAGTATAAAAGTCCAAATCATGATCTTTTCCCAATATTTGCATAAATATATAGAAGAGGGGGCTCAAAATTAAGACAATATCTTAAAAACATGGGTCCCCATTTCCTTTAGGGAAAAGGGGGTGTGCTAGGTACAAAAATGCCTTACAAGATTCAAAACATCTAAGTCAATACATATTACCTCCCCTATTCTTGAGACAACATTTTCATGCCTGGATTTATAATCTGCTTTCACTAATCCTCCACTTTCTATGCATGGTTCAACCTCCCCTACCTCCCCTTCCTTTACATCATAATAGATTAGGGGAATGAAAATGTAATCCATCGAGAAGTTGGCTCCCAATCTCTTTGCCATGAATGCCAAACTCTTTTTTAATTTCACAATCCCATCCAAGATTAAATGACTATGTTAAGTTACTTCCAACCCCATCATATGAATAACTTCCTCAATATCTAGGTGCTCCTTATGTAGAGAGAAGGAAACAACTACATTAGAGATCAAATTAACCTTGATTATGGTCTAAACAACATCAAAGACATTCTTTCACCTGAGTGATTGCTTAGTAACATGAAAAATGCCTTCATCAGCCTCACTATATCACTTTTCTCTATGTCCTCCATCCTTACAACCGCTTCCTATATCTTATTTAACTAAATTCTCATAAAAGGATGATTTATCTCCTTATTTAGGCTCTTAGATAAGTTAGACATGGCTGAATCCCATATTATCCATCATATGAGGCCATTATCTCACTCAATTTCTTCATACACTCACAACATTCCTCCTATCTCACCCTCTTACCTTTGTCCATGCTTGTAATTATCAATTGTTCTATTTTTGAAGCTTATACTCAAAAAATTATTCACCCTATAGAAAGTGTCCTTGTATTCATTATATGTCATCATACACCACCCTAAAATAGTGCTCCCCACTTTCAAAGAACTCACATCATGAATTTTCCTTGTGTCTTCCATCCTCTCACACATTTGAATGACTATCTTAACTCTTCAAGGATGATTCAAATAACACCTCCTTAGTTTAATTAGTGTTAATCCACCTAGGTACTACACTCATATCATCACCATAACCATTCATCTAGCTAAAAGATCCAATTACAAAAATAAGAACCCCTTATGACCATATATTGATCACATTACCTCCCACCTTTGATCTTTCCTTTCCTTCATATTTTTCATCCATAGGAGATTCTAGATATATTCTCAAATATCCATTGATCAAGGTATGAGCCTCTTTTGGAAAAGTATTTAACCATTCATTATATCCACCTCTCCCCTTCTCTTTGAGTTGCACCATTTTATTACCCAATCTACCACTACATTCCAAGTTATTCATAAATGATATAATATCTTTAATGATAGTCTTACTTTTCTAGGCCCTAACTTTCCATAAATTGAGTGCATTAATCACATATTATGAATATCCTTTAACACTAAGCTTCTTCCATCCATATTTTTTCTCTATTTTCAATCTTAAATGGATATCCCTTACTTATGCCACATTATTTGAATCCATACCTATTTCTTAGGAAAATACTAGCAAGGGTTGTCCTTCACTATCTCAAAATATTCCACTTGTTCCTACTAGACCAGGATTACCTTTTGAAGCCCCATTAAAATATTTTTAATTCACCCATATTTGGTGGCCTCCAACTCTACAACTTATCCTTATTCTTTCCTTTTAACATCTCATGCCCATTATAAAGCCTCCATTCCTCAAACCAATTTTGCATCCATTCTTCTTCCTTTTGTTTTTTATAGATAGAATTTTCTCCCTAAGCTGAATTCTAGTTAGTGTTTTTTAACACATTGCCACACCCAAGCCTCTAAGTGAGAGATCTCTAAGAAAAATTATCTATTTCTCTCAATCGATAAATTAAAAACTAATCACCGTAGGGTTTGCTTCCAATATCAGAGATAAACATGGGGAGAGTATCTTCTTATTCCATTATTATAAAATAACTTGAGGGTCTTAGGGAAAGGGAATTGAAGGTTTAAACTCTCTTGAAAATAACCTTGAACTCTACTAGCAAAGGGATAATCTTAAGCTAGGTGATCACTAGATTCCTCTTTACCATAGCACAAAGGGCATCTTGATGGGCCCTCAAACCATTTTATTTTCAAATGATTAAAAGTTAAATTATTACCAAAGGTATCCTTCCAAAGAAATAAATTATCCTTATAGAAACCTTTATGAATCCATATAATATCTGATGGTAACTTATCTTTCACCATACCTTCTTTATTCATAATAACCTCATAAGCAACTTCCACATACACACTCCTAAAAAGACATCCTTCATAGATAAAAAAATCCTCACCATCCTTCACTAGAATCAAGAAATTATCTATTATTAATTCATTCTATACTTTCCATTGATCCTCTATTGACCACATAAGGTTCCTCCATCTTTTATTATCCCTCACAAGCTCCATATAGTTTTCTACCTTTCACCCCCACCAATTTTACACAAAGGGAGCCAACTTAGATAACCTATCAAAAGCCTTTAGATTATCTAAAAAGATCCAAACATCCATCCAAAACTTGATTTTGTGTGTATTCCCAAGTTTCCAATTGATTCTTGGGATGTTAAAGGCCCACTAAGATTTCACAAAGATCTAGATGGCTAATCCTTGGGGAAGCTAATCTTGGGAGAACAATATTATAACTTATTACAAATATAAATATTTATGTTGTAAGACTATAATCCATACTTTATTCCTATTTTCATACATTCTCCAAAACATTTTAGATCCCAAATATTTATTCATATTTTCTAACCTTCTTAATCCTAACCTGCCCTAGGCTTTAGGAGTGTAAATTTTATCCCAAGAGACCAAAACAAAAATGTTTATGCCTTCCACTCAATTACATATGAATTATGTTTGTATTTTAGTAACGTATTTTCTTATATTTATTGGAATTTTGAACATAGACATTAAGTAAACTGACATTACTTGAAAATTTGATTGAATCAGTTGAATTGTTCATGCTACTTATAGACACCAAAAATCTGCACATGATGGTTCCAAATATCACAATTCCCCTAGACCACCTTAGGACCCCCTTGGGACCAACCTTGACCTTTCAAATAATAAATAGACCTAAATCTTTTCAACTTGACCTACTGGCTAAACCCACCTTTTGACCTAAATTTAACCTTCACCCTCTACTATCGATGGTCACCCTAATCATTGATGGTCAAGTTTCACTACCTGAACACTAAACTCCCACAACAACTCCAATTTATTTTTATATTATTAGTAATTTATGAATTATGCATGTTAAGACTAAAGTTAGAATCTGGTGTTGAATCTATCTTGAACCTACACTTTCACCTCTCCCTTTATTCTATATAAGGAGAAGAGGAGGAGGTGAAAATGAGGATGGGTAATTATTAGGGTAATCATCATTAGAACTTCATAAGCAAGAGATCAGAGCTTTTTATGCAGGTATTATTATATCTTACAATGTCCCAACTCTAGGACTTATTCAAGCCATCAACAATCAACCACAATCTAATTATATTATTCTTATTTTAAGTTTTAGTTAAATAGTTTCAATAGTTCTACAACTCTATACATTACCTCTTCCACTAGAACACCCTCTAACCATTCTTAACCACTTGAGTACCAAAAATTTACATTTGATACCTCTAAGGCTCTATCTTGACCTCATGACCATTAGCCAACCTCCAAAAACTCACATAACCTTTATAGGACCAACCCATAACCTCTTATGGCTAGAATCAATAAATTGTCAAAACCCATCGAGATCATTGATGGCCACCCTGACTACCAATAGTCAACCTAATTATTGACATTCATCTTGACCGTTGATCATCACCCTGACCACTGATGGTCACTATGTGACAAAATAACAAAAAATGATTTCAACCCAATAAACCTCAATGAAATCTCACTTTCTAACCTCTCACCTAATCAAAGGACCTTACCCTATTTTCTAAACCATACCCAAGTTATTTAGCATTAATATTAATCTATTTATTTATATAATTAATAAAATATATCTTCTTGTATTACATTTTAGTATCTTTTATTGTTTGTGAAAGTAGTTTATCATTTAAAACTTGATTGTTTAAAAAGGTTTATTGATAGCCTCTAAAAAAGTCTCATATTTATTGGATCTATCTTGCTAGGAAATCTACCCACCTATCTATCTGACCAACCATCTCTTCTAGTGCTTTCTTATTTACAAGTCATTCCTCCTAAACTAAATAGGAGTATCTGCATTCATCTAGATCAATGTGCACACAACATACCAAGTTTTTCTACTATACCCTTATTGAGTTTTTTTCTCTTTTTTCTTGAGAAATAAAGAAAAATACATGTGAAACATTTTGTCATGCCTGGTGGGACCCTTGAGTCTTTAATTGGGTTTATTTTGTTTGCATCTACATGCTCTTATACCTATTTTATGCTCCTCAATGAAATTAAAATTTCTTTTGGGCTTAAAATTAGCCTTTCATACATTATTTGATTGCATAATTAGCTCACATAACTTAATTAATCAAGTAAATCAATCAGAACCTCACTTTTTTTCATACATAGATGAAACCACTTACACAAATCAAACATCATAACACTTAACATAAGGCCCAACTAGGATTTCATATCCTAGTGGTAACCTTCACCCATTGGCTATCACACTTGGATGTTATTACCATGGGGAGAAACCAAAACTTAACTCTTTGGTTGAGTATAATCTCTAGCAATTGGTATATCTTGGCTAAGAACTTGACACCCTTATCATTGTGGTATGTGAAGTGAGGGGGTAGCCCCTGATATCGATCCATGTACTAATTCCTAATATAGATCCCTTTGAGAGACTAAACACAACTTGAAACCAACCATAGACTTATTTACTAGTACCCACTATACAAGCCAAGTTGAGTCATACAATTCAAACTTAAGGTATAAGCCATAAGAGAGACTAAAAAGAAACTTAGGATTTAACATGTTTTAATGTGTGTTTTATCATCTTGACCTTTTTATTGTCTTCTCTTTATTTAATTTGTGTGGAATATAGCCCCTTTGGAATTTTTTTTCCACCATCTTGCCTTCATCCACCTCATTTCCATTTTCTTGATTCAATGGGTAGTACCCCTATATTTTCTCTAGGAGATCCTAACTTTGTTGAATTCCTAGAAGACTACCCTCTTGCCTTAGAGCATTACCTTGCATCAAGAGCCACTTATTCCCCCAACCTTAGCTACAACCAACCCAACCTTACCTATAACCAACCCAACCCCACGTAAAATCAACTCAACCATACCTATAACCAACACAACCTCACCTAAAGTCAATATAACCTCACCTACAACCAACCCAACCTCACTTATAACCAACCTAACCTTGCTTGCAATAAATTCAACCTCAACTACAACTAATTAACAACCTTTTAACAACCACTTGATCATCACCTCAACCAACTAAATAACCTTTCAATCCTTATTAGACTCTTTTCATAACCCACCTCAACTATCTCAACCTCACCAATCTTTGGGTTACATATCCCAACCATCATATCAATTACCTCAACCTTATCAAACTTTTGATTACCTACCTTAAACATCATATCAATTACCTATACCCCCTCTATGAAAATATTCTTTATCTCAAAACCAATACTTGGTTTATGCCCCTAGTCATACCACTCATAACTATCAAACCAACCACTATCAACCTACTTTATCAACCTCATCGAATCAAACCAATAATAATTCAACCAAAAACTATCAAACAAACTCTTCTAACCAATCAATCATATCACCCTTACCAATGTTATCAAACCTATCAATCTAACCTACCTTACCCACCTTTTCACCCTTTTCAACCTTATTAACCCCATAAAATCCAACCAATAACTATCAACCTACCATATTGAACCAACCAACTTCTTAAACCACCCAACCATGTCAATCATACCCACCATATCAACCATGCCAAATCTATCAAATACCTCAACCTTACCTAACCTCTCAAACAAACCTACCTTATCTACCTTATCAAACCAACCAAACCTTTGGAACCCACCAATGTTATTAAGCCAACTAACCTTACCAAATCATACCAATAACTATCAACCTAATTTTTCCAACCCTCCAACCTTCTCAAGCATACCCAACCCATCAAATCACTCAAACTTTTCACATCAACAAAGATTATTTAGCCAACCAACTTTATCAAAATAATGAATTGGCTCACAACCTTAGGAGCCATTGGTGCATCCTCTTCCTAGGTAGTATACACTACTAAGGGAATAATATGCCTCAATCCTTGACAAAATATTAAGATCTTATGTCATTAGACTTCCTAAAATCAAACCCATCAATTATTCTCTTACAAAACCCATTTGGTTTATAGAGAATGAGTTTTGTATGTATCATCGCATAAACAGACACATGGTAGACAAATGTCGGTCTTTAAAGATGATCATCCAAAACCTTATCGATCAAAAAGAGGTTCCAAAGGATGTTCTCCATGTTCCTCGCAACCTAGCTTTGAATTTCTTTAAGTAATAAATCATTGAACCTCTTTCTACACCAACTATTGTACAAGCCCATAATCAAAGCTCTCAACACAATAAGGTCCCTTAATTAGATCTGGTCCTTAATACATCTATAACTAGGGAAATAATAATGAAAACCTTAACCCAACCACTTATTGATCAAGAATAACCTTCTCAAATTTCCTTTAAAATGATCATTAAGTAAATGAACTCACCTCTTCCACTTCCCCTTTTAGTGAAGCCAAGCCAAACTCAAAACACCTCACCTATAACCAAATCCAACCCAACCTTAACTAAAATCAAACCCATTAAATTCCTTTATAATATACTCATTTTCATCTACCTAATGACATTTTCTTTGGTTCAATTCCCTTTTGAACATGGTAAAATCTTTGTCACCTTACCTTACCAAACTAACAAGGAAACCCAACTAACATACCAAATCAACCACCCATCCTACCTCCCCCAACCAATCAAACCAACCTCTAAACCAAATAAATCAACTAAGATCAACCCAAATTTTAATCCAACCATAAGAAACTAATCTATCAACATAAACCATCATCAACCCTTCATTCAAGATTTCTTAAATCTCAGCTCCCCTTTTATCCAAGATACCCACACCTCACCTATGCTCCCTCATTGGGACAATCTGACACTATTTTCTAGTGCACCTTTATTTTAGGATGATGCTTAAAACATCATTATTATACCCCAACCCTACCCAAATCCAACCCAAAAATGTTTCCCTCACCATAGAACCATAAGGGAGATCCCACCTGAACCACTACCTACAACTTGAACTACATACTAACAATTAACTAACAACTAACAGCCCTTGGGAGGAAAATGAGATCATATTAATCCTTCCTAAATCCTCTTTACTAATTATCATATTTACCTAGGAATCTTTTTTCCACCTTAACATTCATGGGAAGAGTGTCTGGGGGAATTATTCCTCCAAAATCTTTGACCAAGTAATAACCTGAACATTAACCAATAACCAAAATGAACCTTAACCTTTTTCCTACCAACTTTAACCAATGACTAAACCAACCCTTGGTATTTATGCCTCAACCTACACCTAGTGTAACACTAAACTCAACTTAAAATTAATGAAATCTTGACCTTTACCAACCTTTTATCAATAATCCAAACCAACCTAAACCATAACCAACCACCATCAAGCCTAAAATCCAACTCAAAGCCTAACTATCATCACCTAACCAAATTTAACATTAACCCAACCTTTAACCTCAAACCTAAGCAAGCCTTCAATGAAAACCACACCTTTTAGGCCTCTTTTTCTTAAAACCTTAATCGATGATGATCACTATTAAACTATCACCAATCTCATTTACCTTTCAAACCTTGACCATTAATAATCTTTGATGAAAATCACCTGTTGACTACTAACCACTACTGGTCACCATCATAACCATAACCTTGATAGAAGCCTTACCTTTTCACTACCTAACTAACCCAAACCAACATCTAAACCTGCCTAACCAAACCAAAAACTAACCACCATTGTGATCCAACCAAAGTTTAGCCACCATCACCTAACCAACCTTGCCTTTTTTTACTTTATCCAACCCAATTTTTTTTCCACATCTAATCAAGTGTCAGAAAGTAATTGGGGGACCTTTTCTCTCCTGATTAGCTGAAACCACTTACATGTAAGTGTGGATCTAAGGTATATAATAACCTAAACCCCTCAATACTTTTCATTCATATCCCATTCTTTTGTTAAACTATTTTTTTGTCATCTTGTGTCTAACTTAAGCTAATCCCTTATTTTCATCCACATTCATTTCCTTATTTTAAAGACAACTGATTAAAATAGGATCATGTGATTATACATCATAACCTTAGGTTAATCCTAAGCATGGGTACCATGGCTCTAGCTATGGAATTATTCTCATGGACACTCTTTTCCCCTTTTAGGATGAATCCCCATGGTCATTATCACTTAAAACTCTTTCACTCATCATTCACCTTCTTGTGTTATGGTTTTTCCTCTTTAAAGGAAAGACTTTAAGACTATATAGACTAATCCATGTCTAAATTAACATACCATTCAATTTGAGATAACAAATATCACTTGGGTCATATGTCTCTAGTGTTATAGACTACTCCCTTGAAGGATAGCTACCCAAAATTTTAAAAAAAAATTACTTAAAAATGTAGTTTGATCCCTCGAAGGAAAACTATCAATATAAACAAATCCAAAGCTTAGACCACTCCCTTGAAAGATGCTTAAGTCAAAATTTGTCAAAAAATCCCTTGGAAGCTTCCTACATTGATTAACTTCCCAAAGCCATCAAATAAAAACATCAAAAGACCCAAAGTCAAAAGTCAAAAATAAAGCAATCCCAAGAAAGCTTCAATCCACTTTCACACAACATTCATAGAATTCCCACATAGTTTAGTCTACACCAAAATTAGAACATTAAATTTTATATAATGGTGCTTAGGTCACATATAGAAGGGTCTATCCATCCCCATAAGAAGGTAAATCTACCATCTATTCACCTACTTCATATATCTCTCCTTTCACACTCTACAAATCAGGGGATTTTGAGCTTACTTGACACTATATGATCAAGCTACTTTTTTGAAACCAAAAAAAACAAAACCAATGTAATGCATGAAATGGGATTATTTTATTAAGCCCACCCATCTTTTCATTATGGTCTTTACCACCTAGAGTGTTTTAGCATCCTATTTTCATGACCACTTATGAAGGCATATGCCTTCCCCTCTTGGATTCATTGAAACCTAACCAAACCTTTTCAAAAAAATAATAACATTACCATTAACACACCAAATATTGGAGGGCACCTATTTCTCCATAACTACCCACCATTAGAGATTACCTTCTCTACCCACCTTGAACACTGACCATGTTACCTTGCTACTAGCCATTTTGGCCCAAACTAGCATGTATTTTTTGATGACCTTGCCTTGGTCCTTTTGAGTACACCAAAAATAATTACTATGTTGAATTTTTTTAACTTGTGCTACCTGTTACACACCTAATTTATTGGTGTCTTCATAAGTATACTTCTTACCTTGAATACCTATGACTACACCTGACTCATTTGTGTTTTTCTTGGGAGTAATTTCTACCTTAGATACCCAAAAAAAACATAGACCTTGCTTAGGAGACTTGTATTTATGAGTGTTCCCAACCACCATGCCTAAATGTAGTCATGTAGTCCACTTGTCACTTATCCTTATAACACCAACCTCAATTTTTACCAACTATACAAATGTAGTCTATACATGATCTTGGTTATCACATTTTGTGTGCTTATTTATACTTGAGTTCCCCACCTATCATTCACCCATTTTTGTCATCAACTACCCAGTCATAAAACCTACACTTGATTATATTTTACCTCATCAACTCCTGATTTGAGGGGAATACCTCCTCCCATGCTTGGGGTAACCTATTCTTTGACTCATAATCCATTTTTGTTTTTTAGATTATTGATTCAAGCTACATAACAAAAATTGGCAAATGTAGACACCAAAAATATCCACACGATGGTTCTAAATATCAAAACTCCCCCAGAACACCTCAGGACCCCCTTGGGCCAAACCTTGACCTTTTGAATGAAAAATAGACCTAGCTCTAGTTAGCTTTACCTACTAGCTAAACCCACCTTTTGACCCAAATTTAACCTTCACCTTCAATCACTAATGGTCACCCTGACTGTCGATAGTCAAGTTTTCACTACCTAAATACTAAACTCCCACAACAACTATATTTTGATTCTTTGCCATTTGTGAATTATGCATGATAATACTAAAATTAGAATGCATTGTTAAACCCCTCTTGAACCTACACTTGTTGAGTTGTAGAGCTAAAAGCTTCACTGATGTGCTAATGTGGAAGTTGCTAGGATTAACCAGTAATCGACATCGGTCACATAGTAGCCAACATCAGTCATAACCAACTGACATTGGTTAGGGGTCGATCGACATCGGCAAAATTGATCAAAACTGACTGACATCAATCAGGGGTTGGCCGACATTGGTCATCTCCAGACCGACACTAACTTCTGTGTGTTTCCAAGCATTTCCAGAATTGCTATTTTTAGATGAACAGTTAGTTTGCATGTAAAGACTAAAATTAGTCTTAAGTCTAATTTTCTAATTATTGTTTGCTTTCAATACTATTTAAGAGACCCATGTGGCAAGATTGTAATTGGGAAGGGGGAACAACTCAGTATTTGAGTTGGTTGTAATTAATTGAGAGAGAGAGAACTCTTGAGGGAGAATTACTGTACATCTTTGAGGTGTGAGGAGAAAGATATTTCTTCATTGTATTTCCTTCTGAAAGAGTTTAATATAGATTTTATTGTTTCTCATATCTCCTATTCTTTGTTATTTCTGATTTCTAGTTACTTATTACTTCTAGTTCAATTCCGTGTTTAGTTTCTTATACAAAAGTAATCAATTGTATTCTAAGATCCTAATAAGTGGTATCAGAGTGTGTTAGTGTTTTTTGATTATAGAATTCACTCACATGGGTTTTTGATTGAGTGGGAGCAAAGCAATCGCAGAAGAAAGTAAACTAAGAATGAAAAAATTTAATGGCAAGATTTATCAATTATGGAGGATGCCGATTGAAGATTATCTGTATCAGAAAGATCTATATTTACCATTGGTTGGGGTTTCAAGGAAGCCCATAGATATGGAAGATGAAGAATGGAATGTTCTTGATAGAAAGGCTCTTGGATCTATAAGGTTGAGCCTGGCAGCTTCTATGTTTTCCAACTTATCACAGGTAAAGACAATGGTAGAGTTAATGGATACTTTGGCAAATTTATATGAAAAACCCTTAGCTTCGAATAAGGTATATCTTATAAAGCAATTATTTAATTTGAAAATGCAGGAAGGTGGATCTATATCTAGTCATCTTAATGATATCCATACAATAGTAAATAAGTTAAATTTAGTCAAAATAGTTTTTGATGATGAAATTAAGGCTCTCTTAATCTTATGCTCTTTACCTAAAAGTTGGCATAGTTTGGTAATGGCAGTTAGTAATACCACATCTGCTTCAAATATCTTGAAAGTTGATGATGTTGTTAGTGTAATCTTGAATGAAGAAATTCATAGGAAAAGCAAAAGGGAAACATCAGGTAATGCTTTAAGTGTTGAAAGTAGGGGAAAGCAAAGAGAGAAGGGGAAAAAAGGGAAATCAAGGTCAAAGATGGGAAGTAGATCCAAATCCAGAAATGTAAGAATAACTTGCTAGAATTGTGGAAAGAAAGGGCATGCAAAGAAAGATTGTTGGTTAAAGGATAACAAAGAAAATCAGCATGAAGGTAATAAAGAAGCAAAAGTTGTAGGTATTGTTACATAGGATGCTCTTATGTTTTCTTTGGATAATAAAGTAGAATCATGGGTTTTAGATTCTGGTGCCTCTTTCCATGCAACCCCAAATAGAGAATTTTTCAATGATTATGTCCATGGAGATTTTTGAAAAGTTTATTAAGGGGATGATGAGCCTTGTCAAATTGTTGGCAAAGCAAATGTGCAGCTGAAATTACAGAATGGCAACACATGGGTGTTGAAGGATGTCATGCATGTACCCATCCTGAAGAGGAATCTGATTTCTATAGGAAAGTTGGGTGATGAGGGTTGCACAGTAACTCTCATAGTTGAATCTTGGAAAGTTTCTAAGGGTGCACTTGTATTAGCAAAAGGTAAGAGAGTAGGTACACTTTATCTATCTACTTGTATTACTGATTATTCTCTTTCTATTTTATCTACTTCAGATGTAGATGCAAAGTTGTGGCACTGTAGGCTTGGTCACATGAGTGAGAAGGGAATGAAAGTTCTTAAGTCAAAAGGTAAGCTTTCAGATTTGAAAAGCATAGATCTAGATTTCTATGAGCATTGTATTTTTGGGAAATGAAAGAAAGTGAGGTTTCTCAAAATTGGGTCAACAAAGAAGAAGCACAAGTTAGAACTTGTTCACATAGACATGTGGGGACCAACTTAGGTAGCTTCTATTAGAGGATCATATTATTATGTTTCTTTCATTGATGATGCTATAAGAAAGGTATGGGTTTATTGCATAAAGAAAAAATTTGATGTTTTTGACACATTTAAGAAATGGAAAGCTTTGGTTGAGAATGAAACAGGTTTGAGATTGAAGTGCCTTAGATCTGACAATGGTGGTGAGTACTACAGTATTAAATTCAATAGTTACTATTCTATGAGTGGAATACGTAGGGAAAGGATGGTTCCAAGGACACCTCAGCAAAATGGAGTTGCTGAAAGGATGAATAGAATAATAATGGAGCGTGCACGGAGTATGAGGTTGCATGCTAGTTTGCCCTTACAGTTTTGGGTAGAAGTTGTAGATATTGTGGTTTAATTGATTAATAAAGGACCTTCTACTGCACTAGATGGTGGAATTCTAAAAAATGTGTGGACAGGTAAAAAGGTAGATATTTCATTTCTCAGAGTTTTTGGTTTTGAAGCTTTTGTGCACATTGATAAAGAAAATAGAAAGAAGCTAGATGCTAAATCTATGTGATGCACTTTCATTGGCTATGGTTTTAGAGATTTCAAATTTTGGTTGTGGAATTTAGAAACTAATAAAATTATTAGAAGCTGTGATGTAGTTTTCAATGAGAAGGTGATGTACAATGATCATCTCAAGAGGCTGAATAATTCTGAGTAGAGCAATCTTGATTTGGAAGAGGTTATGTTCTAAAATGAGCTCACGAGTAAAAATCATAACTCACAGGAAAACATAGAGACTGACATTGGTCAGGTTGAAACTGACATTGGTCAGGTGGAATTGACATCGGTCAGGTGCAGACCGATGTTGGTCATAGGTGACCGGGATCGGTCACTATCAGAAGGAAATTTGGGCAGACAACAAGCTGTAAATGAGTCTCAAATGCCCATAAGGAGGTCTGAAAGGGTAAGTAAACCTCCAATTTGTTCTTCCCCTTCTTTATACTACTTGTTTCTCACTGATGGTTGAGAACCAAAAAATTTTGATGAGGTAATGTAGGTAGAATCCAAGAAACAATGGGAGCATGGCATGAATGAGGAAATTGATTCCTTGGAAGAGAACCATACGTGGGATTTGGTTGAGTTGCCAGTTAGAAAGAAAGCACTGAAAGACAAATGGGTATACAAGTTAAAGGAAGGAGAGAATGGACAAATGAGACATAAGGCCAGGTTGAAGAAAAGCTTATATGGTCTTAAGCAAGCTCCAAGACAATGGTATTTTAGGTTTGACATGTTTATGATAGAGCATGGCTTTAGTAAATGTCAATCTGACCATTGTGTTTATTTTAACAGATTGGGTAATGCTAGTTATATTATCCTATTACTATATGTAGATGATATGCTTGTTGCAGTTTCACACATGCAAGAAATTACTGAGCTTAAGGTAAATTAGCTCACACATTTTCCATGAAGGATTTAGGAGCAGCAAAGAAAATCCTTGGCATGAGTATTAAGAGAGATAGGAAAAATTATAGTTTTATTTTGTCTCAAGAGGATTATGTGAATAAGGTGTTGGAGAGGTTCAATATGCAGGATGTAAAACCGGTAAGCACACCTATGGCTGGACACTTTAAGTTGAGCAAAGAATAGTGTCCTAAATCACATGATGAGGTTGAGTATATGAGTAGAGTTCCATATGCTTCAACAGTTGGGAGCTTGATGTATGTAATGGTATGTACTAGACCTGATATTACCCAAACAGTGGGAGTTGTCAGCAAGTTTATGACCAATCCAGGAAAGGAACACTAGAAAGTAGTTCAGTGGATATATCTGAGAGGGACCAGTAGTAGGCATTTATGCTATGGAGGGTCAAACACTTCTCTACATGGGTATGTAGATTCGGATATGGTAGGTGACTTGGATAGTAGGAGAAGCACCATAGGATATGTGTTCACTATTGGTGGAATGGCAGTTAGCTAGATTTCAAAGTTGCAGAAGGTTGTTGCCTTGTTTACTATAGAGGCATAATACATTGCAGTCATAGAGGCTAGCAAGGAAATGATTTGGATGACTCAGTTCATGGAAGAGTTGGGAAAGGAGCAAGAGAGTTGCACATTATTCAATGATAGTCAAAGTGCAATTCATTTGGCAAAGAATTTAGTGTTTCATTCAAGAACCAAACATATATAGCTTATGTACCACTTCATTAGACAGGTATTGGAGGATGGACAGTTGAAGCTAGAAAAGATCCATATGGATAAGAACCCTACTGATATATTAACAAAGTTGGTAACAAAAGAGAAGTTGAATCTTCATTCAAATTTTGTTGGTCTTCAAGATTGAACTTGAAGAGGGAGAAATAAGCCAGAGATGTTTAGAGGATGTTGCTATATATAGGTGTAGTTGTTTATCTCCAAGTGGGAGATTGTTGAGTTGTGGAGCTAAAAGCTTCACTGATGTGCTAATGTGGAGGTTACTGGGCTTAACCAGTAATCGGCATCAGTCACATAGTAGCTGACATTGGTCATAACCAACCAACATTAGTTAGGGGTTGACTGACATTGGCAGAATCAGTCAGAACCAACCGACATCAGTTAGGGGTCGATCGGCATCAGTCATCTCCAGACTGACACCAACTTCTGTGCATTTCCAGGCATTTCTAGAATTGTTTTTTTTAGATGAATAGTTAGTTTGCATGTAAAGACTAAAATTAGTCTTGAGTCTATTTTTCTAATTATTGTTTGTTTTCAATACTATTTAAGAGACCCATGGGGCAGTATTGTAATTGAGAAGGGGGAACAACTCAGTATTTGAGTTGGTTGTAATTAAGTGAGAGAGGGAGAGAGAACTCTTGAGGGAGAATTACTGTACATTTTTGAGGTGTGAGGAGAAAGATATTTCTTCATTATATATCCTTCTGGAAGAGTTTAATACAGATTGTATTGTTTCTCGTATCTCCTATTCTTTGTTGTTTCTGATTTCTAGTTACTTATTACTTCTGGTTCAATTTCATGTTTAGTTGCTTATACAAAAGTAATCAATTGTATTCTAAGATCCTGACAACACTTTCACCTCTCCCTTCCTTCTATATAAATGAAAAAGGAGGAGATGAAAAAGAGGATGGGAAATTATCAAGGTGATCATCATTAGAACTTCTTAGGCAAGAGATTAGAGCTTATTGTGTAGGTATTCTTTTAGTTTCCAGCATTCTAACTCCAATAATTATTCAAGACATCAACTATCAACCACAAGCTAAGTATATTATTCTTTTTTTAAGTTTTAGTTACTTATTTTCAATAGTTATGTAACTCTATACATTACCTCTTCCACTAGAACACCCTCTAACCATTATTAAAGACATGAGTACCAAAACTTTACCTCTTATACCTATGAGGATATATCTTAACCTCATGACCATTAACAAACTTCTAACAACCCATAAAACATTTTTGGGACTATCCCATAACATATTCTAGCCATAATCAATAACATGTGAAAACCCACAGTGACTACTGATAGTCACCCTTACCATAGATGGTCACCTTGAACATTGATGATCACTTTGTGATAAAATAACATCACTCTATTTTCACTTATCAAACCTCGACCAAATCTCACTTTCTGACCTCTCACCTAATCAAATGACCCTACCCTATTTTATGAACCATACCCAAGCTATTTAACATTAATATTAATTTGTTTATTGCTATAATTATTCAAATCTATCTTCTTGTATTAAATTTTAGTATATTTTATTGTTTATGCAAGTAATTTATCATTTATAACTTGATTGTTTAAAAAGGTTGATTGATAGCCTCTAAGGAAGTCTCGTACTTCTTGGATCTAGCTTGCTAGGCAATCCACCCACGTATCTATCTAACCAACCATCTCTTTGAGTGTTTTATTATCTATAGGTCATTCTTCCCAAGCCAAAGAGGAATATCTACACTCATCTATATCAATGAACACACAACATACTAGGTTTTTATACCATACCCTTATCAAATTTATTTTCTCTTTCTTTTTGAGAAATAAAGCAAAATTTATGTGAAACACTACTGACAACCACTTTCCATTCCACCCTTCCAACTTATTCTAGACTCAAAAAATAATGTGTTATAAAGCAGAATTCATTTTGCCTAAAAGTAAGGGTATTCCAAGATATGATCCTAGAATTATAATTTATCTGAATTCTAGGATGCTAATGATCTTAGTTTTTATATTCTTATGCACATTGATGAAAAAAATATTAGATTTTTCAATACTTACCTTTTGGCCTACCACCACTTCTTAGAGATCTAAGATATTTTTTGGCTCATGGGATTTAGCCTCAAAGGATCATTTATTAGGAATGTATCATCTATAAATTGGATATGAGTAATGTTCTCCAAATTCACACTTAGAATCAATCCTTTCAATCTTACATCTCGTCTTGCCTTAGATAGAGGCCTCCCAATCACTTTTACCATAGTGATAAATAGGTAGGGGGAGATTGGGTCTTCTTTCCTAATCCCCCTTGCCAACTTAAATAACCTAGATATAGTCCTATTGACCAACACTGAGAAGGATGCATAAGAGATATAATATAAAACCCATGGTTTGCAATCCCCATAGAAGCCAAAGATTCCCAACATCTTGTCCAAAGAACTCTAATTTATTATATCATACACTTTGACCATGTCAAATTTAATACACATACAAAACATCTTAGAATGTTGGAGTGAATTAATCACTTCATGACCTACAATTATGCCATCAATAATTTGATAATCTATTACAAATTTTCCTTGTTCTTCTAAAATTATCAATTCCAGTTAATCTTCTAACCTAAGAGACATGACCTTTGAAACCACCTTATAAGTAATATTACAAAGGGATATATGGTGAAAAGAGTCGAAATAAATTTTTTATTTTTCTTTGGAATGATTGATAGGAAAGTATTATCCCATTGCTTTAAAACATTTTTCATTTTCTTGCATCCCTCCACAACTTCCCATACATCTTTTCCAACCACTTCCTAAAAATGTTGAAGAACCCATACTTGAGACCCATCTATCCCCATTGCTTTATTAGTTACTAAAAAAAAAAGTGTATTTTTCACTTCTTCTAGAGAAATATTATCCATAAGCTTCATGTTCATGTTTTCTATGATCAATTTAGGGATATTTTATAGGAGGTTCTCCTAGGCTGTCTCCTTAAACATCTCCTCCCCACTTAATATATTTTGACAGAAGGACATCACTTCCTTCTTAATATCCTTAGGGTTATCCAAAAACCTTCCATATGGGGTCTAAAATCTATTCTTATTCCTTTGGATTTTAGTGGAATGATGAAATAATTTAGTATTCCAGTCACCTTTGAGCCAAATAGCTCTAGATTTATATCTTGAGAATGTCTCTTCCATGGAAAGGATATTTTGTTGTTCTATCATTAAACTTCATTCTAGACTTTAAATTTCCTCTATTAACTCACCTTATTTTAGTGTAGTCTGTATTACCTTGAGCTCTTCTTCCATAAGTGCTTTTCTATCAAAAATATTACCCAATTTTTTTATTTAATTCAATAGCTTCCCTTTTAATATTTTTTAATTTTTAACTTAAAATATAGCATTTTGAACCCAAAATTTTCTTTGTCTTCTATAATTTATTAATTAATTCATCAAATGAGGAGTCTTGTAGCCATATAAATTCAAATTTTAAATAAATTTCTTTGGGTTTCAAGTCTCTATCTTTCTTAAGGATAATCGACTAATGATCTAAACCTGTAAAATCGACCACTTCTACCATAAACTTGTTATTTTTATTTAGAAATTAAAAATTAATAAGTAACCTATCTAATTTATCCAAAATTAGTTATTCCAATTATTTCCTATTATTCTATGTGAATTTTGGACCATAATTTTCCAAATCCATGAATCTTTCTTCTTGGTAGAAGTTGTTAAAATCCATCATGGATTGTGAAATTTTTATGATACCCCATATTTTTTTAGGTAGTATCTAAATGGCCTTAAAATATCCTCCAAAAATATAGTTCATTAAAATATCTTCCCCATTTAAAGTTCTCAAATTTTACCATATAATCTTTTTCTCCTCCATCGCCATAGGACCACACACATTGAGAAGTAAAAAAAACAACTCCTTACTCCAAGTTTTTTGACTAAAAAATTAATCATCTAAGGATATGACCAGATAAGGTTAAACATACACACATTTGGTTTCATAAAATCACCAATATATTTGTAGAACCTATAGCATCAAATAAAATACATTCATCACCTACCCAAAACTTTTTTAAAATTGTTGTCTAATCCTCCTTCCCAATATTATTTTCCTAAAGCATGAGAATATTGGGATTCCAACATATTACCAACCACTTAACTAAGTGGCATTTGTTAGAAGTATGCCGATATCTAACATTCTAGATTAATATTTTCATAATATGTTAGTGGTAGAGGGACCTCTACCACCCATCTTCATCTTTATCAACAACATTTGATTCCTATGCTCTAGGTCAACTTGTATTTCTGACTAAATCCTCTCACTTTTTTTTCCTACCTTTCCATTTTAACAAACCTGAGGAAGGGGAGCTTCGGGTTACTATTTAAATATAAATATGTTTTGAAGATATTAAAATGATATGAATTTAAGTCATCATATGAAAGAGGGATTCTCCTAGTAAAATATTCCTTCTCTTATTTCCCTCCCCTAATTTTTCTTCTAGAGAGGAACTAGTCGAACCTACTTCTACAAACTTGAAAATGCCTTCAAATTACTTATCTTGATAAGGGGTTATTTTTTATTTATTATTCACAATCCTTATTTTATCTTGAAACACTAATTCACTAACTTCCATGTTGGGTTTGTATTTGGCTTCTCTAATTTATAGATTTAGATATAACTTTTCCTTATTATCTACCCCTACAACTAGTTATCCCATCAGAATAAAAATAGGCTTGGGTTTTGATTCCAAAACTAAAATACCTAGTTTGAATAATTGTATATGATTCCTCCATCAAAACCACTTTTGAATTTATTCTATATTTACTTAAACTTACCACTACACCCTATAACTTTATGGTTCTGAATGATAGAACTAGGTTCTGGAATTACCACCATACTTGTCCTTGAAGGTATCCTTTCATTTTATTGGGACTAACTTTTTAATGTTTGGGTAGTTAATTATAAGGTGTCTAATTTTCCTACACCTATAACACCTAGAGTGGAGGCTTTCATAATCCATCTCCTAAATATAGACATTGATGTCTAAAACTAATTTTATAGCTTTAGGCATGATCTTGCTTAAATCCATTATTATGTAAATCCTCACACAATATTCCACTTCTCCCCTTTATATATCCTCTACAAAACTCACCAAAAACCCTAATTTATCCACACATGTCTTTAAGACATATATTCTCTAATATTCATTTGGAAATTTATACAATTTAACCCATATAGGCACATTTTCCATCCATTCTATTGATGAATAAAAATTTGGAGACCAATTTCTTAAATATAAACCTACATTCCTAAATAACTAAGGCCCACATTTAAAAATATTTTATCTATTATCCACCAATTGGAAGGTCACGTGGAAGAAGCCCTTCATCAACATCCTTATTTTAGGTCTAGAGTAGAAAACCACTTTGCCCCCATCCAACTTTTTAGAGAATCTCTACTTGGCCAAGCTCCCACAAATTTTTAAATAATGTCTTTATTCATCAAATCCTTTGGTAAAACCTCCCATCTATTGTTATCCACAAAAAAAATATGGAATAATATATGACACTTTAATTTCAAGGCCAACCATAATCCTCATTGTATTAGAATACTCAACTTTATTACTTGTAAAGGGTGTGTTGAAAGTATCCATTTAGGGCCTCTTATTATATCAAACTTATTCTAGAAAATTCACCATTAGAATATTCTATAGAACATCCTCAAAAATCTTAGAAGACACTTTTGCTTCTAGGTTAATGTTGAACTTATCTTCAAGGCTTTTGATTAGCCTTCTTACCCTTTCATCCTTAGGACTCTTGCATAAAACTTAATTAGGACCCTACTTTCCCACCAATTTTCAACCATTCATCTTTTCTCTTGAACTTGTGCACTGCTTCTACTCCAATTTTTAATTTTAATTTTGATTAGTGTAATATTCTTTGAAAACTCTAATACACTATTATTTCAACCTTATTTTGAATTTTCTTCCTTTTTCTCATTAATTTCATACTCTATGAGGTCTCAAATATTTCTATAAGCAACAAGTAATGAAAATGACTTGTAAAGTTGAATTTGTATCACCTGTCAATGTTTAAATTCCTCTAACTATGTAAGCTATATAATTAACTTACCATTACTATTGCTTTAGAATGTTCACATTAAATGTAAGTGCATGATAAATTTAGTTTTCCTTAGAAACCCTAACTAATACTAGTGATGTCATTAAGCATGGTTCTTATTTAATATGACATATTACTTTATTTCTCCCTATATTATTGGGCACAATATATATCTCATTATTCCCTCACGATTCTTACTTGACAAACCTCATGTATCTAGATACTTGGATGAATTATTTTATGTGCATCTACCTCCATTTTATTGATTTGATCCTTTCATCCACCCCAAACTAAATTTCAAGGCTGGTCTTCCATCATGGTTTTTAGTATTAGTGCAATAATATAACTTGATAGTGAGTTCAAGCACATAAATTATTCATAAAATAGGTGTGGTGGAGTATAATGCAATGAAACAAATAATTGGGAACTTGTTTTGGGTTATACAACCAAGTAGTTATAACAAAATAAAAAATACAAGTATTTACATGAGGCATAACAACATTTATAGGATTAATTATATGTCTTACAAATTTATGCACTTATTTATTTTTCTATGTGCACATGAGTAGTTGTCCTTATTTAACAAAAACAAACCTACACTAAACAACACAAAAATGAAAAGAAATACTTCATGGCTTGCATTTAGTGATTCATAATCATACTTCCATCTCACATGTGTATTGTGGAGGGAGAGTGGTAATAATTCCACTCATAATACTACTTCTGACCTAAATATTAATTGGAAAGGTGTGGATTAGTTTAGGAACTTGTGTGTTGTCTGATATGTATAAAGGATTACAAAAAATCAATTTTCCTAATCCTTGTACTTGATATCATAATTTTTTTTTAGGGTGGTACCTAGTATTTATTAAATTCCTCAAAAATCCAATTTACTTGGGGGTGACATGGAGTAGTGTTGTGTTGGGAAATGGTGAATTCTAAAATAAAGATGTGTATAGTTTCATTGAGGAAGTGTATTCCTCAATAAATTATCAAATTTAAAGGACATATATATAGAATAATGATTTTTTTCCCATAGAAAATGTGTTTTTATTATTTTTGTATGGTTTTTCATTAGTGTGGCTTTGACCCATCTAATTAGATAGTCTATAGCAGTGATGGTATAGTGGGAACTAGTCCTTGAATGGTGGGAGAGATTGGTCATACAAAGTTGATGGATATTTTTTTAAAGGGGTATTACCTAGTAATAGGATACAAGGGAATCTCATCATTTTAATTAGGTTTATCAATCCATTGACATAAATCAAACCTGTTAGAGTAATCCATGGCATCTTGAAACAAGATAGGCCACTATAGGGTCAAAAAGAGGATCTTACATGTAGTAGCCTTGCCAACATAATGACCCCATAAAATTATTTAATGTACCTCCATAAATATATCCATACACTAATGTTCATTAATGCACCAAAGAAGGAATTCATCACATCCCATCTTTTAAATTTCACCCCCGATGAGTTGGGATGGTGTGATGTGGTTTGCCAATTATTTCATGGCTTTGGTGGATAGATCAATATGGGAAAAAACAAAATTAAAGAAGGCTAAAATATATATGGATTCTTAGGAACATGTTAAATGTGGTATAAATATGCATTAGACATGCCACATTCAATTATCTACATGTATTTACTAAATGTGGTTTGGGATTAATGATCAGGCCATAAATTATGTTTACCTATATTCATTACCATAGATAAATAGAAATATTAAAATAGGATGATCTAATGATATATTATTACATGGATCACCCATTTATTCATAATATATTTGAGCACTTCATGTCTGTAAAAAAATATAAAGGGTGTTACCAATAGGTACTATAAAAAATACTGCATTGCATAAACCATAGAAAACACCTCATTCTCATTGGCTGTGTAGTTTTTCTCAATGGAAGTTAATTGTAGCTAAAAATATATATAGGGTAGTTGATCTTGTCATTTCCAAGTTAATCCAAGATTTCACCAATGAATCCACATGAACATGAAATGGGGTGATGTAATCTATAAACTATGGTATCGAGGCATTGGTTAAGTTCTACTTTAGGATGTTGAAAGCATATTCTTGGCAGTTTGTCCAATAAAATGGTTCATATTTGTGTATTAGTTCCTTTAAAATTATGAAAATATTTGAATAATTATGAATGAATTTATGATAATATCTTATATGCCATAAGAATTTGTATATGTCTCATTAATTAGTCAGTTCCATCAAATGGAAATTGATGGCATATTAACTTGATCAGCTATAAGACCTTCATTGAATATGATGTGGCCAAGAAATGTGCCAAAGGGTATTGAAAAGATACAAATTTTCAATCTCAAAGATATATGTAGATTTAAAAATCATTCAAACATCGAGCAAAATTATCATGGTGGTATATAACTAACCCATCGATAGTCCAATCATCAGGATAGACTTGGAGAAACTAATCGATGAAATGATTGAAGGAAATAATGACTATGCGTGAGAACACAACTTAAAAATTATTGATCCAAAAATTCATAAAATTCTAGGAAAAATAACCACACTCAATTATAAAGGGCTTATCCTAATCTTCAATATGAACCTAGTGGTAACCAAAAAATTCATTAGTGAAGGTGTAAATTTTGCACTTAGCTACCACTTCAAGAATATATTTAGTTAAGGGACTGGGAAATATATTAGTGACACATAAAAAATTATGTAGCTAAAATTATATGCATATTCAGATGCATCCATCCTTATTAATTCTTATGACCATTGGACTAACCCATTTAGAGTCTTGCATGGGATCAATGACACCCATAACTAGCATATTTTCTATCTCTTCTTTTACTTTGGTGTACATATTTGGATTTAATTATCATGGCCTTATTTTCATAGGTTTGACACCTCCAACTAACTTTATTTTCATCTTATTAAGAGAGGAGTGTGCAAACGTCATTTATAGATGGTTGTGTGAGAATATAGCTTAATAGTTTTATAATATTTCCACAATATGAGTCATATTATAATTCATTCAATAATAACCAATGGTGGTGATCTTTGGTAGTCTTAATAAGCTCTTTGTATGATTTTTTCTTGTCCACATCCACCACCTTATGCTGCCTATAATATGTTTATGCCCTAAAATGATCTAGATTCTCATGAGGAGGTACCTCCTCCACTTGGTGTACAATATTCCCCTTTTGTGCCTAAAATCTCTAATTACATGACATCCAAATCTCTTCTTCTTCTTCATTAGATTCATTTTTGACTATACATTCTTTGAATAATTTTGGAAGTGTGAGTCCCTTATCACTATAATTGTTTTGCATGTATTCTTACATGATGGCATAATCTTCCAATATCATGTAAATAATCTCATGAAAAGTCTCAACTATATCTAGGTTTGGTGAAGGGAAGTGAAAAGTGTGGATGATTTTGTCTCTCAGTGTCATCCAATCAATAGTTTCTTAGTGCATCTCATTTATGACATGCCAAACATGAGCCCAAGTCTTCAAGGTTCCATAAAAATCATCCACTCATATATCAAAGAGGATATAGGGTATACATTACATATAAACTTATTCACATCCTTAAAAATGTTCCATTGGATCAGGATATATACCATAATACTTCAATCTATTTGTGTTATTGTGATTGAATCTAACACAAGTAACCTCTTTGGCCTCAACCCAAGTGGGGGGGTTTGGCTTGTATTTTGCCCACCATTAAAATAATACTTATTAGGGTATAGATAAAAGTATTTAAATGTTAATTTAATTATAGGATGCATCCTTCCATAACATCAAAGAACAACTTATGGTCTTTAGATCCTTCATACCAATGACATTTCATAATTTTACCTTTGTTCAAACAGAAAACAAACTTCACTCTTTAGATAGTGTGAAAAACCTATATATTATTACATGAAGGAGTGGCTCTATAATTCATATGTTTAGAACTTTTCATGGGTATGGATATTCATTTTTTATTCACCATGCCATATTATAGGCAAGAGACTTCATAGGACTCCTGTACCCATAGATCACATGTGAAACTAGTTATGTTTAAAATGGATTATTAATATCCCCAAGACAAAATTCATTTTGCATTTGGTTATATATGTTTAGTCCATTATGTATTGATACTCTAAATGTGTTTGATTTAATCTAGATCCACACTTTCAATTTAGGGTGATCCCTGATCACTAAATAAGGGGATGACCATGCATTGCTTATCATTCTTAAAGATCATGAAACACTTTTTAAACTACATATCCACATTATTGGCATAGCATCATGGGAAAGTAAGTAAATTTGTGTAGTTTTTAGTCTTAATGAGATCAATCACTTATAAATATTTGTGGAACTTGATGCCCAATATATCAACAAATGCATTCTTCAATATTCTCAGTGGTTGCAAATGAGTCTTATTTTCCATTAAAAATAAAGGAGAGGGTTTTAGTGATAGAATCACCATATTTTTATAGGCTTGTTTCATTAGTATGTTAAATTACACATATATATCAACTAGGATATCAAAAAGTGATACCCATTAATAGTTGCATCGATTAACAACTCCTGGTTTTACTTGGTGTTCTATACGGATCTTACCTTGTGACCATGGGATAAATAGAATGTAGGTACTTTAACTGGTATACTTTAATATTTTATCAAAATATTATTTAACAAGGAAATTATTTCTTTATTATGTAGAAGTGATAAGATCATAGTGAGATTATTCATTTATTTCTTAGCAATAGTGTATTGATAATTATCTTCTCTTTCTTTGGCCTCTAAGTCTTAGGTACATTGGAGTTAGCCTTGAAAACTATAGATCACCTCCATAGGTTATTATAGATTTATTTTCTAGTGTGAACCATTAATATAATTCTTAGTATTTATCTCAATGAGTGTCACTTTATTTTCTTTTCTCCTTGGCTCATATCCAAGTAGAGTCTTCTCTATAAGGGCAGTCAGTTTTGTGGTGGTGCCACTACATGTAGTGACATTCATATTTAGTGTATAAATTTTCTTTTTTGGTCTCTTATGAATCTAATTATCAGTGGGGCATGACAAAATATCATTTTGGCACCTTTTTTAGCCTTATCCTTCTATGGATTTAGACATAAATATCTAGAAACTTTTTGACCTTATGTTCACCATAGAAGTACCCACCACCTAATAGTGTTCCAGTAAAACCCAGTTGTGATAGGTGCATAGAATAAATCATCTACGACATCATATGATAATGTATCCTCTATTTTTGTGATGTTTTCAATAGAAACCATGAAATAAATGGGAAGGCCTAGTTATAGTTTCTTGCATTTTGTGATCTTGTGCCTAATTAATTTCATCAATTACTCAAAAATATTCAATATTGTGGGTAGAGGCATTAATTTTTTTAATACAAGGAGACATTGGTTTTATTTAATCATTATAACAAAGGTAAATTTAAAAAATATTGGAATTAACAACATAACTCATAAGATGGATGAATTTCATGAATACTCCATCATGGGAAATTATTCTTGGTGTGACTCTTGACATCATAATAATTGAACTATATACAAATCCTAGTATCATGTGCATTTTTGGCAGCCAATTTATTAGTTTTGAATCTATGGATGTGATTTGGGATTCCATAAATGGGATGAATCGAGTTTCCATGCTTCCCACAACTTCAATTCTTAGTGTAGTCTTCAAGGCTTCACATGGATTTGTAAATGTATTCATAAAAAGATCACATCTAAAAGGTATTAATAGTCCCCCAACAAATCATTATTCATTTTGTAATAGGTAGATATCATATGAAACCTTAGAGATTAAATTCTTAAACCTTGGATTGTAGGTGTAAATAATCTCCATCACATCTCATTTGATTTCTTTAAAATTAATAATGTTTTGTTCCTAAAAATCTAGTTTATCAAATTCCATCATAAAATCATTTTTTAGTGATTCATACTCTATAATAGATTGATTTTGATCAAGATTTTGGTACCAAGTGTGATCATCATCTAATAGTTTAGTTTCAAACTAAATTATCTTACACTCTACTAAAGTGATACTTTTCATGCACCAAATTAATTTAATATATTGAACATGTTGTACAACATATTCTACCCCATAATATGTCGATAAGTTTAAGGACATATCATAGAAAAATTGTTGTGGAATTGTAATAGGTGAGACTAATACCTATGTGGTTTATTCTTAAGTAGTACCTACATTTGAGACTTTACCTATGGTCGAGTGGGTTTGGTTGCTTCTTGTTGGAGGTGTGGTCTTACCATATCCTACACCATATTTCACTATAATGCAAGGATGTTGGGGTGTTGTTGAGTAAGTACTACTACACTATTAATTATTATGTTTCCTTGTATGGTGATACCTATCTAAGGAGGAATGTTGCCTCTTATTTTTGGCATGTTATACATTATTCAACTCTGAGAGGAACCAACTGCACTATGATGGGTTCCAATGGCCTATAAGGAACTAGTTGTTGTATAACACTATTATCTATCTCATCTCCAATATATTATGTAATTAATGATACACTAAAAAGTTCCTAATTATCTACTTCTATAAGTGAGAAAGACACATGAGCATGTGTTTTAGGTAGATTGGAAGTGGGCATTTCCTTAATTTAGTCTAGCATGTTTTCTGATTCTTGGATAAATTTGATGTATCTATTTCGATTTTATTCCAACTAATTGGTTCTTTACTCATCCTTAGTGGAGTGAATTTCCTTGACATGAGAGTCATCCAAATGCCTTCTGTATTATGGTCAAGTCCTCATAACATTACCCAAATAAAACTTTCCCTTATGCCTAGGTTACTTTGTGATAATTTCCTTTTGTCATATCTCATCATACTTATGCCTTCTAAGCTCTCACTCATCTATTTATTCAATGCTATAATTTGTTCCTATCATAGTTTCATGTGAACCATACTCCACTTCTACCTTCCATGCAACTCATATTCCTAAGAGATTATCTAGTCATCAACATGTTTTTCATGCATGAATTTACAATAATGTTTTTAGTCTTTTGCAGGAGTTGTGTGATATATGAGCCTCTAGGTTCACACATGAACTAGTAATATACCTCTTTATGGAAATACAATTTATAAATAATAAATTATAATAGGTAAATATTCAAATTTCCTTACCAAAAAAAAAATTAATACTTGATTCTAAACATTATCCAAATTTCATATTTGATCTACACACTACTCTATCCAAGGTTAATTATGACCATGATTTCTACTTTATTGATAACATAGACATAAATTCATGCATGAAAGTGTACTGGTAATTCATAAAATAATACTTCATATAATGGGTCATGATTTTTTTCTACCCATTTATAATTCTCATGAGCATCACAAGTTGGTTGATATAATGTAAATTTACATTCTACTTTATCTAGCTAATGCTTGATATTATATCAATAAATTTAGTACATCATATACTCTCATCATCATAAAACATAATTGATTGGATTATCAAAACAAAACCCCTTTTTTTGTTTATATTTTGCCATGTGCACTTAAAGGTTATGCACCACAAAAGTGTATATCCTAACACTAAGTCTAGCTGAACTAGCATATCATTCAAGGAAGCATTACATGCTCACCCAAGGCACAAATAGATAAAACTTGGGTTAAATTTGGGTTGGTTGATGATAAATGGATTTATTTTATGCATATAAGTACTTAACAAACATTAAATATTATAGACTATGCTCAAAATTAAATTTATGATTGACACAAGGTTAAGATAACTAAGTAATAGATTTTGTTCATATTAACGATTTCTAACTAAAAATGATGACAAGATAGTTTTTGAAAGTAGCGGTTATCTTCCTTAATTATCCTCATTTTTTATTAATGCAATAAGATGCATTTTTTATATTTTTTGAGCACCACTTTTGTGGTTACATTCATTAATAGACACTCCTATAGATGCATTCAACCTTATGAATAATAACCATAACTAACATTACAATAAATTTAATTAACATGATTGGCTCCCATATCCATGCTATATTGTGTTATATTCACTCTGAGTGGTTTTATCTTAAAACTAGTTATGATCTGACCTATTCAAGTTAGTATAATTGTCACCTCTTCCTTCTACATATTATGGTCTGTGAAACCTCTTTCCTGATCCTCACACTTATCATTTCACTTTCATTTATGCTCTAGTGACCTAGTCAATTATTTTTTATCACTTTTGATTATTATGGAACATCTGTTCTACCTCATCCTTATGCACCATGTTTAGGTTATTCTTCACATTGCAATCTATGAGCTAAATTTGGTCAAATTTGAAGGAAAAAAATCACAAAGAAGTTCCATATAAAAAAATTAGTACAAAGAAAACACTATATCAAGAAAACAATCAAAATAAGGTCATGGGTAACAAAGAATATCTAAGGAAAATGGTTCATAAGAAAACATCTTGCATGAGTCCTCTTTAAATTATTTTATCTTATTTTGATTACATGAACCTAAATAAGTATAAAAATTTACATTATTTATATTATATACGAATTCTAAAAATAATGTGAGAATATGAGTGTAAAAATATGAATGTAAAAGTAGAATGTAATTAAATAATTCACTTGTTATAAATATAAATGACCTAAGTGATCTATATACTCAATGTGTTTTTTGTGTGTGTAGGTTTGATATTGAATGCATGTGATTAAGGGGTTGAAAACAAGATCAAGAGTCAATTGGATCAAGAAATAGGTGTCTAGATGTGCATGGATGAAATCAAAATCATTTAGATGCTAATGTCTAACATAAGGGTTTGAGATTTTTTATTTTTTCCTATGAGGTTGTGCCTCACTATTTTGGTACGTGTCACTACACTTGTTTGAAATATGCCTGCCTCTGGGTTATCAAATCCTCTCTTAACATCTAAATATAAAACCTATCTTATTCTGTTTGAAAGCCTAGGTCCACTTTTGACACTAGGTTTATGCTTACAAAAGTGGAATAATGGTGGGTTAAATAGACTTCAACCACTCCACAATAAAGGGTTGAGTGTTTCCTAAATATCCAATACTTTGAAGATGGAAGTTAAAATGCATTAGTTCTCATTATTAGGTGTATGTGTGCAATGGTGTTCCTTTAATGAACACAACCTGTAATCTGGTTTTAGATGCTTGGAAAATAAAATTTTATCTTATCTTCATTAATTCATAATTTGAATAGGCCCTGCTCTTCATGATTGACTATTGAATTTGGAAGTTTAGGGTGGTCCTTTTAAATGTGAAAGTGTTAGAATATGATTTCCTATAACTTTCTTGGTAGATGAAAGATAGGGAATATGATTATACATATTTTTTTATGAATAAATTATTTTATTTTCCCTACATACTGTTACTATGTGTCTTCACACACTCTACATGTGTTCTTTGATACGACACAATCAAATGAATTTTGTGCATATCCTCTTTGTTCTATGTCTTTATTGCATTTAGGATATGGACTCATCCATCCTTCATCACTCACACTGTATTTTATCTACCATTATATAATATCTCATGGTCATATTTCCATGACCTCCCCCCAAAAAATGACATTTATCCATCTCTAACACATCACACAAAACCTTATACATGTAGCTACTAATAATCATCCCAAATTTGCATTGTTACTTCACAATGATGTCTTGACCCTCAATCAACCCATTACACTTAGTATATTATTGGATACATATTTCACACCAATCCCAACTTCTAAACTATTTTTATATATACCAAAATATTTTTTATTCCTTTATCTACTACAACTATACAACATTTACCTCGTCTTGTACTAGGTATAGAAAATATGTCTTCACTACCTCACATATTCACTATTTCTTACAACCTACAAGACTCTAATCACTTCAATTAAATTTTATCCTTGATATGGTTCATCTACATGATGTACATTCATCTCTTTAGATTATATAATTTTTTTTAATGATTTTGCAACAACACTTCTTCTTTTTCCACTATCTAAATGTGCATGAGGGCACTCAAATAGGTGATGTCCTACCTCACCAAATTTTAAACATGTTCCTCCAAATATTACACATATACCTCTTCATATACAACTTATTTAAAAATATGATCCTCTCATTGATTTTGATGCTTATGCAGTGCCTATATCTTCACCACTTTTCTCCACCAGTTATTATTTTTTACCCTTGACCTTTACTTTACCTATAGTTGTTATTAGAACAACATGCTCCATTTTCAAATAAAATGGTGATTTTTTTTTATTAATCCTTCACTTTAGAAGTTTAATGGTCTACCTATTTAAACATTTCTCAATTTAACTATTTATTAGATTATAAGTTTTAAATGACTGAAGGTGCTTCTTTTCAATGGTTTTTCAATGTTAAAACTTAGTCCAAGCTTTGCATTTGGAATCATTAAGATGATTTTGCCTAAGTCATGAGGTTTTGCCATTTTTAAAATCTATTTTGAATTATGTAGTTTATTTTACTTTTATAGATACTTTTAAATTTTTTCCCTTAGCAATATCATTCATTTATGCTTTGATTCAGTAAAATTGACTATGTGTTATTGACTGCTTCAATTTAAACCTAACTAATTTATTTAAAATGGGTTAGATTTTTCTAAGGTTCCTTTAAAAGGGTTATCTTATCTGATTAAATTTTCCCTCTTTTTGATCCATTTTTATTCTAAATTACTATAATTAACTAAGTGTTGTTTTGGTTCATCTTTTTGCCTTAGTCAATTTCATGGAAATGGTCAAAAATTACTGTAATTTTGTTTTTTTCATTCAAATGGCTCTCCATTACTATGTCACTACATTATTTTGTTCAAATATTATAATACTTAGCCATTTTTATTTTAAAATTATATATATGTTTGAAGTTAAATATCTAACAATTAATTTTTAATTTAAAAGGTTGTTGAATGTGTGTTTTCATATGGTGCCCTTAGGTAACCTAGTGTAGCCTGATGTGATGCGGTGCTCTTTCATGACTCCCAGTGAGTCTAACCCATTTAAAAGCCTTTTGGAACTTATTCAATTTTAAAGTTCTACCCAAATCCACATGGAAATTTTCATTCATCATGTCAACAAAGATTTAGGTGATCAGATTAGTAGGATGTTGATAATTGTCAAGATCCTGGTGACCCATTGATTCTGATTAATTCCATACAATATGAATGCTTCAAGTGAATTGGTTAGTATGATCTACCACATGGAATTATCCTAGACATATAATATCTCAGAAAGATTCATCTAGAATTATTGATATCAACAAATTTTTGGGTAATTAGGTTAGTAGGATGCTACCATATGGCATCATCTCACTACTTCGTAGCCCTCCGTAATCCATACAGCCTAGTAGAGTATTAGAGTGGCAGGTAAGCAAGATGATGCCATATGGTGAGATATCACCTTAACATGGTGAAACATAATTAGCCTACACAAAATCCTCAATATGATGAATTAAATAGTGTAAATAAGATGCATGGTAATGACCTGATGAAGCAGAGATAATCTAGTTACATAGCCAACAAGGCAAGGTATAGGATTAAGTTTGATGGCCTATTTGGCCTTCAAAGCTATCGAAGCTTGAGAATGGATCGTGTGTCCAATTTTAACAAAAACATTGAATTTTAGGTTTACCTTAATGGTAAATTCATCAAGAAGATAAAAATTATAAGGTAATTTATGTGGTAGCATTGAATATGAGCATGGCATACACATTTGGGAATGGATATACAATGACACTAAGGACAAAATTAGCCATGGAAAGAAGAATATTTGATATGAGATCATATATTAAAAATCTAAATTATAATCCCAATGCATCTCTAATTAGTTCCAACTACCCTTGGTTGACAAAAAATACTTCCATGTTATGTAGTAACGTGGCCTGGCTAAAAGTTTCAGCTATATTTTTTATTTTAGATTGAATTCTTAGTTACTTTTACATATGGACATGATTTACCTCTATTTTAGAATTTTGGATTTTAAATGACCTCTTGTTCCTATGAATTTTAATAGAGATAGATAATTAGACATTTTACTTATGCATATCATTATTTTATATGATAATTTCTCCCTACTCTTGTTTTAGCCTTTTTACCTTAAAGGCATTTTCTACACGTAGAAGATTATATGAATCCAAAATTTTTTAATAAAAAAGGAAAATATTGTTAATTTTAAGGATATTGAGACTATATAATCATATCTTACACATGTTTTATGGTGGTTATGTATTTTCTTCTCAGAATCAATGTACTTAGAATCTTGCACTGTCTTTAGTTGGAGTTGTGTTAAGTTTGACTCAACTAAAGACCAGTTTCACTGGATTCACTCAGTCAGATAATTATAGATTCATCTATGATGGAAAAAAATTCTTTATTTATTTATCCCTCTTCTTTTTCACTTTATTTATAATCTATTTAGTTTAGGAACAAAGAAGCAATATGAATTTTAATGTTTATCTTGATTATGGTTTTACATTCATTTATCACTAGTGTAGCATTTTTACATCCATAATGTGATAAATTGGTAAAGAAATTAGTTTTTGTCATTTTAATCATATTTTAAAGAGTTTTATTTCTAATAGAGGATAAAACCTATAGGTATCAAGAATGTGCATAGTCACTCAATAAGTGTGCAATATCTCAATGAGTGTGCAATCTCTAAATGAATGTGTTAGACTCCACTGGGCTAAACAATAAATACACTTTTTTAATAATTAGTGTCATTATTGTTCATATCTAACCATTTATTACTTAAAAACCAAATGAATCTCAATAAATTTATGAAACAATCACATTATCCCACTGGCTAATTAAAACCCATTTAATACTTAAGAATTAAATTAATAAATAAGCTAAAGAAATGACCATGAAATATAATAAAATGAAACAAGTATTTAAAATATTAATATAATCTATAAATTAGTCATAAATACATTTGCAACAACCATGATTTTTCTTTTTAGTACAATACACAAATACACAATCATTGTTATGTTGAATACCCAACCATAAAAAAGGTACAATGAAGTACAATGTCATATATATATCAAGAAGGACATAAGTACAATATGAGTTACATAAAATAGCTCCATGATCGATTAGTTAGCCTGAGTAAATTCCATTTGGTTGAATTACATGATAGAGGGAGATCATCATCTAAGTGTTTCACCTCCAATCATAGACCACAGTCTCCAACACACCTCCCTTTTGGGAATGCCCCTACCCTTCATGAAGGGGTAGATAAAAATAGTGTGGATATCAAGAAACAACCATAACCTAGGTGTGTATTAATATTATTACATGCATCAATCAAAAAGATCATGTAATCAATTCCTTTATATAAATGATATCAGTAACACATATAAACTAGAAGTATAGTGAAATGATAATTTCTCAACTATAACATTACTTTGGCCAAAGGTTTCATTATAGAATTTGAATTTAACAATATGATTCATTTTAATTCACACAAAAATCTCTATTATTTAATCATGACATAATGATATTATGGGTACATATATAAGTTATCCATTGACATAATAATATATGTACCTAAACATAGTATAAAAAATAAAGATTCAAAACCAGAGAAATAAGGTACTATGCAACAGTGAAATATGTAAGCTATCACAAATTTTGAATCTAACTAATTTCATAATAGATATGTTTATTAATATAGAACCAAAATCAATTCATTATATGCTTTTATCCAAACATATTAATCTATTATAATACCAATAAGTACATCTTGTATAAATATATAGCTAACATTAAATTTCATGTAGCCCATTTATCTTATCTATTTTAAGTCATTGTGTAATAACCATGAACACCATTCCAAAACCCATTATTGTCCATATTTTACTTCATCATGATCTAATAAAGAAGAAATCCATTTCACAACAAGACTATATTCAGGGCATATTATAAATTTCAAGATATATCTCAATAACTCCATATATTCAAATCTTAATTCGATATATTATTCTTTATTTATACTCAGATTCACTTTGAAAGACAATTAATACAACCATATCATTTATTGGACTATGAAATTACTTAAGTTAAAATAGCTATCTTGGCATAAATTTCTCTATATTACTTATTACCTAGGAACCTTAAATTTAGGAAATTGATAACTATAATCTAGATTAAGGCATCTTTAAGGAAATAGATCTACCATCATGTATAGATGATTCTACTCTCTCTCTCTCTCTCTATCTCTCTCTCTCTCTATCTCTCTCTCTCTCTCTCTCTCTCTCTCTCTCTCACACACACACACACACACACACACACACACACACACACACACTATTTGGGATCAACCAACAATATGATTACACTTATGAAAGCAATAAAATGCAGAATTAAATCAGATAGATAAGTAACTAGAATGATAAATAGCAAAGACCAAGAGATACAAGAAACCACCCTAAAAACTTGTATTAAACTCTTTACAGAAGGAATACAATTGAAGAAACTTCTTTCTTCCACACCTCTCTCAGATGTACAAGATCTCTCTCTAGATCTCTTTCCCTCAAGAGCTCTCTCTCTCTCAAGTACAATCAACTCCAACAACCTAGATTGATTCACCTATACAATTCTGTACTGTTCTTCAACATTCACAATGTTCTACTACAATAAGCTAAGAAGATCTTTCCTACATATAAAATTAGGAAACTTGAGCATGCACTTACAACCAACAGTTAAGCCTCTTAAACAAGGGCTCTAAAAATAGTCTTGCTAATAATAGAGACGCGGACTTAAGACTACAACTTAATCTCATCATGTAAACACTCAGTTCTGTCCTCAGAAATCACTTTCTAGACGCACAGGTAACTGACGCCGGTTCCTACCTGCTTGCACCTGACCGACATCGGCCGATCCCTGCTGACGCTGGCATCTCTTCAACTACTCCTGACCAACATCGGTCGCTCCTGACTGATGCCAGTGACTGTGTAAACTTGAAACTTTGGTAATGCACTCCTTGGTGAAGCTTTTAGGCTCCACACCTTAACAATATCCCACTTGGAGATAAACAGCTGCACCAGTACCTATACAGCAACATCTTCTAGCTCCTCCATCTTCAACTCAATCATGAAGACCAACAGAAGTTGAATGAATATTCAACTTCTCCTTTGTAACCGGCTTGGTTAACATATCAGTAGGATTCCTATCTGTATGGATCTTCTCCAGCTTCAACTCACCATCCTCCAATACCTATCTTATGAAGTGGTACCTAAGCTGTATGTACTTTGTTCTTGAATGAAAGGCCGAATTCTTAGCCAAATGAATGGCACTCTAACTATCACTGAATAGTCTACAACTCTCTTGCTCCTTTCTAAGCTCTTCCATGAACCGTGTCATCCATATCATCTCTTTACTAGCTTCTGTGGCTGTAATATACTCTGCTTCTATAGTTGAAAAGGCAATAACCTTCTGCAACTTTGATATCCAGCTAACCGCCGTTCCACCAATAGTGAAAACATATCCTGTGGTGTTCCTCCTGCCATCTAAATCACCTACCATATCTGAATCTACATAACCATGTAGAGAAGTATCTAAACCTCCATAGCACAAGTGCCTACTGATGGTTCCTCTTAGATATCTAAGGATCCACTAAACTGCTTTCCAGTGTTCCTTTCCTGGATTGGCCATATAATTACTTACAACTCCCACTGCTTGGGCAATATCCGGTCTAGTACACACCATTGCATACATTAAACTCCCTACTGTGGAATAATATGGAACTTTACTCATGTACTCTACCTCATCATGTGAATTAGGACATTGTTCTTTACTCAACTTAAAATGTCCAGCCAAAGTTGTGCTTATCGGTTTAGCATCCTGCATATTGAACCGTTTCAACACCTTGTCCACTTAATCCTCTTGAGACAAAATCAACCTGTGATTTTTCCTATCTCTCTTAATGCTCATGCCAAGGATTTTCTTTGCTACTCCCAAATCCTTCATGGCAAACGTTTGAGCTAATTTCACCTTAAGCTCAGAGATATCCTGCATGTGTGATCCTGCAACCAGCATATCATCTACATACAAAAATATAATAATATATCTACCATTATCCAATCTCTTAAAATACACACAATGGTTAGATTGACACTTACTGTAGCCATGCTCAGTCATAAACCTGTCAAATCTCAAATACCACTGTCTAGGAGCTTGATTGAGGCCATACAAGCTTTTCTTCAATCTGCACACTAACTTCTCCTTACCTTTGACCTCAAATCCTTCCAGTTGTTCCATGTATATTTCCTCATCCAAATCTCCATGAAGAAACGTTGTCTTAACATCTAGCTGCTCAAGATGCAAATCCTCAATAGCAACCAAAGACAGTACAATCCGTATAGAAGTCATTTTAACAATAGGAGAAAAAATCTCACCAAAATCAATACCTGGCTTTTGTGCAAATCCTTTCACTACCAACCTGGCCTTATATCTCATCTGTCCATTCTCACCTTCCTTCAACCTATAGGTCCATCTGTTCTTTAGTGTCCTCTTACCAGCTGGCAACTCAACCAAATCCCATGTTTGGTTCTCTTTCAAGGACTCCATTTCCTCAACCATGCCACGCTCCCACTGAATCTTGGACTCTACCTGTAATGCTTCTTCAAAACTCTCTGGTTCTCCACCATCAGTTAGCAATAAATAGAATAATGAAGGAGAATATATAATTGGAGGCTTACTTACCCTTTCTAACCTCCTGATGGGTGTATGAGACTCATCCACAACACGCTGTCTGCCCAAATTCTCTGACAGTGACCGACCTCGGTCACCTCAAGACCTGTTACTGGCTGACGCCGGTTCTTCTTGACTGACATCGGTGCCTATCCTGCCGACATCAGTCTCTGTATGACCGACATCGGTTTCTGTCCTGTCGACTTCGGTTCCTACCCTGATGACGTCGGTCTCTGTGTTTTCCTGTAAGTGATTATTTATTTTTCCCACAAGCTCATTTTGGACCATCACCTCATCCAATTCTCCATTGCTCTGCCCAGATTGATTTAGCTTCTTCAGCTGATCACTATACATCACTTTTTCATTGAAAACAACATCACGGCTCCTAATTATCTTGTTAGTTCCTAGATTCCAAAATCTAAAACCAAAATCATCTGAGCCATAGCCAATAAACATGCACCTCATAAACTTAGCATCCAGCTTCTTTCTATTTTCCTTATCTACGTGCACAAAGGCTTCACAACCAAAAACTTTGAGATATGAGAGATCTACCTTTTTACCTGTCCATGCCTCTTCTGGAATTCCACCATCCAGAGCTGTAGAGGGTCCTTTGTTAATCAGGTACACTGCAGTGTCAACAGCTTCTGCCCAAAACTCTAAGGGCAAACCAACATGCAATCTCATACACCTTGTACACTCCATTATTGTTTTGTTCATCCTTTCAGCAATTCCATTCTATTGAGGTGTCCTTGGAACCATCCTTTGCCTGTAGATTCCATGCATATAACAATAATCTCTGAACTTAAAGCTGCAGAACTCACCACCATTGTCAGATCTCAGGCACTTCAATCTTTTGCCTATTTCATTCTCAACCATAGCTTTCCAAATCTTAAAAGTCTCAAATACATCAGTTTTCTTCTTAATACAATAGATCCATACCTTTCTTATAGCATCATCTATGAACGTAACATAGTACTGTGATCCTCCAATAGAAGCTACCTGAGCCGGTCCCCACACGTCTGTGTGAACAAGCTGCAACTTATGCCTCTTCTTTGTTGACCCAGTCTTCAGAAAACTCACTCTCTTATGTTTTCCAAACACACAATGCTCACAAAATTCTAGATCTATGTTTTTCAAATCTGAAAGCTTACCTCTAGACTTAAGAATTGACATCCCCTTCTCACTCATGTGGCCAAGCCTTGAGTGCCATAATTTAGCATCCACATCTAAAGTAGATAATACAAAAGGAGAAATATTAGTAACACAATTACATAAATAGAGAGTACCTACTCTCTTACCTCTGGCCATAACAAGTGCACCCTTGGTCACCTTCCAAGATTCAACTGTGAGAGTTACTGTACAACCCTCATCCCCTAACTTTCCTGCAGAAATCAAATTCCTCTTCAAGCTAGGAACATGCATAACATCTCTCAACACCCATGTGTTGCCATTCTACATTTTCAGCTACACTTTACCTTTGCCAATAATTTTACAAGGCTCATCATCCCCTAAATATACTATTCCAAAATCTCCATGGATATAGTCACTAAAATATTCTCTATTATGGGTAGCATGAAAAGATGCACCAGAATCTAAAACCCAAGATTCTATATTATTATGCAAAGAGAATATTAAAGCATCTTGTGCAATACCTGCAACCTTTTCCTCTTCCTTTCCTTCATGCTAATTGTCCTCCTTAGGCTTTGACCAGCAATCTCTGCTTATGTGCCCCATCTTTCCACAATTCCAGCATTATGGCCTCCTGCCATTTTTGGATTTGGATCTACCTCTCACCTTAGACTTAGATCTTGATCTCCTCTTGCTCTTCTCTTTTTTCCTTCCCCTGCTCTCAAAATTTAAAGCGTTCCCTGATGTTTCCTCTATGCTTTTCCTATGAATTTCCTCATTCAAGATCACACTAAGAACATCCTCTACTTTCAAAATATTTGAGGCAGATGTAGTATTAGAAACTGCCATTACCAAGCTATGCCAGCTTTCAGGCAAAGAACATAATATCAAAAGAGCTTTAATTTCATAATCAAATACAATATTGACTGAACTTAATTGATTAAAAATATCGTGGAAATCATTCAGGTGATTAGATACAGATCCACCTTCCTGCATACGCAAATTAAATAATTGCTTCATAAGATATACCTTATTAGAAGCTGAGGGTTTTTCATACAAATTTGCTAAAGTAGTCATCAACTCTACTGTAGACTTTGCCTATGATAAATTAGATATCACATTAGATGCTAGACTCAGTCTTATAGACCCCAGAGCCTTTCTATCAAGAACTTCCCATTCTTCATCATCCATGTCTGTGGACTTCTTTGTAATCCCACCTAATGGTAAGTATAGATCTTTCTGATACAGATAGTCCTCTATCTACGTTCTCCAATGTTGATAATTTTTTCCATTGAACTTCTCCATTCTCAGCTTACTTTCTTCTGCCATTGCTTTTCCCACTCAAACAGAAATCCCTGCAGAAACCCCTATGAGCAACCTGTAATCAATACACACTACACAGATCTAAACCACATGTTAGTGAACTTGAGCTCTAATACCACTTGTTGGGGATCAACCAAAAATATGATTACACTTATGAAAGAAATAAACCATGGAATTAAATCAGATAGATAAGTAACTAGAATGATAAATAGCAAAGAACAAGAGATACAAGAAACCACCCTGAAAACTTGTATTAAACTCTTTACAGAAGGAATACAATTGAAGAAACTTCTTTCTTCCACACCTCTCTCAGATGTACAAGATCTCTCTCTAGATCTCTTTCCCTCAATAGCTCTCTCTCACAAGTACAATCAACTCCAACAACCTGGATTGATTCACCTATACAATTCTGTACTGTTCAACATTCACAATGTTCTACTACAATAAGCTAAGAAGATCTTTCCTACATATAAAATTAGGAAACTTGAGCATGCACTTACAACCAACAGTTAAGCCTCTTAAACAAGGGCTCTAAAAATAGTCTTGCTAATAATAGAGATGCAGACTTAAGACTACAACTTAATGTCATCATGCAAACACTTAGTTCTATCCTTAGAAATTGCTGTCTGGACGCACAGGTAACCGACACTGGTTCCTGCCTGCTTGCACCTGACCGACGTCGGCTGATCCCTGCCGACGCCGGCGTCTCTTCAACTGCTCCTGACCGACGTCGGTCACTCCTGACCAACGCTGGTGACTGTGTAAACTTGCAACTTTGGTAATGCGCTCCTTGGTGAAGCTTTTAGGCTCCACACCTTAACACACACACACACACACACACACACACACACACACACACACACACACACACACACACACACATTAAACATATAGCTATATACACTTGTAAATCATATATATGCTTAGTAATGTGATTTACAAATGTATTCTAGCTATAGGTTTAATGAATATTCATTAAACCTATAGCTATAATACATTTATAAATCACATTATTGAGCATATAGTTTTGTTCTTATAGGCTCTAGTATACATGTACTGTGAGACCCCATTTTAACATCACACCTTATTATATATATATTTTTACATGTTTTATGGAATCAATGGAGATATGCTAGACTATTTGGAGGCACAGGGTGCCCACACTTTATATTTTATTGACATCATGGACATTGATTATCCATTTTGTAGATTTTATTGTATGCATGGTTATTTATGAGTGGATATACCTTGTTATCGAGATGTTGATACTAAATAGCATGTTGATCTATTTTATGAATTTATAGTTAATTATGTTTAAATAACCTAGATATATGATTGTCTTACAAATTTTTATACTGATAGTTATACTAGTTCATATTAGTCTAGATATAAATTATTTTTCCCATGGATGTATTTGATGTTTGCATTAAGTGTACAGGTGCAGGGGACCAAAGGTAGGATTATGAAGGACTTAGGAATTCCTTTAATAACCATGTGCACATTTAAAATCACCTTAAACCTTTATTCTCATACCCTCCTTTAATTTTAAATTATTAATTATATTATTTATGTCTTTTAAATTCTTTTCTTTATTATTTTAAATCTTGGTGTTATGACTTAAACCTCTCTTCCAATTTTGATCACCCTAAACCTATGTTAACCATTAATGAGGTTAATTAATATTTTAAAGGGTTGGGTTGACCCACAAAACTCAACGCATGTGTGCAAACTTAGATTTATCCTTGTAACCAATTTTTAGCTTGAGTAATCAACAAGTGAAGATTCTTTTACTAGTCCTTTTTGGAACCATACATATACCCACAATATAGGTGGAGTTTTCAAGGAACTTTGTCCACTTTTTGTTCATAGAAAGGCCTTTTTTATGGCCTATGTTTTTCTTCCACAATTAAAACTCTCTTTTTGAATTAAAAAAGATGTGTTATATTTTCAAGTACAAGGAACACACATGTGAGTGTGTAAGGGTATTTAAGAGAGTTGTAAGATAAATTTATGGAGGGAAGTCACATCCTTAGGAAGAGGATGGCCATGTGGCACCCTCCTATTAGTTTTTATTTTTATTTGTATTAATTTAAAAACACTTTTTTGGTATTTTTGGGTTTACTCTTTTGGATTGTTGGAGAGCTTGGGTGCTTGAATATAAAGGATTTTAGAAGTGTCAAGTGGAGATTTTGATTGAGGTAGGCTTTGTTCATTCATTGCTTTTTTATGTTTGAATAGTTTCTCTTATCTTGCATATATTTAATGAATATCTTCTAAAATAAAATGAATGAATGTTTTCACAAGATTGGAGGCCTTGTTATTGGATCCCCCTTAAGATTTTCACTTTTGTTTTGTTGCCATATTATCTCTTTCTTATTGTTTTCCTTGTTTGTCAATTGGATGTTGGGTATGGGATTTGGGAGAACCTCTATGACACCCATGTGGGCATTCATGTAAGCATGTGTGTTTTGAAAATGAGAGTGGAGCTCTTATTTATGGCTTATTAGACAAGCCCACTCTTTCCTTAGTGGCATGAACTTGCTTATGAGTAGTGAAACATTTTTATAATGTTGAAAAGCCACTCTCCTTTATGAGATATGCAAGGTCTAAGGAGGCATGATGTTTTATGGGAGGTTTAAGGAGACAAATTATTTCTTGACAACACTATTTTATTTGTCTTTGGAAGCCTTGAGTTTGTTGACAAACTTATATGAAAAGAAAGAAAGAGCCCTCTTCTCTTCCCTTTAGTGAAGTCCTTTTTGACTTCCTTATAATTTATGTTTTCTTTATGAACACCTTGTTATTTTATTATTTTTCTCTTTGATATCAATCCATTATCCTTATCATTATGCATATGAGTTTGACGTATGTATCTTTCCCTTGGGCTTGGGGGAGACTATGCATGAATCTCACTTGGTTAGGTTTGTGTGCAATGATGCCTAAAGGATAGGTGGTGAAGTACCTTCCTTTGGCCTATTTTGATGTTTCTTTGGAGCATTCTTAGACCCTAAAAATTATGTGTAAGTTTTTGGTATTGGAACTTATTGCAACATGGTGGTTGCTCTCATTTTTTCTTTTGACATCTCAAGTATTTCATCTTATTGAAGAGTCTCTACTCCATTATGAATAATTATTTTTAGGAATGATATTTTTGATAAAATATTGTTAAACTTATAGCCTTGGACACCTCTTTCATGTACTTTTGTAATGAGATATATAGAGACAATGATTTTAGTCTGGTGAACTTGAGATTTATCTCTCTTATACCTTGTTGGGAATGTTTGTAATACTCTTGGAAGGAATATTTGTAAAAATGTTTCTACATTTCCTTCCACTTGATTTATTATTATCATTATGTGAATAAGTTACTCGTTGAATATATGAATAAGAGAATTAGTATGTTTATTACATTTATTTCTATCTCATGATTGCTCATATGCTTAGAAAAAAGAGGCAAAGGAGTCTTGTCATGATGTGCATGTATATAATGTGAAATAAATGTGGTTTTGGGGCTATCCTTGTAGCTTTTGAATATAATTCATACTCTTGATAAAATGGATTGAGTAATTTTAAAAGGGAGACACATAACATGTTATTATCTTGATGTTATATTATGTTTTTTTATGAAAATGTATTCTTTGTTATTTTACATAAATTTTGAAAGAAACATTTATTGTTAAATTTGAAATTGACACTAAATAAATACTCTCTCTCTCTCTGCTTTATTAAAGGGTTAAAAAATGAAGGTGAAAATTGTTATTTTAAAATGTATTCACTTTCATGACAAAGGAAATGATTATATATTTGTTTATAATATTGAAAATTGATTTTATATTAAGTTATGAACATTCAACACATGAAAAAATGGATAGTGTTATTAGATTGGTTAAAATTCATTTGAGTTAATGTGTGTGTATGCATATATATATATATATATATATATATATATATATATATATATATATGTATATATATATATATATATATATATGTATATATATATATATATATGTATATATATATATGTATATATATATATATATATATATGTATATATATATATATATATATATATATATATATATATACATATATATATATATATATATATATATATACATATATATATATATACATATATATATATATATATATACATATATATATATATATATATATATATATATGTACATATATATGCATGCATGCATGCACGTACGCATGCGTGCACACACACACACGCACACACACGCACGCGCGCACGCACACACACACACACACACACACACACACACACACACACACACAAAATTAAATTAAAAAAAAGACAAAAAAAAGTATTAAATATAAAATTAAAAAATTATGGTGAAAAGAGGGGTGGTGATTAAGCTGGCCACCCCCAACCCTCACCTCTATATTGGAAGGAGGGAGGGGACTTGGCCAGTCGGATGACCCCTGCACCCTTTGATATTAGGTTTGATAGCTCCTAGCCATGTCTGTGGTCGTAGGCCATAGTCTGTAGGGGGTTGGCCAACCCCCAAAATTTATTTTATTTTATTTTATAAATTGTTTTTTGAAATTTAAAAAAATATATTTATATAATAAATAAAAGTAATAACACACACACACACACACACACACACAATTAAATTAAAAAAAAGACAAAAAAAAGTATTAAATATAAAATTAAAAAATTATGGTGAAAAGGGGGGTGGTGATTAAGCTGACCACCCCCAATCCTCACCTCTATATTGGAAGGAGGGAGGGGACTTGGCCAATCGGATGACCCCTGCACCCTTTGATATTAGGTTTGATAGCTCCTAGCCATGTCTGTGTTCGTAGGCCATAGTCTGTAGGGGGTTGGCCAACCCCCAAAATTTATTTTATTTTATTTTATAAATTGTTTTTTGAAATTTAAAAAAATATATTTATATAATAAATAAAAATAATAACACACACACACACACACACACACACACACACACACACACACACACACACACACACACACACACACAAAAGATATTATATATTTTTGGATTAAAAAAATAAAAATGAAATAAAAGGGTAAATAAATAAATTTAAAATAAAAATAAAAATAAAGTGCATACATATATTTAGGGTATGAGAGCATTCCTTCCTCAATCTCCTCTCCTCAACCCTCTAACCTATAAATAAACCCAAGTAAATACATATGAAGTTAGGGAAACCCTTGGAATCCCTAGATCTTAGGGCTCAAAATTAATTAATCTTATGGCACTAGTTTATTCTTTCACTCACAAGTGGGTTTGTATTTTATTTCAAACAGGCCTCACTTATTTAATTATTTACATGATCTTCCCTAAAATACTTTTTAATTAAAATTATTTTCTTCTTACCATTAAAGGGTGATATTTAAATATTAGTGGAAAGTAATATATTTTTGATAACTATTAGTGAACTAATTACTTGTGGATAAATAAGGTTAAATTTAATTACTTAATTGTATTTGAATAGTTTGGTGTTTAAATTTTTTGATAAATCAAATAATTCTTCCCCACCCAAATTTTTACATGAGATCATAATTATAAATAAAATTTAAATAGTCCCTATTAAAATAAATAATTATTGATTACCTTGTTGCCTAGGCTTGCCATTGAATGTAAATAGAAAAGTATAGAAAAAATTAATTAGCTCTTTTTATAGAATTAATTAGCATGATTTTTGGGCATTAAATTTTGATATCAAAGCCCAGGTTCAACACCAAGAACTCTACAAAATATATTTAATTAAACTTCTCCTTCTGCAACATCTTAATGCTCTTAGTATGCTTATGCAGGATGAAGTAGTAAAAGGATAAATATGTGGTTTATGCACAAGATACATGTCCACTTTTGAAAGAAAAATAATTGGGGGGTGAATTAGTGTCATTAATACTCTTTTAAATTCACTTCATCATTCATTCATTACCATTCATCAAGCAATATCAACCCAATGTACATATGTATGAAGAAAGCATTAATCAACCAAATTAATACATAAACAACCATAAAAAATAATAGAGGTGGGAACCCCTCATGGGGGATAAAACCCAATAAAACAAAGCTTTGACAAATAGTAATATAAATTAATGAATGAATCTTTAGTTGAGCACCAACTCAACAAGAAGTGCCAACCCCTAATTCACTAAGCACCCACTTGGCTTTAGCAAGTACCAAATTGTTAGGAGGCACCAACCTCCTTGTTAATAAATCACCCACTCAATCAAAACTATGTTTAATCAATACCTAATCAGTCACCGATTTTAGTGAAGCACCCACTTCACATGGAGCACCAACCCTAACTAGCTAAGCACCAACTCAGTTAGGCTTTAGCAAGAACCAACTTGAAAGGAGGCACCAACTCCTAGATGAATTAGAACCAACTCAAAAATATAAAACAATTTATAACCTTTATAATACCTTATTTATCATACAATAGATGATTATCTTATTATTTAAATTTTCACACACTTCTATCCCTCTCAAACTAGCCTCTATTCTTCTTCGCTCAACTAACCATTTTATTAACTTGATTAGGACATATGACCTTGATATTCATATGTATAATTTATTTTATATATTAATGACACCCATTTTATGGTCCACATGACCTAATAATACTCCTTTTTTAAATATTTTATTCACTTGCACACTTACTTCTCTAACACACACAAATATGCCTAATTAGCCTTGCTTTTATACAAGCCACTTGATCTCACACACCTTGGTTGGCCATAGACACTTTAAGAATTTAATTAACATTAAAATAGGTCATATAACATATTATAATCATTAATAAACCAATATATTAGGTTCTCCATAGCTTAATAGGCTACATTCCTTCTTTAGGTCTTATGGAGACCTATTAGGCTTTCTTAGTCACACGTTACACTTGGACTTCCTTGAAACAATTATAAAATTATAATAAAGTAGGAAAAACTTAATTTAAACTAAAATATACCTTATAAAACTTAAATTCATGTCCACAAAAACTTTTAGGTCCAACCACCACTTGAACCTTTTCTCAAAACATTGTTCATAATAGGCCTATGTATATACATAAACTCTATTTTGAATAAATGAAGCATAAAATAAAATTTTAAAAATAACATTGGAAAAAAATAACATATAAATAGACCATATAACCTCAAGGTCATCAAAAAATTAATCATATTCTTTAGCTCATGGTATATAAACTCAAAACTCTTCTCAATAAGTAACCCACTCAAAATTGCCGACTAGCCTTAAAACATAGTCAAGGAAACATGAATTTGTGACTTCTAATAGAAAATAATAAAGGTATTATAATTTATAAACATGATATTATAACCTAACAAAATAAAATTTAAATAAAAATATCATAAACATTAATGGAAACTATTTTCTCATAGACTTAACACTTCTAGACAAGCCATTTTGGATTCAATGTTCTAACTTTGAACATTGAATTAAAAGATTATAAAAAATATATATAGATAATTAAATTACCATAAAACATAATTATATTAACTAGATATATCAAATCATGGCATAAAGTCTCAAACCCATGGTTGTTACCTGCTTACCCAAAACTACCAATTTGCCTTCAAACATAGTCATGGTGATAATGAACTTCAACACCTATGTAGACACTTTTAGATAATTTTAATTCATTTGGATGATATTATAATATAATTATTACAATATAAAATAGATATATATAATGGTCATATGGAAATATTTGTCTTGTAGACAAATTGTATAACCTCACACCTTCATTGTCTTATCAACACTAGATAGGTCATATGAGTAACATTTTCATCATATTCACTAACCTCAAAAAATTATATCCAAAAATAACATGTATTAAAAATATTTAAAAAATTATCCATGCACTTGGATTCATCCCTAATCCATAACAACACATACATAATCAACATCTCACTTTTTGCATAGCTTTCTCACTGGTTGCACCATTAGATCTATTATTGATAGGCCAAATTATATGAATAATTTAGCACTCCTGAGGGATATAACCTATTAAAAACCCACCATGGATATAATATACAATTCTCAAGCTTCAACCTTCATCCAATTATCAACTTTGACTTGGTGACTCTTCTTACTACAACAAATTTATGATAAATAAAGCCTTTTTTGTAGGGTCCACTCACTCAATTGATAAAAAAATCACACATGAAGGTGCATGGGAGAGTTTAATATAACATAAAATTACTTAACAATTCATACCAAACAATTATGATCACTTTAGAACAATATCTTTCTCATCAAGTCACTATTAGGGTTCTTTAAGGGTTTAAACCATCTTCTAGTATTAACGATCATTCATAAATCTTAGCACATTATTCCATAAAATAATTCATGGAAATTTTATCTAGGACCCTTACCCATATACCATAAATATATTATGTTCTCATTTATAGGTTACACATTCCAATGAACACTTGAAAGTTCATTTTAGGTTAAGAACCCTTTATTTTGTGCGCTTGAAAAACCTCAAAACCACTTTTCATGCCATTTTTTGTAAAATTTGACCTTAAAATTGGTCAACACACCTGAAAAAACATGAAATACCTCTGAAAACACTAACCTATCCATACTTTCATTATAAATATAACCTCATACCTTATTAGTCCATGCTCTCTCTCTCTGCTCTCTAGGCTTTGACCTACAAGTCACAATAGGCCTTGAGAATGACCTTTAAGTTTCTTTCCATGGGATCTCCACCTTACAAGATAACATGATATCTCAAATGCTCAAACAATGTCAAACATCCTTCATTTACTTTAACAATACCTCATAACACCTCATTAGGTTAGGTAAGGTCTAGAACTAGTCTAGTTGCACATTTGGGCTTAAGGCCTTATCCCTATAGGCTTACCTTGAAAATCCCTTGAGTGATCCAACACTTCATATACATGATCAAGAAAATTTATAAAACTTATTCAAATATTTAAAGAACATCTTTGGATCTTAGTCAAAACATATTCAGAGCTACTTGGGTATATTTTTAAAGCTACCTAACAGATCTTTAAAGCTTTAATAGAAAAAATTTGTAGCTCGATCTAGTATATTTATAGATACTTATGGATATTTTTGGAGATCAACTAAGGATATTCCTAGCTCATTATGTTCTATGATGAGTATTCAAAATTATTTCCAAAACTATTGATGACTTCCCAAACCTTCAAATTTTCTCTTGTCACATGGTTCATATCTCACATACCACTCATCATGTATCTTTAATAGATGTAGCTAGACATAAATGACAACACACTTTGAAATTAATGAAAATAGATTTACATCGATGATAATACTATGACAAAAAACTCCCTATTTTTTATTATTGGCAAAACACACTATAGTCTGATTAATCTCTTTTCCACCAAATTGGTCTTTGTAACCCTTCAACATTAATGATAAAGGGTCTTCCACCAAAAATATATATGATCCTTGGAATTGAACTTAAATAAGCTACACAATGAAATTCTAAACAAATACTCACCTGAGGCTCATTCTAGTTATTTTAAACAACTTCTAGAAAATCACTTTCTCTCCTTGAGTAGCTACTCCCTCTTAAAGACACTAGATGGCACAAAATATTTAAAAAATATGGCAACCACTCATGGAAACCATTCACAAATACTTATTTAATTAATGAACTCACTCAAGACAAATGTTTCATGTACCTAATCATTGACAACTTTAATCTTCCAATTATCTCAATTCACTTTTGATATCCACCTTATGCAATATGCTCTTTGATATCAATCTTGATAAATAATTAGAGAAGATAATGTTCAACAATATCACCTTGAAGATATCACTTATGATATAATTATCCATTCATACACTATGATAATAATCTCTTCTAATCTTCTCTGAGATTCATACGCTATATCTAATCCATATACATCATGATAACCCTTCTTGTAATAGTTCATTGTTCATTAGGACTATAAAACACCTAGAATAATCACACTTAATACCTAGGAGCATAAAACATCTTTGTAATCAACACTTGTATACTATATCAACTAGGTCTATCTGCTATCAAAAATATTATTCCAAGGGAACAATCTAGCCTTTCATGCTGAAGAAAAGATCATTCATTTCATTTCCATATGACATATTTAGATGTTTTTCTTACATCAACCTTTCTCCTTCATGTTTCTCAAGACACCATAGCACAAACATCATCATGATAAATTTATTGCATCATTCTATCAACTAGGTATGTGCTTACATTCTTCACTATGATAGACATTTATCATAACTTGTCTTCTTCATGATATTAAAACTAAGATAATATAATATGTTCTTTGGTCTTCTATGACCCTAAGGTTATATTGATGCATATAGAATATTGAAATCTCTCTCACAACTCTAAAAAATAGAATCATGAAACATTTTAGACATCATGCTTCCCCTAACTCCATGCTTACCTCTATCTAGATGAAAAAGGCATCCAATCTCTTGATAAAGACCTCAGAGCTACCAATCTCTCATTTAGACTAAACATATATCAATAAATGCAACAACTCAAAAAAGAAAAATCATACATAACTACACAACCATGGTCTCCTTTGTCTTCAAAACTCAATCACCATATTAATCAATAGTACACACAAACCATCTTCAACATAGATCATGCACCTTGGTACCAATACCAAAAAATTACCTCTTTAACATGTCTTTATACCTTTTTGACATACAACACTTGTAAAAACTCTACAATCATCCACCATGCTTATACTTATGGATGAGTGTTTCCATGAAGCCTTAATGGAGTCACCCCTTCTATATGTCACTAAAATAACATATATTTAGGAGATTCCTAGATCTCCATACTCTCATAAGACTTAAAATTCTTCAAGATCTTTCTAGGCTTGACAGTCAACTTAGAATTGACCTTTGACTTGGCCTCATCATCATTATTATAAGCTAACAAAGAATACTCTTGAAATTATTTCAAATTTGATTTATGATCTTTAGTAGCAAACAACCCACCTTAGTTTATGATTTGATCATGACTCACCTTTTCATACTTCTTATTCTCAGTCAAATATTCATCCTTACTACTTTGATCAATCACATGAAAACTAAGACCTATCTTGTCTTTATTTATGATCCTATTGATTATGGTTTGCACCTATAGTTTGATGTCTACATCATCCTTATTCTTCTCTATATGAGATTTCATAGAATTTTATTCCTTAGTCTTCTTCTCCTCCTTCATCTTATCTATGGGGTTTGACTTCATGATCCATTTCTTAGTGGCATGACTATGGACCTTTTTATCTTGACTAGTTTTCTTCATATGCCTCATCTTTCAATATTTTGCAATTTATCCTCTTTGATCATAGTTGTAGCACATATATCTCATACCATGAATCTTTATATAGTTATATGAATACACATTTTTGAATGATCTTTTGTAGTCTCTCCTTCCACAGTCTCTTGATGTATGACAAAACTAGCTACAAGAGAAATAATAACCATTAAAATAACTTGCATAACTTATGACATTAAGATGTCTGATAGAACTTATCTTCTTTCTACCAGCACCATCATTCTTTGGTAAACCATTTACCTTTGAGGTATGACTCTCCTTTGCCTGAGCTTCTTCCTTGTGATCTTATTTGAATCTAAGACCTTATAAAATAAATAATAACCATTAAAATAACTTGCATAAATTATGACATTAGGTTGTCTAATAGGACTTATATTCATTCTTCCAACATCATCATTCTTTTTTAGAGAATTGAACTTTGAGGTATGACTCTCTTTTACTTAAGCTTATTCCTTGTGGTATTCTTTGAATCCAAGACCTTCCTTATCATTGGTATACTTCTAACTACTCAAATGTCATCTAGAGCTTTAGTGCACTTTTTAAACTTCTCATAGGTCTTCATCTTGCTCATCTTATCTTTGAGATACTCATGCTCAACCTTCAAATAATATAACTTAGACTTTAAATTAGAAATTTCTTCCTCTTTTAAATTAAAAATTGTATTTACATCATTTAGTTAACTCTTGAGATCCCTGATGATCTTTTTATCTTCTTTGACCATTGATTTTAGTTCTTGATTCTCTTTCTTTAAGAACTTAGCCATTTTGTGCATCTAAGATCATCTTTAAGTTGTTAGGCTTAATCAAAAGGACTAAGATATGATACCAATTTTTGAATGCATAATAATTGAGAGGGGTTAAATTAGTTTCCTTAATACTCTTTTAATTTCACTTCATCATTCATTCATTACCATTCATCAAGTAGTATAAACCCAATGTACATTAAGTATGAATAAAGAATTAATCAACCAAAGTAATGCATAAACAACCATAACAAATCATATAGGTGGGAAAACCTCAGTAGGGATAAGCTCCACTAAAACAAATCTTGGAAAAATAGTCCTATAAATTAATGAATCAATTTTAGTTGAGCACCAATCTAACAAGGAACACCAACCCCTAATTCACCAAGCACCCACTTGGATTTAACAAGCACAAACTTGATAGAAGGAACCAAACATATTATTGATTAATAAACTACTCAATAAACACTATGATGACTCAAAACCCAATCAGTCACCAATTTCAGTGAAGTATCCACTTCACATGAAGTACCAACCCCAACTAACTAAATACCAACTTAGCTAGGCTTTAGCAAGCACCAACCTACAAGGAGGAACCAACCCCCTATATGAATCAGCACCAAATAAACCAAATGAAACAATTTATCACATTTATAATTCCTTTTTTCTCATATAGTATATGATGATCTTCTTCCTTATCTCTTTGCACACTTCTATCCTTCTCAAACTAGCCTCTAGCCTTCTTCACTGAACTAGTCCTTTTCTTGACTTGATTAGGTAATATTAACTTGATCCTCATATTAATAAATTATATTATATATTAATTAAACCTTAATAATGGTACGCATGACCTCCTTATACTCCTCTTTTTTCTCTTTTATTTGCTTTCACACTTACTTCTTTAATGCACACAATTAGGCCTAATTAGCCTTGCTTTTATACAAGTCGCTTACTCTTAAACACATTGGTCAAATGTGCACACTTGAATACACTAATTACCATTAAAATAGGTTATATAACACGTTAAAATCATGAATTAACCAATACATTAGGTCATCAATAGCTCAATAGGCTACATTCCTTCTTTAGGTCTAATAGAGACCTATTAAGCCTTGTTAGTCACCCGTTACACTTGGCCTTCCTTAGGACACATACAAGATTATGATATAGTAGGAAAAAATAAAATTAAACTCAAATATACCTTATATAACTTTAATTTATGTACATAAAACCTGTTAGGTCCAACCACCACTTGAACCTTTTCTCAAAACATTGTTCACAATAGGCCTGTACATACACAAAAATATATTTTGAAAAACTAAAGCGTAAACTCAATATTTAAAAAAAATATGGAAATAAATCACATATATAGAGATAAAATGACCTTAGGGTCATCAAAAAATTCATCATATTCTTATATAGACTCAAAACTCTTCTCTATAAATAGCCCACTTAGAACTGCCGACTAGCCTCAAAACATAGTCAAGGAAACATGAAATTCTAACATCTAAGAGAAAATAATAAAGGACTTATAATGAATAAAAATTATATTATATTCTACTAAAATAAAATTTGAATAAAAATATTATAAAATTTAATGGATACTATTGATCTTGTAGACCAATCTATTGACTTTCTCACAGACTTTACCTAGCTAGACAAGCCATTTTGGATTTAATGTTCCAACATCTTACATTGACTTCCAAGATTATTAAAATCATTGATAGATAATTAAATTAAAAAAATACATCATTATGTGAATTATATATATCAAATCATGCATAGAGTTTCAAACCCATCATTTTAACCTGCTTACCCAAAACTACCAGTTTGCCTTCAAACATAGTCAAGGTGATAATGAACTTAACCACCTATGTAGACACTTTCAGAGACTTAAAATTCATGTGGATGATATTATAAGATAATTATAGTAATATAATATAGATATATAATATGTAAATATTAGTCTTGAAGACTAATCTCACAACCTCGCACCTTCACTATCTTATTTGCACTAGACAAGTCAACTTATGAGCAACATTTTCATCATATCCACTAGCCTCAAAAACTTATATCCAACATGAAAATGTACTAAATATATTTATAAAATTATCCATGCACTTTTATCCATCCCTAATCCAATGATAACACATTCCTAATCAACTTCTAACTTTTGACTGGTTTTCTTACTGTCTGCACCATTAAGTTTGTTAGCAATAGGTTAACTTGTATGATCAATTTAACACCCTTAAGAGATATAAAATAATTATATAACACCATGTAAATAATATAATATTATCAATATTAAACCTTAATCCAATTATCAACTTTGAGTTGGTCAACTCTACCTGCTATAATAAATATCTAAGAAATAAGGCCTTTCCTATAGGGTCCAATCACTCACCTAACAAACCAATCACACATGGATGTGCCTGGGAGGGTTGAATAAAACCTAAAATCACTTAAATATTAATATAAAATCATTATGATCACTTTATAATAATATCTTTCTCATTGGATTACTATTAGGGTTCTTGGAGGGTTTAAAACATCTTCTAGTCTTAACAATCATTCATAAATCTTAGCCCCTCATTCCAGAAACCAATGATTGTAACTTTGAGATAATATCCTTACCCATTTACCATGAATATATTATGTTATCATGTAGAAGTTAAACATTATAATGAACACTTGAAAGTTCATCTTGAGTTGAGAACCCTTTATTTTGTGCACTTGAAAAACCTTAAAACCAATTTTCATGCCTTTTATTACAAAATTTGACCTCAGACTTGGTCAACACACCTAGAATAATATTAAATACCTTTAAAACACTCACTTATTCATACTTTACTTGGAAATAGAACCTCATACCTTATTAGGCAATTCTCTCTCTCTTTGATCTCTAGGCTTTTACATGAAAGTCACATTAGGCCTTGAGACTGACCTTCAAGTTTCTTTCCATGTGATCTCCATCTTACTTACATGATAACATAGCATATCACATGCTCAAAAAATTTCAAACATCCTTCATTTTCCTTGAAAATATCTCATGACATCACATTAGGTCAGGTAGGGTCTAGAACTAGTTTAGTTGTAGATTTAGGCTTAAGAAATTACCCCTGTAAGCTTACCTTAAAACTATCTTAAGTGATCCAAGAAATCAAATTAATGCTAAAGCATCCTTATACACCCTCTTATTTGAAGCTTCAATATAACCTCTTCAAATATTTTTCAGAATGTCTTTGGAGTTACCTGGGTGGATCTTTAGATCTGCTTGATAGATCTTCAAAGCTTCAATAAAGCATCTTTGTAGCTTGAAAAATCATCTTTAGAGATAATTATGCATAATTTTAGAGATGGACTAAGGATATTCATATCTCACTATGTTCTCTACCCAATATTCAAAACTATTAATGACTTCTCAAGCCTTCAAATTATTTCTTGTCAAATGGTTCACATCTCATAGACCATTCATCATGCATCTTTACCAGATGCATCTAGACATAAATCACAACACACTTTGAAATTAATGACATAAAATTGACATCAATGAAAAGAATATGCCAAAAAAATCCATCTTTGTCATTGATGTAAAAACACACTACAATCTCATTAATCTCTTATCCCTCAAATTGGACTTCCTCCCCCTTTGAAATTAATTATAAAGGGTCTTCTAAAAATAGTTATCTAATACTTAGACATGAACTTCAAAAAACCACACAATGAAATTCTAAATAAATACTTTCCATAGGCTCATACCAGTTGTTGTAGAAAACCTATGTAAACTCACTTTCTCCCCTTGAGCATATAATCCCTCTTAAAGATACTAGATGACACAAAATATTTAAAAACTATGGCAACCACTCATGGAAACCATTCACAAAAACTTATTTCATGAATGACCTCACTCATGACAACTGTTTCATGCAACTAATCATTACAAACTATAATCTACCAAATTTATCAATTCACTTTTGATATCCACCTTATGTAAGATGATATTTGATATAAATCTTGATCACTAATTAGAGAAGATAATGTTCAACAATATCAACTTGAAGATATCACTCAATTTATCATTATGCATTCATACACTATGAAAAAATATCTTTTGATCTTCTTTGAGCTTCATAGGCCATATACGATCCATATACATCAGGATAACCCTTTTTTAGTAGTTCATTATTCATTAGAACTATAAAACACCTAGAATAATCACACTTAATTCCTATGAGCATAAAACATTTTTTTAATCAATGATTTTCCACTATGTCAATTAGGTCTATCTGATATTAAAGATATTATTCCAAGAGAATAATATAATATTTCATGTTGAATAAAAGCTCACTCATTTCATGTCCAAATGAAATCTTCAGATGTTCTTCTTCCATCAATATTTATCCTTCACATTTCTAAATGCACCATAGCATAAACGTCATCATGACACCTTCCTTGCATCAATATGTTTATTACATTTGTGCTTACATGATTTAATATGAATGAAATTTTTCATAACTTGTCTTCTTCATGATATTCAAACTGAGATAATATAAAATGTGCCTTGGTCCTCTATGACCTTAAAGTCATCTTGATGCATATAGAATACTCAACTCTCTCTCTCATAACTCTCAACAAATATAATCATGAAACATTTTAGAGATCATGCTCCCCCTAACTCCATGATTACCTATATCTAGATAACAAAGGCAACCACTCTCTTGATAAAGAACTCAAACATACCAATCTCTCCTTTAGACCAAGCATATATCAATCGATGTAAAAACTCAACAAAGAAACATCATATGTAAATACACAACCATGCTACCCTTTGCCTCCATAAATTTCTCACCATATGAATCAATATTACACATAGACCATCTTCAACATAGATCAAACACCTTGGTACTAATACTAAAAACTTACCTCTTCAACATGTCTTCATACCTTATTGACATACAACACCTATCAAAGCTCTAAAAGCATTGACCATACTTCTACTAATGGATGAGTTTCTCCATGAAGCCTTAATAGAGTCACCTCTTCTATAGGGAACTATAACAACATAAATTTAGGATATTCCTAGATCCCCATACTCTCAAAAAATTGAATATTCTTAAATGCCTTTATAGGATTGATAGTCAACTTAGGCTTGACCTTTGACTTGGTCTCATCATTATCCTTCTAAGTTGATAAAGAATACTCTTGATATTATTTCAAATTTAACTTATGATATTTAGTAGAAAATATCCCACCTTGGTTTTTGAGTTGATCATGACTCACCTTGTCATACTTATTATTCTCAGTCTAATCTTCATCTTCACTGCTTTAATTAATCACATGAGAACTAATACCTCTCTTGTATTTCTTTAGGATCCTATTGATTATGATTAGCAGTTATGGATTCATGTCTACATCATTCTTATTCTTCTCTATTTGAGGTTTCATAGAATTTTACTCTTTAGTCTTCTAATCCTCCTTCATATTATCTATAGGGTTTGAATTCTTGATCCATTTCTTAGTGGCATGGATATGGACCTTACTTTTATTGACTATTCTTCTTCATATGCCTCATCTTAAAATATATTTAAATGTGTCCTCTTTGATCATATTTGTAGCACACAACATATCTCATACCATGAATCCTTCCATAGTTCCATGAACACACATTTTTGAATGATCTTATGTAGTCTCTCTTTCCATAGTCTCTTGTTGTATGACAAAATTGGTTACGAGAGAAATAATAACCATTAAAATAACTTACATACCTTATGACATTAGGCTATATAATAGGACTTATCTTCATTCTACTAGTACCATCATTATTTGGTAGACCATTAACCTTTGAGGTCTGGCTCTCCTTGGCTTGAGATTTTTCCTTATGGTCTTATTTGAATCCAAGACATACCTTATCATTGATAGACTTCTAACTACTCAAAATGTCATCTATAGCCTTAGTGATTTTTTCAAACTTCTCATATGTCTTCGTCTTGTCTTTGAGTTTCTCATGCTCAACCTTCAAATAATTTGACTTAGAATTCAACTTAGAACATTATTACTCTTTTGAATTTAAACTTTCCTTTACATACTTTAGGTAACTCTTGAGATCCTCAATGATCTTCTTATCTTCTTTGACCATTGATTTCAGTTCTTGATTCCCTTTCTTTACATGCTTAGCCATCTTGTGCTTCTATGATCAACTTTCAACTATTAGGCTTGCTCCAGAGGACCAAGATTTGATACAAATTGTTGAAATAAAATTCAATAAGAGGGGGTGGTGGTGAATAAATGTACTTAATATTCTCTTATTTTCACTTCATCATTCATTCATTACCATTCATCAAGCAGTATCAACCCAATATACATAAGTATGAAGAAATCATTAATCAAACAAATTAATGCATAAACAACCATAAAACATTATATAGGTGGAAAAATCTCATGGGGGATTAAATCCACTAAAAAAAATCTTAGACAAATAGTCCTATAAAGTAATGAATCAATCTTTAGCTGAGTACCAACCCATCTAGGAGCACCAACCCCTAATTCATAAGGTAACCCCTTGGATTTATCAAGCACCAACTTGATAGGAGGTACCAAACCACTTATTGATAAATAACCCACTAAATAAATATTATGATGACCCAGCACCCAATAAATCACCAATTTTAGTGAAGCACCTACTTCACATGGAGCACCAACCCTAACTTGCTAAATACCAACTCAACTAGGCTTTATCAAACATCAAATTACAAAAAGATACCAATCCCCTAGATGAATTAGCACTAACTCAACCACCTTTAACATGTTATAAAATTTATAATACCTTGTTTCTCACTTAATAGATGATGTTATTCTTCCTCAACTCTTTTCACACTTCTATCCCTCTCAAACTAACCTCTAGCCTTCTTCACTCAACTAACCATGTTCTTGACTTGATTAAGTAATATGGAATTAATAATCATATTCATACCTTTTATTAGATATTAATGACACAAATTTTATGTTATAAATGGCCTCCTTATGCTCTTATTTGTGTTATTTTATTCATTTTCACACTTACTTCTCTAACAGACAAAAGAGGCCAAATTAGCCTTACTTTTAGACAACGTCACTTTCTCTCACACACCTTAGTCATCCATTAACACTTTAATACTTTAATTACCATTAAAATAGGTCATATAACATGTTAAAATAATTAATTAACCAATACATTAGGTCTTCCATAGTTAAACAAGCTACATTCCTTCTTTAGGTCTCATGGAGACCTATTAGGGTTTCTTAGTCACACATTACACTTGGCCTTGATTGGAACACTTTAAAACTTGAAATATTGTAGTAAAACATCAAATAAAAATAAAATAGACATTATAAAACTTAAATTTAGGTACACAACACCTTTTAGGTCCAACCACCACTTGAACCTTTTCTCAAAACACTATTCACAATAGGCCTATGCATACACAAAAAAATTATTTTGAAGAACTGAAGCATAAACTCAATTTTTACAAAAAACCATTTAAAAAAATCACATATTCAGAGATAACATGACCTTAGGGTCATAAAAAACTTAATCATATTCTTTAACTCAGTGTATATAGATTTAAAACTCTTCTCTACAAGTAGCCCATATATAACTGTCATCTAACCTCAAGACACAGTCAAGGAAACATGAAATTTTGAAATATGATAGAAAATAATAAAGGAATTAAAGTGAATAAAAATGATATTATAAAATAATTAGATAAATTTAAAAAAGAATATCATCATCATTATTGGAAACTATTGGTCTTATAGACTAATTTGTTGACTTTCTTTCTCACAGACTTCACTCAACCAAATAAGCCATTTTGGATTCAAGGTTCCAACCTCTTACACTAAATTAAATGATTATAAAAGGCATGTATATATAATTAAATTTAAAAAAATAATATTATGATCATTATATATATCAGCTCATGGCATAGAGTCTTAAACCCATCACTGCAACCTAATTACCCAAAACTGTGAGTTTGCCTTCGAACATAGTCATGGTGATAATGACCTTCAACACCTATGTAGACACTTTCATAGACATCTAATTAATTTGGATGATATTATAAGATAATTATACTAATATAATATAGATATATAACATGGTCATATGTAAATATTAGTTTTTTAGACCAATCTCACAACCTTACACCTTCATTATCTTATATGCACTAGATAGTTCTACTTATGAGAAAATTTTTCATCATATAAATTGACTTCAAAAAATTATATCCAACATGAAAATGTATTATAAGTCTTGAGAAACTTATCCATAGACTTGGAATCATCCCTAATCAAAATTTCACTTCTGTCTAATTTTCTCACTATTTACACCATTAGATCTACTAGTGATAGGTCAAATTATATGACTTTTTTTTCACCCATGAGGGATATAACTTGCTCAAATAACATCATGGAAATTATATACACTTAAAACTAGCCACCAATGGCCTTTGACTAGACTTCAAACCAATTCTTACCAACTATTTCAAATTAAGCCTAAAAATCACTAAACATCCCAAATTTGATTGTGAATCATTCTTAAAATATCAAAATAACATTGAGACATACTTAATTTGGGTATCCTACCATAATAAAAAAAAACCTATCATGAATTCCTCTATAATCATCATGCAACATCACAACATCACAACATGCAATTTGGCCTATAGACCTATTAAATGGGGCAAGTGCACATATGAAATCAAATAAAATCTTAGAAATGCTAGAAAGCTTAATCAAAATTAATTAAAATGCTAAACCAAATTAAATACCTAGTTGAATTATCCATGAGCTATTAATGAAATTCTAAAAAATGGAAATTCTAAAATCAAGAATATCCTATGTTTTCATGATTACCTTTTGTGAGTTGTTAAGCCTTTGTAAATATCTAAAAATATGTTACCCATGCCTATTCATTAAAAATCATGAGTTTTTGACACCTTTGAACTCTATTGGGGTTTATTAACTCACTAATCTTAGGTTTGAACCCATTCCATGTTTAAACTACACTTTAACTCACCTTGAGTTGGGGTTAGTTCTGAAGCCTATAAATACAAGCATTTACCTCTTCATTTGAAGATCTTGGATAGAGTAAAGTTATAATGGAGGTTTTATAGAAAGATTGAAATAAATAGTGTTATAATGCCAAAATCATAAGCTAAGCCATCAATAAATAATAAGCCACAAGCCATAATCATGCCAAGGAAAGGAGATAACCAAACTCCATTTCCAAAGACTCTTTGATCACAAGTCGAGAAAGCCAAGAAAAAATCATTTGGAGCTCTCAAGGAAGGCAAGGGATTTGTCATTATTTGTAATATTTATGCTCTCATGTGTATTCTATTAACTATGCTCCCCCCCCCCCCCCCAAGATCTAGGCTTAGAGATGTTAACATGTTAGTGTGTTGATTTCATTATTTTGTGAAACTAACACTTGTTCTAACCTTCTCTCTATTGTTTAAATTCCTATGATCAGAAACGACAAACCTAGTAGGACTTAAACACATCCCATGTACAAAGGAGACTAAGATGCAACTCATAAATATTCAAATGAATGCTTGAATATCTTCAAAATTAGAATTTTAGATTTGTTTTTACCATATTTTTAATTTTTATGCTAGCTCAGATCTACACAAAGACCAACATCGATTAGGAATAATCAGGATCAGTTATGCCTAAACATCATAGTTCTACCTATCTAAGATTGGTTTTAGGTAACCATCATCAGTAAAGATGCAGAGTGAACACACATTTTAAAAATTGCATTTTGAATCTTTTTAGCATTCTTAGTAGTTATTTCTTTGTTTTATTAACCATTATATTCCCTATCTTATCATCTCATTATAGGTTCTTAGGAGCTTTTATCATATTTTGGACTAACATTTTTGAATTATGTTTATTTTTCCTTTGGGTTCCAATGAAACTAATCTCTATCCTTATCAACTGATATTGGTTATTACCAACCTGCATCAATTCCCTGGTAAACAACATTGGTCACATGTGACCGATAGTAGTCTTTATGTTTTAAAAATAATAAACCTGAGAGCTATGTTTTGAAAACTTATTTGATCATCTTTGAAAGTGCTTCAAAGTAGGAGGAAACTCTCTAACATTTGAAAGTCTAAGGCAAGAATATAACATGAATTTATAGGTTTAGATTCATGAACATTTCATTTTGGGTGTTTAAAATGAATTTAGCTAACTCTTGAACACTTCAGTTTGGTTCTAAAAAGAATTATTATGTCTTGAACATTTGATTTAAGTGCGTAAAAAGAATCTATAATGGCTAAGTCTTGGACACTTCATTTTGGTGCTGTAGTCATATAACATGTCCAAATTGGTAGTTTGAGTGTGGCTTGTGACACCTTATCCATAGGTCTTTTTTGTATGCTCCTATGACCCTTCTAGATATCTTTTTTCTCATTATCGGTCATCTGAATAATCATTCCACCTCATCCATACTATATTTACTAGGCCAATCCTATTCCCCTAGGTCTCAAGCCTATAATACAAGAGCACCATACTTGGCCTATAACACCAGACCCTAGGATGTCCTATTTTTAGTGCTCTTGTCCATTTGTACTTTGATCCCCAATAGTCATTTTAATCTAATTTCTATCCTTCATTCCCATGAATAATGGTTCCCTATAAAAACCCATCCAAATCTCATTTACAAAGGGAGGTGACAAATATTACAAAGCAAGCAAGAATACAAATAAATCACTAAGTAAAACTTCCCTATCATCTACATATAGTCACTCAACACAATTGCAAACATACTCAAACCCTTACACCAATCCCTAACCATCTCAAGCACTCTCAATTTGGAATTTTTGCATTTGTATCACACTATTACACAAATCACATTAGGTGGGAGAGATACATATAGATAGATCCCTCTTTGGAGTATTGGTATGTAGGTAGTGTGCCCATACAAGGGGTGTGGATTATACATTAACTACATCTTGCATGCTAACCCACCCTTTCTCAAGTGATTCAATTTTTTTTTATCAAGCATGATGGAGGGCTAGGGTTTTGAAGATTAAATTAGCTATATAGCGAGTTCTATTGATAATCAATAGTAAGGATTTCATAAGCTAGCTCACACAAGAACAATGCAGAAACCCATAAAGTTTTAGGTCTCTATGTTTAGTTTGGACAATAGTGGTAGGAGTGGACAACAATATCAGACACCAAAGTGTCCTATTTTTGGTGATCCTATCTTTCACCAAATGAAATTTAGATTCACATTCATGACACTATCCTAATCTTACACAACCAATTTCAGCCTTTGTCTCAGCCATCTCAGCCTATTCTTAGCTAAGTTATATTTCTCCTTATTTATTTTTATTTTTAAAAAGGTCAAAAAGACAAAAAATTTATAAAAATCAAGACTTCAATTATCTCTATATTTTGAACTAATTTATTAATCTAGACCTTTAGATAAATTAGGAATAAAAATCCATTATTCCTAAAAAAGTTAAATTATTTGGTGAACCTAACTTACTTCATTTGTGCATAAAACCCCTGGAAACCCTAGGGAAAATTCCTTGCTGATTTTTTCAGTATTTTTCTAATTTTTCCTACATATATAAATTAGAATTTCATGTTTAATTTTTAAAAATTTACAATAGCAATTTAAAAAATCATTTTTTTCAATCCCTAGTTAAAATTACTAGGTCCCTTTGCTTCTTGAGGTATCTCTTTACATGTTTGTTAGCTTCGTATCCTTTTTATGCATATTCTAGTTTATTGTTTTTATGACTTTAAATTTCCTTTATTAAATATTTTCTTTCCATTGTATTTTTCTTATTAATATTTTTTGTGAAAAATTCAATCCATTTTTGATTTGTTTTCCTACTTAATAATGGCCCAATATACCAATTTTCAAGACCTTTTATCTAAACATCTTGATATATAATATGATATGCTTAAAATACTACAAGAATAACAAAAAAAATAAAATAATGGTCAATCCTTCAAACCATAGAACAATCATTTGCAAATGAGATTATGGAGGTAACTATGTCTCAAAAACCCCCTATAGTAGCCCAACCTTCTTATGTGACACAACCAGTTATGGCTAGTACATTTTTATCTCTTGATGTGGTTTACTTTGTGCAAGAGATAAAATATCTTCAATCAAAGGTGATATATATTGAGAAAGGTTCCTCTAGACCAACATAGGCCTTGGTTTCATACACCATTGGCATGTCATATTAATTCTACACCCTTGCCACCAGGTCTTGTTCAACCCAAGCTCACTCTATATGATGGCAAGGGTGATATAGAGACACAAGTGAGATATTTTTATGTAGCATGCTTGAACTATGTGCCAAATGATTGGTTACTAACCAAGCTACTACCATGGAATTTAAAGTATTATTCTCTATAATAGTTCTATAGTATACTGAATCAGTTGGTCAATGCATTTTAATCATCATGTAGCATCACAACATGTAATTTCGCCTATAGACCTATTAAATGGGGTGAGTGCACAAATGAAATCAAATAAAATCTTATAAATGCTAAAAATCTTAATCAAAATTAATTAAAATGCTAAACCAAATTAAATACCTAGTTGAATTATCCATGAGCTATTAATGAAATTCTAAAATCAAGAATATCCTATGTTTTCATGATTACCTTTTGTGAGTTTTTAAGCCTTTGTAAATATCTAAAAATATGTTACCCATGCCTATTCATTACAAATCATGATTTTTTGACACCTTTTAACTCTATTGGGGTTTATTAACTCACTAAGTTTAGGTTTGAACCCATTCCATGTTTAAACTACACTTTAACTCACCTTGAGTTGGGGTTAGTTCTAAAGCCTATAAATACAAGCATTTACCTCTTCATTTTAAGATCTTGGATAGAGTAAAGATATAATGGAGGTTTTATAGAAAGATTGAAATAATAGTGCTATAATGCCAAAATCATAAGCTAAGCCATCAAGAAAGAATAAGCCACAAGCCATAATCATGCTAAGGAAAGGAGATAACCAAACTCCATTTCCAAAGACTCTTTGAGCACAAGTCGAGAAAGCCAAGAAAAAATCATTTGTAGCTCTCAAGGAAGGCAAGGGATTTGTCATTATTTGTAACAGTTATGCTTTCATATTGTATTCTATTCACTATGCTCCCCCCCCCCCAAGATCTAGGCTTAGATATGTTAACATGTTAGTGTGTTGATTTCATTATTTTTTGAAACTAACACTTGTTCTAACCTCCTCTCTATTGTTTAAATTCCTATGATCACAAATGACACACCTAGTAGGACTTAAACGCATCCCATGTACAAAGGAGACTAAGATGCAACTCATAAATATTCAAATGAATGCTTGAATATCTTCAAAATTAGAGTTTTAGATTTGTTTTTACCATATTTTTAATTTTTATGCTAGTTTAGATCTACATAAAGACCAACATCGATTAGGCATGATCAGGATCAGTTATGCCTAAACATCATAGTTCTACCTATCTAAGATTAGTTCTAGGTAACCGTCATCAGTCAAGATGTAGAGTGAACACACATTTTTAAAATTGCATTTTGAATCTTTTTAGCATTCTTAGTAGTTATTTATTTGTTTTATTAACCATTATATTCCCTATCTTATCATCTCATTATAGGTTTTTAGGAGTTTTTATCATATTTTGGACTAATTTTTTTGAATTATGTTTATTTTGCCTTTGGGTTCACATGAAACTAATCTCTATCCTTATCAACTGATATTGGTTATTACCAACCTGCATCAATTCCCTAATAAACAACATTGGTCACATGTGACCGATAGTAGTCTTTATGTTTTAAAAATAAGAAACCTGAGAGCTATGTTTTGAAAACTTATTTGATCATCTTTGAAAGTGATTCAAAGTAGGAGGAAAACATTTAACATTTGAAAGTCTAAGGTAAGAATATAACATGAATTTATAGGTTTAGATTCATGAACATTTCATTTTGGGTGTTTAAAATGAATTTAGCTAACTCTTGAACACTGCATTTTGGTGCTAAAAAGAATTATTATGTCTTGAACATTTGATTTAAGTGCATAAAAATAATATATAATGGCTAAGTCTTGGACACTTCATTTTGGTGTTGTAGTCATATAACATGTCCAAATTGGTAGTTTGAGTGTGGCTTGTGACACCTTATCCATAGGTCTTTTTTGTATGCTCTTATGACCCTTCTAGATATCTTTTTGCTCATTATCAGTCATCTGAATAATCATTCCACCTCATCCATACTATATTTACCAAACCAATCCTATTACCTTAGGTCTCAAGCCTATAATACAAGAGCACCATACTTGGCCTATAACACAAGACCCTAGGATGTCCTATTTTTAGTGCTCTTGTCCATTTGTACTTTGAGACCCAATAGTCATTTTCATCTAATTCCTATCCTTTATTATGTCATCCTAACATGAATACATCTAATCCATGAACAATGGTTCCCTATAAAAACCCGTCCAAATATCATTTACAAAGGGAGGTGACAAATATTACAAAGCAATCAAGAATACAAATAAAGCACTAAGGAAAACTTCCCTATTATCTACATATAGTCACTGAACACAACTGCAAACATACTCAAACCCTTACACCAATCCCTAGCCATCTCAAGCACTCTCAATTTGGAATTTTTGCATTTGTATCACACTATTACACAAATCACATTAGGTAGGAGAGCTACATATAGATAGATCCCTCTTTGGAGTATTGGTATGTAGGTAGTGTGCCCATACAAGGGGTGTGGATTATATATTCACTGCATCTTGCATGCTAACCCACCATTTCTCAAGTGATTCAATTTTTTTTAACCAAGCATAATGGAGGGTTAGGGTTTTGAACATTAAATTAGCTATATAGCGAGTTATATTGATAATCAACACTAAGGATTTCATAAGCTAGCTCACACAGGAACAATACAGAAACCCATAAAGTTTTAGGTCTCTATGATTAGTTTGGACAATAGTGGTAGGAGTGGACAGCAATATCAGACACCAAAGTGTCATATTTTTGGTGATCCTATCTTTCACCAAATGAAATTTAGATTCAGATTCATGACACTATCCTAATGTTACATAACCAATTTTAGCCTTTGTCTCAGCCATCTCAGCCTATTTCTAGCTAAGTTATATTTCTCCTTATTTATTTCTATTTTTAAAAAGGTCAAAAAGACAAAAAATTTATAAAAATCAAGACTTCAATTATCTCTATATTTTGAACTAATTTATTAATCTAGACCTTTAGATAGATTAGGAATAAAACTCCATTATTCCTAAAAAAGTTAAATTATTTGGTGAACCTAACTTACTTCATTTGTGCATAAAACCCGTAGAAACCCTAGGGAAAATTCCTTGCTGATTTTTTCAATATTTTTCTAATTTTTCCTACATATATAAATTAGAATTTCATGTTTAAATTTTAAAAATTTACCATAGGAGTTTAAAAAATCATTTCTTTCAAACCCTAGTTAAAATTACTAGGTCTCTTTGCTTCTTGAGGTATCTCTTTACATGTTTGTGAGCTTCGTATCCTTTTTATGCATATTTTAGTTTATTTTTTTTATGAATTTAAATTTCCTTTATTAAATATTTTCCTTCCATTGTATTTTTCTTATTAAGATTTTTTGTGAAAAAATCAATCCATTTTTGATTTATTTTCCTACTTAACAATGGCTCAATATACCAATTTTCAAGACTTTTTATCTAAACATCTTGATATATAATATGATATGCTTAAAATACTACAAGAATAACAACAAAAATAAAATAATGGTCAATCCTTCAAACCATAGAACAATCAATTGCAAATGAGACTATGGGGGTAACTGTGTCTCAATAACCCCCTATAGTAGCCCAACCTTCTTATGTGGCATAAGCAGTTATGGCTAGTACATTTTTATCTCTTGATACCTTGTGTAAGAGATAAAATATCTTCAATCCAAGGTGATATATATTGAGAAAGGTTCCTCTAGAGCAATATAGGCCTTAGTTTCATACACCATTGGCATGTCATATTAATTCTACACCCTTTCCACCAGGTCTTGTTCAACCCAAGCTCACTCTATATGATGGCAAGGGTGATATAGAGACACAATTGAGATATTTTTATGTAGCATGCTTGAATTATGTGCCAAATTATTGGTTACTAACCAAGCTACTCCCATGGAGTTTAAAGGATTATTATCTATAATAGTTATATAGTATACTAAATCAGTTGGTCAATGCATTTAATCCTTTAGTTGACATCTTCCTAGCTAATTTCAGTATTAACATCAGTGACAAGGTTTCTTATGCTCAAGTTTTATAATAGAAAAAAGGTCAAATGAGCATCTCATAGATTATTTTCTTAGATATAAGACTATATTGGCTAAAATGACTAGCCCTATAGTCAGTCAAGAATTATAGGATCTCTTCAAAGAGAATATTTTGGTAGCTTTACATGAGTCAATAATGTTTAAAATGTTCTCTTTCTTCACTGAGTTATGTCATACACTAAAGGAAAGAGAAGTCAAATTAATTTCAATGGACAAACTCAAGTACACAAGCATATCAAAAACAATAAAAAAGAGTAACAATAAAGTCCCATACAATGTAAAGGTTAATGATAACAAAATTTAAAATCAACCTATAGTTAATGTAGCTTTAGATCCCCCTTAATGAGTGGTTTTATCAACACTTCTTCAATGAGCCTTTACCAATCTACCAGTATCTCTAGCTAGAGTCTTACATTAGCTATTGGAAAGCAATGTCCTATCTCTCCCTCCTATATAGGAAGTTGATATGACAAAGCCTATTCCATGCAGATATTATCAAAATGCATTTTACAATTTTCATAGAGCACCAAGGCATATAATCAACAAATGCATCAGTTTGTGACATAAGCTACATGCCTTGATAGATGGCAACCTTATTGATCTTGACACTCTAGTTAAGCCTCTTTAGGTAAAGCAAACATAGGACAAGTCTCTAAATTTTTTCTCAAATCCTTTCCCATATCATTCTAAATAAGAGATAGGTGATACATCAGGTGTTCACCATGTATATCATGCACATCCTCCACCAAATACATACTAGGCACCTTTAGTTGAGTCATGTCCTTTGAGAAACATGATTAATGTGTATAATTTTAGAGTTCAACTAAACCTTTGATCTCCTTCTCAGAGCAAGAGATAGTTGAGGATGATTAATATTACCATGCACTCTTTATCAAATCCTACATTGATCATCATCCCATTCAAATCATTCTTATAGATAATTAATCTAGCATGAACATGTGAACTATGACATTACTTCATCATTTTGGATATTCATAGTAGGATATTACCCTAATGAAAACAATTATTAGTGGATTCAATAGACACATATAGAGTTTATCAGGTGAGATTGTAATTCTTTTATAGGTTGGTCAAAAACTTGTGGCCACACCATTTATTATTGTTCCCAATGTAAGGGTCTTTGATATGTTGCTTGGTTGACCATGGATCTAGAAACTTTATGCAATACCTTTTATGATTCATAAATGCATGAATCCATTCACACTAATTAGGTTCTTCCTTCAATTGAGATTCAAACACAGTTGAGGCCTCCCTCACTAGCATAGAGAATTCATACACTTCTACAATGGCCTCTCTTAGAGCAACCACTACATTAGTGATAGTTTCAGGACTCTAGACAATTTTTAGGTACAGTATTAAGACCTAAGGTAGTATTGTTGAGATCTCATGCATCTACACATAGAAAACACTTTTAGAGAGCTTATTTTACTACTATATAGGTCCCTAAGATCCTAATTTTTTGCATCCACTTTTTAGATTTACAGGGGGACCCCATAGTCATTTTCTACTACAAACATTTTAGATAACTTATAGCATACACAACTTTTAGAGCCACAATTACAACCCTTCTATCATGCTTCATGATCATGCATGATACCTCTCTTTAATACATGACACCCTGATAGGGAGTCTCTTATGAGACTCATTGATTAGTATCATTTATTCTCAGTCTTTTTTGTACATAGCTTCTTTTTAATTTCTTGTAATAATTTTCTTATGATTTATTGTACATAGTTTATTTTAAAAACACCAAAAACAATATAATATTTCAAAATACAAAAACATTCAAATAACTCAAAACCCCAAAAACATTTCAAATGTATCCATTATCAATGCTTTACATTTCTACTACCATGCTAAACTTACATTTTTTTTCTCTATGCTATTATTTGTCAATTTATCTACATGACCATGCTTCACTTTATCTTCTCTGAGTGTGTGGAGTGACACCCATATCCTTGTTTGCTTCATTCTACCCATTGAGGGGGCATCCTAATTCATAAATTTAAGACATACATTGATATATCTACCCATCAAGGGAATCTTCTACATGACTACAACATCTACATTATGTCATTCTTACACCACACACTCTAGTTATAATTTTAATATACATTAATTACTAGCTTATATAGATTATTCAATCGACACTCACTAGTATATAAAACTTGTGTATGTCTTAGCATCTACTTAGGCTTTTACTACGTGTTTAGCATACTTTTACTTCTTGCTTTGATTAGTTAAATGTGATAGTTTTTTAAGAATATACTTGTCTTCCTTTCTTTCTTTGAGTAGCTAGATGTGATTGCATTTGTTAGTTCCTATTTTGTCTCTTGTTTGTGTCTTAGGACATTTGCTAATGTCTTTGTTTATACTCTTCTATGTGCTTGTGGCCCTCATGCCAACCTTTCTTATTTTCAATTGTATGTGTATATGGCATTTGAACATGCCTTGTATGCTTTATTTTTTAGTTTTAGTGACATATGCGTATTTCCCTTGTTTGTTTGGCCCCTTAGCCACTTTTTTTTGCTTCTTGTTTCTTGCCTTGCATTCTTGTTTGCTTCTAAATTTTTTGGAATGCCATGATCCACATCATGCATTATCTTTCTTTCGTAGATACCACAATGGACATCATGCTCTATCCCTCCTTGACAACTAATAACTAACATTTTCTAGTTTTAGTTCAGTATACTGCACATGTTATTTTATGGGATCTTTATTCTAAGGGAAGTCATTGTAGGGTCTTCATTCCTACCCTCAGAAAATTGGGAAAAAAATAAGGGTATCATCATAGAGATCAAAGTCCTCTATCGATCAAAAAATAATTTTTACAACACTCAAAATAATAATCAGAACCCAAAATAGGTAGAATAGACCAAAAAAATAGTGATGAATACAAAATAGTCATAAAAATAGTAAAGAACAAAAGTGCCAAAAGTGGAAAATAGAAATAGAGACCAAAGGGTCCCATTTTTTGTGCTCCTATCTAAACAACCAAAAATTTAGAATTTTTAGAAATGGATAGAAAGGTAAGATCATTTACAATTTTTTTAGCTATAGTTCAATTTAGACTAGGTAGTTTTAGTATAGTTTTAATTGTATCCAGATATAAGAGGCATCATATGTAGCATGATGGCTCTCACTTCTAGTTTTATATTAAATAGTTGGTACAACTTCCAGATCAAAATCCATATTACAGACACTAGAGATTGGGGGCAATGTGCACGACACATTTACCTTCTTTTCTTTCTAGTTCATTGTATTAACTAGGTATTCTTAGTAACTACATGCCTTATTCCATCTGTAGGTGGTTAGCATAATTTCATAGTGGCTTTCATACAAGCCTAGTTCTCAATTTTGGAGTGGCTTTCATACAAGCGTAATCTCTACCTTTCAGAGTGGTCAAAATTGGCCTAGATCTCAGTACAAATTCAGTTATCCATGCCACATTATTAAATTATAGATTATTCATGGTCTTTAAGATCCATTTACTATGAGACACACTCATACTAGTATCAGTTCATAGATTCACACTTAGTGGGAAATGATGGAGCCAAAGGACTAGCTAGCATTTATATTCTTAATCCACCTACTTAGAGGGATTGGACACACAATCCAAACATTGATTAACACATGCATGATTGCATAGCTTCACTTAGTGGGTGATGATGGAGCCAAAGGGCCAAACTTTGTATTCTTGATCTACCCTTAGGGAATGGAGCACTTAGATCCATTCATGATATTAATTTTGGTACAACATATACCCAACATCACTCAACATTACTCACCATCACTCAACATCACAAAAGTTTCTTTATTAGTTTGCATATCTAGTGTGGTGTATTTGTTATTTTATCTTCCTCTATCTTTTACCCAACTTTTATATATTATTATTTTAGACATAACTTGTCCTGTAGAACTGATCTACTCTTTGTTTTCTATTGTATATTTATGCTTCATGATGTGCTCTCTCTACACACACTTATCATCACACATATTCATGGGCTTCACCCTTTCAGGTAAGTTCAAGTATGATTTTTACTTTTCCTTGATCCTAGTATTTCACTTTGCTACATCACTGGAATAAAGGGGGGGAATGTAGTCATATAAAATGTCCAAATTGGTAGTTTGAGTGTGGCTTGTGATACCCTATCGATAGGTCCTTTTTGCATGCTCTTGTGACCCTTGTAGATATATTTTTTCTCATTAATAGTCATACAAAACCTTCTAAATGATCATTCCATCTTAGCAAGACTATATTTCTTAGGCCAATCCTATTCCCCTAGGTCCCAAGCCTGTAGGATAAGAGTGCCATACTTGGACTATAGCATTGGACCCCAAGGTGTCCCATTTTTGATGCTCTTGTCCATTTTCCCTTTGAGCCCCAATGGTCATTTTCATTTGATTCATATATTTCATTATGTTGACACATAATGAATACATCTAACCCATGCCCAATTTTTCCATATAAAATCCCATCCAAAGCTTATTTACAAAGGGAGGTGATAAATCTTACAAAACAAGCAAGAATACAAACAAAGCACTAAGGTAAACTTCCTATTCTCTGCATCTAGTCACCCAACATGGCTGTAAACATACTCAAACCCTCACACTAGTCCCTAGACACTTAAAATACTCTAAATTTGGCATTTTTACATCCATATCACATTATTTCAGAAATCACATTAGGTCGGAGAACTACATTTGGCTTGATCCCTCTTCAGAGTATTGGTATGTAGGCAGCATGCCAACACAATGGGTGTGGATTGCACATCCAGTGCATATTAAACACTAATCCCCCTTTCTCAAGTGAGTCAAATATTGTTTTATCAAACATTATGGAGGGTTAGGGTTTTAAAGATTAAATCAGCTATATAGTGATTTTTGTTGTTAATCAACACTTAAGATTTCATAAGCAGGCTCACACATGAAAAATACTAAAACCCAAAACATTTTAGGTCTCTATGATTAGTTTGGAAAATAATGCTAGACACTAAAGTGTCCTATTTTTGATGCTTCTATCCTTTCATTGAACAAAATCTAGATTTAAATTCATGATACTATCCCAATTTTTCACAACTAGTTTTAGCCTCTATCTCAGCCTATTTCCATCTAAGTTATATTTATTCTTATTTATTGTTATTTTTAAAAAGGTAAAAAGACAAATAAATTATACAAATTAGGACTGTAATTATCTCTTGATTATGCACTAATTTATTAATCTATAACTTTAGCTAAAGTATGAATAAAACTCCATTATTCCCCAAAAAGTTAAATCAGGTGCCTAAAACAAATTTGTTAAGTCTTGAACACTCCATTTTTAGCGCTTAAAATAAACATAGCTATTTTTTATTAATTTATTTTTTGTAAATTCTTTAAAAAAATTCAAATAAGCCCAAGGGGCCTAGAACTTTATCACATATCTCAATTTGGTGCCTAAAACAAACATACACTTAGATTACAATTTCTTGAAAGTTTTTGTTACTTGTGTATTTTTTATGCAAAATGAATAGTGCACATATGCTCTCCTCCATCCCCTATAGGTAACATGGGTGATGAAAAGTGAATTTTCACTTGTAATTTGTGCTTATTCCAAGGTGTGGAAATAATGTTGTCTAGGCTTTCCCCAAAACCTGCATGGTTTGGGTGATCTAAAAACAACCTCTAAAGTCTTTCCACTTAGTTTAATTTTCATGTAATTTGGCTTGTGAAAGGGACTTCATAGCTTCTTCATGAATTATTTAGGGAAGCATTAACTTGGGATTTCATATCCTAGAAGTGTTTCAACCTCATTCTATAGTGGGGTATATAAATTAGGGCACATATAATATAAGAGCCATGGGGTTTAGTGGTTGACCTCTCCTTTCATAATGAAAACCTAAATCAGGTCTGGTTAACTAGGGGAATCCACTAATCAATCCATGGATGGAATCACTATGTAAAGGAATAGACATTTAAGTAATAAGTTAACCAGTGTGAACTCAATTGATGTGATACATCTATAGTGTTAATCACACTTGGAACCAATCTAAATGTTTGAAAACTATAGTTATAATCAACCCCATTTGACCAACCTTGTCATTTTAGGGCTTATGATGATTTATTTAGTTGTATTTGGTATTTTTAATTTATTGATTGGTTTATGAGTCTAAAATTTTGTTTATTTATGCCACATCAAAAATGAGATGTTTGTCCACACTAATCTATTATTTGAAGAGGCATTATGCCATCCATTTGACACCTTGTTTTACCTTAGATTTTTTGTGTCAAAAACATTGTGTGTGTCAATTGATTGAAATGGGTAATGTTTCACTGCCCAAATCAATTCAAGTTTTGTGTTTCTTGAAGTCTTTAAAATAAACCATTTTTTATTCCTTTAGAGAGTGGTAATTCCATTATACCAGTTGCATTATTTCATAGACTTGTCTTCTCTTGTGTCCAAAGTTACCATTTTTCAAACCAATCCATGTATGCCTTTGTGGTCTTTGTTTAGTTTTGTTATGCCATCCAATTTTTTCTAGCTTGTGTGTTCAATTTTTTTTTAGTTTTTTCTAAGTTGATTTTTTAAGTAACCTTGACAAGTTTAGATTCAAATATTGATTGATTTATGTTTAGGCCTTATCTAATTGGAGCTTAGATACTGATCTTTATCTTTTATGTTGTGTAACTTAGGTTAATTATTTACCTAAATTTAAAAATTATTTGTTTATACCATCATTTGGGAGAAAATATTATATCCCCAAGTGCCTTTTATTTCATGCCTCATGCCAATTTGACCAAGTTCATGTCTGAAGTCAAGTGCCTAGTTTATGCCAAAGTGTTCCAAGTTTGTTAGATTAACTAACCATTTGTTTTAAGTCTAGAATTTGACATCGAGTTTGGCCAAAAATCCTATTACATACCTTGTTTGATCCTACATTTTGGTATCATGTTTGGCCAAAAGACCTAGTAACTTTTGTTTTCCCAGATTATACCTATTTATAGCACTTTATCCTTAGATTTTAGCATTTTATTTTTAGTTCATCCACTTGAAATTTTTTGTGTGAGAAATTTAACATCATACATTTGAATTTATGTTTTTTAATATCAATTTTTTTCACAAACCATTTTGGAGATATAGTTCCATCCCTTTGATCAAGTTATACCTAGTTTGAACCATTTATCCTTTAGACATTATTTTTTAGAGTTTGTAGAATTATAACCCTTTCATTACAAAGAATTAACTACTAATTTGACATGTTTCACTATACACTTAGTGGTGTCATGTACAATTCAGGGTATGGAAATGTGGTCACACAAAAAGACTTTATTTAAGACCCCTATGGGAAGATGTTGTTTATGAGATGGATCCTTATCCACCTTACAATACTCAATTAGGGAGACAGAGTTAAGATACTTTGGCTTATTATTTGGTGAACATGCCTCAATAATTGGAGTAGGATCAAGATAAAACAACCCAATACCTTGCTAACATACCTAAAGTTGTAAATCAAGTTCAACATCAACCTTACTACGTTACAATGCCATCTACTTATGATATTTATCTATTTGATGGTCAATTGCTTGCAAACAAATAAAAAGTCTTAATTATAACCAAAAAATAAGGGGTTAAGTTTTAAATAGACTTTTCCCATGAAAACCTGATAAGTCTAGTAAGGGGGCCTTAAAACATGTCTTATAGTCAAACCAGTGAACATGCCTCTTCTAGCAACCCTCATGTCATAGTATTGATGTCGTATTAGGACCCTCATGCACTTATCATAGGAAAAGGCCTCATAGAGGATCATTTAATTTAGATGCAATTAGCATACCATACATACTTGAACTTAGCATGTAACTTTAATAATATGATCATGTCAAGTGTTCCTCTTATTGATTTAAATCCTTCAATATGAGTTTTAATTGAGTTGATAGGCCAAGACAATCAGGTTATAGACCCATTTATGTAAATCACTTTGGTATAAAACATGTTCAATAATCCAATTATTGAATAAGTATCTTTTGATTCTATGGAAAATAATGATCCAAACATAGTAGACAACACACAAGTACCATCCAATCTAAACCAAAGTGGTGTAAATGCACAAAAAACTAGTCAATAATAAAATGTGATTTTAGTCAACACCATTAATGGTTCAAAAATGTAGGGGCATGAATGTATATCTCCCAACCTCAACCAGCTACCTCTAATTCTCAACCAACTACTTCACTAAGAACACAAATTTAAGGATTAAGTAGTCAAAAAATGACTAGTATCATGCCTCAACAAAATGTGATGAATGTTACTCCACCACAATAGTGATGACTAACATTCCAAAAAAATAGGCATAGTCCATCATACCCAAGTTAGAAGAAAAAACATTTTTCTACCTCAACAAGGGGAAACAAATGTTCCACCTCACCAATTAGTGATGAACGTACCTCTTCAATCATAGACCAACATGCCAATGAAAAATAAAATGATGTCTAATCAATAATATACAAGTATTTGTTATTGAAAAATTCTAAACCTTCAACATGCATCTACCTCTCAACAAGGGTTCACATTGATAAGAGGTTACAATGTTCCATAAGTACTAATTAGCCAATAATTTCCTTTCATGTCAAACATCCCACAAGTTCAATGACATGGTCTTGGTTCACAAGTTTCCCTTAATTAGAAAGATTTGAATAGTCAATATCATGTCCCTATTCAACCTCAATAGGCATAGTACAACCATATCCCTCCATCTCAACTATAATTTCCCTAGATCTAGGCCCATATACTTGATCCCAACTAGAATATAACATAACAATGCATAAAATTACAATAATTACATGCTAATCTATGTATGCATATTCTTGGTCCATTCCCAAATCAAACCAAAATTCCTAAACAAAAAACTCCATTATACCCTAGTCAAATTAATCTAATTTTGATCACCCAACCTCCTCAAGCCAAAGTTCTCACCAGTTTCTTATCTTAACAATTGTAACAAATCAAGGATACAATTGTTGCCATCCAAGATGGGAAACAAACCAAAAAGTTCAAGTTGGATGACATGTGTTCTTACCCCTTCAAAATGGAGTATCTATAAATACCATTTCTTTTAGGGTAAAAACCACCAAAGTTTGGTAAATACAAGGGGAAAGGTAACCCCAAGGCCAATTTGATAGAATTCATTGTTGCATACTAGCTAGTGGCCTATAGTAAAATATACCTTTATTATTATTTCCCAAGAGTCTAGCAAGAAAATTATTGGAATGGTTCCTAAAATTGTCCAAGAATTTAGTTTTTGATTTTGACAAAATTTTAGATAAGTTTGTGAAACACTTCTCCTACAATCTTGAACTTGAGATTTCATTGGTAGATTTGATGCAAGCCAAAAAAAGGGCTAATGAAAGCTTCACAATTTATCTACAGTGATGGAGAGCCCTTGCGAGCTGATTCACCCATAATCCACCAGATATGCAACTAGCCATTGTGTTTACCAAAAATATGCACAGTGAGATATATTACCATCTGGAGCTATAATGTGCACATAATTTTAAGGAAATAATTGAGAAAGGTTTGTTGATAAAAATATCCCTTACTAATAAAATTATCATTAAAATTACCTCATCCAATTATATCTATAATCAAAACCAAAATAATGACAAAAATTAGAACCAAGTCCAAGCACAAATGTCATAACTAGCCCAGACCAATAATCATGACAAACCCAAATAGTTAAAACACAATAAGAATGTTTTGGGAAATGGAGTAACAATGTCACAACATGTCCAAATGGTGTAAGAACCATCTTCTCATGCTATGCTACATATGCATATTACTCCTAACTAACAACCTATTCAACAAATGTAGCAAGCATAACAACCCAGACTAGTGCAATAAATGCAGTAACCTATGCCTTTAAAGACCCTCCTCTAAAATGAATTGTTCCTATTTTTAATGTCTTTAGTGACCTTTGATAACCCATTGAGTCCATGTATTTCAAGCTAACCATAGCTATTTTTATTAACTAGACTATTTTGAAGCACTATCTTGAAGGCATTGACTATCCAGATTGGTACAGGCAAAATTAAATTTGTGAGTATCATCAAGTTAATAAAAAAAATGTGTGATGTTGTGTGAAAATAAACATTTTATTGAGAATATGTTGGAAAATAGAGAGATCACATTATATTGTGGAGCTTCCACATCCAATCAGAACCTAGGAATCTATTAGAACCCCTTTCCCCAACATAACAATCAACAATAATAGTAACAATGGCCAACACAACAACAATAGTATCAATAGCCAAGGTAGAACCAACAAAACCAATAATATCAGTATTAGAAATAAAAATGTCAAATAAATGAATGGAACTAAGGCTAGAACAATGATAATAACCAACATACCTACTATGTAGTTGTACATGACTAAAACAAAGTTGTAGGGCATCTTGTAGAAGGTCATAGTAATACCATTTCCATCAATTTGAGACTAAGTACCTATCAAACAAGACCATTTCTAATCATTCCAACTAAACCAACCCTTTTTAGTGTTCCTTCCTTGACCTAGGACTACATAGAGGCATACTAGCAAGTAGGGATTCCAAATTTTAAACCTTATATTGATAAATCATCATTATCCCATGACCATGCACAAGTGAACTAATAACCAATAATTATCCTATCTAGTCCCCCTCCACCATCATATGTTAGAAACAATGGTCCTATATCTAAATATGATTATGTAATCATAACTCAATGGTCAAATATTACCATACTATCCCCATGTCCCTCTTCCACTTCACCCACCCAACCCACAGTCCTAGTTAGGATCAAGCCATTTCTTGTTGTTTAAGAAAAGATGTTCAATATTTTAGAATCATTACAAAAGATGCCTGCATAAATCTCCATTTTGTATTTTTTACATATGTATACAATCCATAAAAACATATTAATAGAGTTCATTAGCCAATCCCAAGTTATTAATGACAGATCACTTGATAAATTTCAATATTTGGTTGGACATCTAGCTCCAGGCCAATATTTAAACTTTGACAAAAGTGATATGTCATCCCTTGTCCCTCTGCATAATAATCCATTGTAAATCAAATTTGTCATAATGTGGCACAAATTCAAGAGTATCCTTATAGATAATGTATCAAGCCTAAATATTGTGTCTCTAAAACTTATCAAGCTTCTCAAGTACATGATAACTGACTTGTAACAAAAAAAATCACAATCAATGCCTATGATAATGAAGAATGGGAATCATAGGACATTATCAACTTATCAATTATCATCGAGAGTTTGACCCATGATACACTTGTCATGTGTTAGATCTCAAATTTTCATATAATATGCTTTTGGGAAGACTTCAGATACATGTGATTCATGTAATCCCTTTGACCTTGCACTAGTGTTCAAGTTCCCCCATTCAGGTATGGAGGTTACTAGTCATGGAGATTTATAACAATAAAAAAATTATAAGCATTTAGAGGTTGAGTACTAAAGCTATAACTACCATCTTGGTTTGAATCTAGTTGTTAAGAAAGACAAGGGAAAGAAATACTTGTTGATTCACTAGAGGCTAATTTCATTTACCTTGATACCCTTGATTCACTTTCCCACATATTTCCTCCTAAAATATCAAATCATTATATCATCTTGGCTAATGTCCCAAGAGAATATTTGACCCATGATAGATTCCAAATTTCCAAGCTTCCATAGAACCCCAAATCCTTTGGAAGACCAAAATAGAAACCACCTTGTATAGAATAGTAAAGAAAGGAAAAAGCCAAACTACATAGTCCAACACCTGTCATTTTTATATTGGCCTCTATCCAATAAAAATATCCACTTGAAGGTGATTAATCATGGTTTTATAATGACAAATTGGTTGAATATTTTATCAATTCTAAGTATCCCACTTTAAATAAAATCATGGAGAGGCATGCTTATGAAGGAGGAGTCCTTGAGCTAAATCAACAAGGACTGCTTGAGCCAATTTCTACCACTTAGTATAAAGGAACCTATGGAATTGGATTTAAGTCACTTGGGGGTGACCCCACATATCTTATTCAAGTCTTGATATTGATGACTAGTAAGGATGATGTTGATAGCGAAGCATAGTCTAATTATAGCCATTTTGATGACTTAGATAATGCTAATTTGTTTAACACTAATGCCATTTGTACCCTTCAACCAATTATTTTCCATAATCCACTTCCATTATATTACCCTCAACTAATAGACTAGGGCCAAAAAGAATCAAATGTGTCAGTTGATGAGTTCTAAAATGATGAGGCCTTCTACTATTTTCTAGGCCTTAAGAATAATGTTTCATTGGGAGACCATAAACAAGGGTTATCAATCAAGTTAAATCTTGAACCCTATTTTGGAGAATAGGTGAACACCCTTGGCCATAAGTAATTAAAAAACATTGAGGTCCCAAAGTGAAAACCTCTTTGAGGTGCTTTTGGACTAGGGAAATAGTAAAGAGAAAATCTAGTCTAGTAGTAAAAACCTATTTTAGGTGCCACTAGGCAGGGGTGTTCAACCTTCCTCAAATATAGCTCAATATACCATAAATGATGAGTTTATCTCTAGGTCTAAGTTAAATATTAAATAGAAACAAGATTTTAAATGAATCATCCAAGAGTTTCCAAGTGTATTTGTCACATGACCATCCCTATCATTAGGGGATTCTGATTCATCATGCCTAGGAGAACTTGAATAGATAGTCCTAATAAAGGACTCTACCATTTCAAGTGAGTTTAAATCTTTGACAAATATTCTAAAATATGGATCAACCCTTCTAGTGGAAGACGTAACATAGTTTAACATTGAGAATCTAAATGACCTAATAAAATGGATCAAATTAGGCACATACATCACTGAGGATGAACATGAAGTCTTTACAACCCTTTTGAGGGAATTTATTGATATATTTGCATGGGCCTACTATGATATGTTTGGTTTGGACCCAACTTGGTTGTATACAACCTTGTGGTATATCTGGATGCCAAACCTATGAAATAAAAATTGTGCAAGATGCATCCTCACATTGCTGTATTAGTGAGTAAAGAGTTGGATAAACTTTTGGAAGTGAGATGTATTCGACTGATCGACCATTCAGAGTGGATATCCAATGTTATACTAGTCAGAAAGAAGCCATAAGGAATTATAATATGTACTAATTTTAGAGACAAAAAAATCTTTCAATAAGGAAAACTTTACTATGCCAAATATTGACATGATTATCGACTCCATGGCAGGTTATGAAATGCTTTCACTAATGGATGGATTTTTAGGGTACAAATAGATATGAATAAAACTAGATGAATAACATAAAATAATGTTCACCACTCTATGGGGAACATTTTCTTATGAGGTTATACCATTTGGTCTCAAAAAAATTGGGGCCACTTACCAAAGAACCATGACCATCATATTTCATGATATAATGCATGACATTGTTTAAAACTATGTCGATGAAATACTAGGTAAATCAAAGATTAAGGTTGATCATCCAATGGGATTATGGAGGATATTTTAGGGACTACATGAATACAATGTCAGGCTCAACCCTAAGAAATGTGTTTTTAGAGTTACTTCAGGCAAACTTCTTGGATTCATTATGTCTCATTGGGGCATTTAAGTTAACCCAACTAAAGTATGAGCCATTATAGAGATGCTATAACTAACCAATTTGAAGCAATTCCATAATTTGTAGGGTAAGGTCTAGTCTATTTGATTCTTCATATATTAATTGGTATAAAAGTGTCATCCCTTAACATAATTGATAAAGGAAGGAGTAAAATTTCATTGGGATGATGAATGCAGAACAAATTTTTAGCACTTGAAGGACTATCTATAAAATCCACCTATTCTATTGCCACCAATGCTGGGAAAGTCATTATTCCTATATCTACCAACCATAGATAAATCCCTAGGGGCACTTCTAGATCAACATGATGATAATGGAAAGTATCATGCCATGTACTATTTAATCCTTATATTGGTAGCTTATAAGCACAATTATAATCCCATTAAAAAATCTTATTTATCTATGGTCTTCGTAGCTCAAAAATTGTGACATTACATGTTAAACAACAAGACCATGGTCATTTAAAAAGTAGATCTTCTCAAGTATTTACTATATATAATAACTTTACAATGTTGTATGGAAAAATGGATCATGCTTCTTAATGAGTTTGAGATAGATTATATAAACTAAAAATCCATCAAGGGGTAAGTTCTTGTAGATCATCTTGCTGAAGCACCCCTTGTAGATATAATTCCACTAACATTCCAATTCCCAGATGAATCCATTAGGATCAAGGGTATGATTTTTATTAGGAGGACTTAATCCTTAAATTATTTTAGATTAGCTTTCCTTATACCAATAACATGGTTGATTATGAAACACTTATTATAGGAATTTTATAGGTTTTACAATGGAACATACAACATCTCAAGGTTTATGGTAATTCTTAGTTAATCATCAATTAGGTTATAGACCATTTTTAGACCAAGGATGACAAGTTGGTACCATACAAGGCCTTGGTCAACACTCTCAAATAAAATATTGATGATGTATAGTTTGAACATATACCAAGGGACAACAATAGAATAACAGGTTCCATGGCTACCATTGGATCTTTGATTTGACATATAGATATGGCTAAAGAATACTAGTTTCTCATTGAAAATCTTCTAGTGCTAGCTCATGAACCTTCAACCATCATAATGATCTATTATATTATTGGTCCTAACTCTATTTTGTATTGAGACCTATACACCTATCTTAATAACCAAATAATGCCACTAGACCTATCCCACAAATAATCCAAATCCTTTGTCCACCATTCTCAATGTTATACCTTACTTAAATCAAACCTATACCACTATATTTTTTATGAAACTTTACTTAATTGTTCAAATTTGGTATAATTTACATTATAATTATGGGATGTTCATGGAGTATGTGGGGCCCACACTAATAGGGCAGTCCTATCAAAAAAACTCTTGAATACTGGGTACTATTGGCCAATGATGAGCATAGATGAAACTACATATGTAAAAACATGTGATAATTTTAATTGTATGCCAATATAATTCATGCCCTAGCCAGGACTCTAAAACCAATGATTACACCATGGCCATTTGCTACATGGGGCCTTAATCTCATTAGGAAGATAAACCCCACCTCATCCAATGACCATAAACATATCCTTACTACCATTGAATACTTCACTAAGTGGGTTGAAGTTATACCCCTCACTTACATGACTGGAAAGAAAATTTCCAAATTCATCTTTAACCATCTAATTTGCTGCCATGGTATCCTTTCTAACATTATATCTGATAATGGTGGATCATTTAAGAACAAATGTGTCAAATCGCTATGCATCAAGTACGAAATTAAAAAACATGTTTTCATGGCATATTAGCCATAAGGTAATGGTCAAGCTAAAGCATCCAACAAAACCATTGTCAACATCCTTTAAAACATTATTAATGATTTTGACTATGATTGACACCTTCAAATATTCCATTCCCTTTAGGTACACCATAAAATTCATTGCATTCCAATAGGATCCACTCCATACTCACTTGTTTATGGTACTGAGGCCATTCTTCCCATTTAGGCTGAGTTACCTTCTTTGCACATATCTCTGAATCATGTCTTGGACAATGAAGACTATTGAATAGATCACCTACATGAGATAAAATTGATGAGAAATGCCTGGCCACAAGAAATAACCTTCAAGCATACCAAAATTGAATTTATGGCCACTACAATCATCACATTAAAGACAAAGAATTCAAGTTTGGTGATCTTATTTTTAAACAAACCAAAAGAATACCATGGCCAAGATGTAACACAAAGGAAAGTTTAAATCCAACTAGGTAGGCCCTTTTATCATTGTTGCAAACTATGGCACTAGAGAATACAAGCTCATTACACCAGATGATGATGAACTCAATGAATTGATGAACATTATACACCTCAAACATTACTTCTCTTAAGAAACTTCATGTATTGTTTATGAGGCCAGTTTAGTTGTACCATAATATCAAATTTTTTCTTTGCACCATACCATTCTACCATACCTTATTTATCAACCAAATTATTTTCATCCCTCCCTACCTAGTTATTTGACCTTAGTTTTGTTACATTGGTTCCATGACTAATTTTAGCAAGAAGATTCAGATCAAGTTTCAACAATTGTTTTAAGTATTCCAGATAGAGGCCATATTGTGAAGTAGTATGATAGAGGTTTGGCAGTTGCATTTTTCATTTCTTCTTCCATTTTATACCAAGTGGGCTTGATTATAACTACCTTTGGGAAAATCAGTGTCTCATGATCATTCTACTAATTATAGCCACCTATGGGAAAATTAGTATCATTGATCTATGATATTGTTTCCTATTTATAACCACCTATGGGAAAACTAGGTATAAAACTTGTTTATCATGCCTTGAAGTACCACCTTGCCATGCCTATGTTGTATTATTCCATTTGCCAACTTTGCCTTTTTTTTAAATTGGATACTACACTAATAAGATTCCTCTATTGTAAGGAGTAACTATAGTGACTTGAGGTCCCATCCTATGACTATGTAGGCAACACTTGATATACATTGAGGTTAGTGCTATCACCCCTTAGCCATGCTCTAGCCATTTTATGAACACTTATAGGTTTGAATGTTCTCACCATTTAATGATCTTGGACCATTTAGTATCTCATAATTCTCCATTAAGTTAAGATGCTCAAAAAATTCTAAAAACATCTGTAAAATTAATACTTAGAAAATCAAAAACATTGACCACTTATTTGCCTTATGGATTCTAGGAACCCTCACTAAGTCATAAGAAACCACTTGTCATTTAGTTTCCCCATACTTTTTGGTGTTTTATCCCATGATATCACCATTTTGGGAGTCCATTCCCATATTATTACATAACATCCATCATGTTTTATTCTTCTCATCATTTTTCTTCTATCTCATTTCTTGGGAGAACTACATTTGGACTAAAATTTTTGTTGGATATTACATCCATGAAACTATGTAGGCAACATTCACTTACCTAATGCATCTGGAGATAGCTCGACCACCCCTTCCTTTTCTTCTATTACCCCATATTTTTTGTTTATTTAGTTATTTCTTCTCATTTGGGGGCAATGTTTGTCATCTTTTTTATGTCATGTTGTTTATATTAACGTTATAATTAACCATTATTGGTGATTATTTCTCTTTATTTTATTTTTTTTCTTGGTGTTTGGTTTTTTTTTGTTTTTTGTTTGCCTATTTTTTTGCTTTCCTATTATGTCTTGATCTAGTCTACATGCATTCATTAGGTGATTCCATGTGCATTATTCTTAAATCCATCCATATTCATACATTAACATTTCCGTCTTTTTATCATCGATGCATTATTTTCACTTGATTATTGGATCACATGTTAGTTCTTATGTATACTTTGGATAAGTTATCATAGTTTTCCATCATGATGCCTACCATTACATGCTATATCAAAAATTAGTTTAACGAGTCTACATAATAATACAACAATGATATATCTCCTTGGCACCAGCAACAATTCCCGATCTAATCCAAATCATATCCCAAATAAAGTGATTAAACAATGAAATAATTTTCCTCCTTGATAATTAAAATGAGCATATCCCTACTAGTAGGTTTCCTAATTTCATATTTCACCTTTGTATTAATTTACCATCATCTTCCATATCATGTTTACCATAATTTCGATACAATGATTCTAACCACCTTTTGGAAAATCTTTGTATACTATCCCATTTACATTACCAATTATTCTAATTGCCTTTGGGTAAATCATTGTGTTTCCATATCTTTAAAGGTTGATTATTATAACTACCTTTAGGAAAATCATTATCTTTATTCTACCCAATTGAGGCATGTTGTTATGGTGATAATGCTTATAACCACCTCTGGATAAACCATTATCTTTATCTACCCAACTGGGGCACATTTTCATTATAATAATGCTTATAACTACCTTTGGGAAAACCATTATCTCTATTCACCCAATTGGGGCATATTTTTATCCTACCAAATGACTATAACTACATGTGGGAAAATCATTATTTTCCCTTTCAATGATTATAACTACCTTTAGGAAAATCATCCTCTTGTTATCCTAAGCCTTTTTAAATGATTATAAATGCCTTTGGGAAAATCATTACCTTTTTTATCCCACTTATGCTGATGATTATAATTGCCTAAATGGAAAATCATATTATTTATCTACCCTAACTTGGGTAATTTTATATACAACTAATTATAACCACCTTTGGGCAAATCAATATTTTCCACCCCATTTCATCTTTTTGGTCCACAAATTTCCTTCTTTCAAGGGATCAATTGCAACCTCTTTACCAACCACTCCCTTGAGGGGGCACCTATATTTCATCCATTTTTGTTGAAGTTGTAAGCATACAATACCTTTTCATTCTTTTAGAAGATGTTACTATGGTTATAACTTGTAATGCATTCCCAAATAGGGGTAAACTATAAACACCTAAAACTAGCCACTAATGGTCTTTGATTTGACTTCAGACTAATTCTTACCAACGATTACAAATTAAGCCTAAGAATCACTAAATGTCTTAAAATGTTCTTGTGCATCATTCATCAAAGCTCATAATCATGTTGAAACATCCCTAATTAGGGCATCCTATCATAAGAAACAAAAATCTCTCACAAATTCATCTCTAATCATCATGTGGCATCACAACATGTAATTTGGCCTATATACATATTAAATGGGGAAAGTGCACACATGAAATTAAATAAAATCTCAGAAATGCTAAAAATCCCAATTAGAATTAATTAAAATGATAAATGAAATTAAATACCTATTTGAATTATCCATGAGCAATTAATGAAATTCTAAAAAAAGGAAATTAAAAAATCAAGAATATCCTAGGTTTTCATGATTACCTTTTGAGTTGTCAAACCTTTACAAATATGTAAAAATATCTTACCCATGCATATTCATTTAAAATCATGAGTTTTTAAACCTTTTAACTCTAATAAGGTTAATTTCTCACTAAGGTTAGGTTTGAGCCCATTCTATGTTTAAACTACACTTTAACTCACCTTGAATTGGGGTTAGTTCCTAAGCCTATAAATACAAGTATTTTCCTCTTCATTTGAATATATTGGATAGATTAAAGTTATAATATAGGTTATATATCAAATTTGAAAGCAATAGGGTTATAATGCAAAAATCATAATCCATGCCATCAAGGAAGAATAATCTACAAGCCACAATGGTGCCAAGGAGAGAAGGAGATAGCCAAAATCCATTGACAAAGACTCTTTGAGCATAAGCCAAGAAATACATGAACAAATCACTTGGATCTCTAAATTAAGGTAAGGTATTTGTCATTCTTTGCATTTTAGTTGTGCTTTCATATGTATTTTGTTCACTATGCTCCCCCTAAGATCTAGGCTTAGAGATGTTAGCATGTTAGTGTGTTGATTTAATTATTTTGTGAAACTAACACTTGTTATAAACTCTTCTCTATTGTTTAAATTCCTATAATCATAGACATAAAATACAATTCTCAATTTTTAACCTTCATCTAATTAGCAACTTTGACTCAGTCAACTCTACCTACTATAACAAATCTTTGAGAAATAATCCCTTTCTTATAGGGTCCACTCACTCACCTAGCAAACTAATCACATTTTTAGGTGCCTAAGAGAGTTTAATACAATCTCAAATCACTTAACTAGTCATACCAAACCATTTTGAGCACTTTAAAACAAGATCTTTCTCATCAGGTCATTATTAAGGTTCTTTAAGGGTTTAAACCATTTTCTAGTATTAAAAATCATTCATAAAGCTTAGCCCCTCATTATAGAAACCAATGCTTGAAAATTTAATCTAGGACCGTTCCCCATCTAACATAAATATCTCAGGGTCTCATGCACATGAGAACCTTTTATTTTGTACACTTGAGAAACCTCAAAACCACTTTTCATGCATTTCATTGAAAAAAATGACTTAAAACTTGGTAAAAACACCTATAAAAACATGAAATAGCTCTAAAAACACTCACCTATCCATACCTACCTTGGAAATAGAACCTCATACCTTATTAGGCCATGCTCTCTCTCTTTTCTCTCTAGGCTTTGACCTACAAGTCACATTAGGCCTTAAGACTTACCTTCAAGTTTATTTCCATGTGATATCCACATTACTTACATGATAAAAAAACATATCACATGCTAAAATAATTTCAAACATCATTAATTTATCTTGATAATACCTCATGACACCTCATTAGGTCATGCAAGGTCTAGAACTAGTCTAGTTTCATATTTGGGCTTAAGGCCTTAACCCTGTAGGCTTACCTTGAAACTCTCCTGAGTGATCTAAAACCCATATGAATGATAAAAAAAATTATATAGGCTCTTCTTTGGATATTCAATAGAACATCTTTGGAGCTTTATTTAAATGTCTTCAGAGCTACCTAGGTAGATCTTTTGAGCTAAATAGAAAATCTTCAGAGCTTCAATGAAACATATTCATAGCTTGATAGAGCATATTTATAGATTATTAGGTATATATTTAGATCTCAAATAAGTATTTTCATAGCTCACTATGTTCTCTGTTGATTCTTCAAAACTATTACCAAAACTATTGATGACTTCTCAAGCCTTCAAATTCTCTCTTGTCACATGGTTCATATCTCACAGACCACTCATCATGCATCTTTACGAGATTCACCTAGACATAAATGAAAACACATTTTGACATTAATGAAATTATATTGACATTAATGACAATAATATTCCAATAACCACCACTACTTAGACCACTACCACCCCCTCTAGTGAACCTTGGACTTTAGATCCTTCAGGCCCTATAGTAGATGATTGGGGTTATTTAGGAGAGATTACCTATGGTTAGGGAGGATTTTTAGGGATACTCCCCACCCACATCATAGGAGGCATCTCAACCTAGAGATAGGTCATGTAGTTCATCATAGTAATAGACAAAAAGGGCTCTTTCACCACATAGGGAGAGGCATGAGCAGTGTTAACCACTCAGGAGTGGCTTAGGATTTATCATGTGGTATTTGTTGATACTTCATCCACCCACCTTTCATGGAGAGGGAGATGTTTTTTTGAAAGGGCATGGATTTTGAGTCTAGACAATTACTTCAATTTACAGGCCTATGAGACTAATATCAAAGCCTAATTTTTTATTCTCCTTCTTAGAGATTTAATGAGTATTTGGTAGAGTAATGAGGATTAAAAACATTACCTAGCTAGAGATTTTGTCACTTGGGATATTTTTGAGGAGTGGTTTCATAATTGATACCTATTAGAGCATTTCAAAAATAAGAGGATTTAGGAGTTACACAATCTTCAATAGGGTACTAGTACTATGGCTCAATATGAGAGATAATTTCTAGAATTATTTTAGTATGTAAGGTTTTTTTAAGATTAGAAACTCCAAGTTATCTAGTTTATCAAGGTATTGAATGGAAATATAATTGGAGTAGTTCATATTCTCTCTTCTCTAACCCTTGAGGTTACTATGGATAAAGCATATTTGGTAGATTAAAATAGAGGGAAATATTAAGAGGCTAGAGAATGCTTACATGGCAAGCTTTGAGCACAACAAGAATTTAGATCATGACATAATTATTCCCCACATAAGGGTGTCCATAGGCACTCTTAGTTCTCATTGAGGCCTCCTCAGTAGTATCATCATCACTCTTAACAACACACTCAATAATAGTGTCACTACCCTCCACAAGGTTCTCAAAGAGATAGAAGGCATGGTATCCAAGGATATAATAGAGATAGGAGATCTACTAGACAATAATCAGCACCAACACAAACTAAATATTCCTATTATTAGGGGATTGTAGTTTATATAAGATCAAGCTATCAAAGGTTAGGAAGGATGCAAATGAGAAAGGAGAAGACCAAGGGAACATGATTCTTGTGTGGAGATCCAAAGCATGATGCACAAGAGGGCCCCCTTATATCTTTTACTGATGGCCAGTAGAATGCCCCTATCTTAGAGTAGACTTTTGGTGATGTGGGATGTGCTCATAACATACACGTATCAATGGATAATTAGAAGACATAACACCAATATACAATTATTGAGACTATAGGTAGTATTGATTGGATTTATGTATCAATTTTATTTGACTCGGGAGCTTTTGATTATTTTATTATACCATCCCTTATGGATCATTATAGATAGGTGGCATCTAGGGAGTGTGACCATTAGTATGTCAAGTTAGCCTTTGGGGCTAAGATGTCAATACATTCTTTTTTTAGTGGTTGTACTCTTAACTTGGGTATCCTCACCACCATTATCAATCTTTGTATCATACACTTGGGTTATTATGATGTTTTTTTGGGTATGTATTTTGTTAGGGTCCACCGAGCTAAGGTGGATTATCATAAAAAGGTTATAGTGTTGTGATGATAGTAGGAGCTCAACTCTTATCATAGGATTCAAGAGACCCATATCTCTTTGTGTGGTTTCTTATATGCATATAAAAAATAGTATACATAAGGGATGTTAGATGTTTGATATTATTTTTAGTTATAAATTAGATGAGGAGAGTTTAGGAGAAATACCTCATGACCATCCTATACTCTAGGAGATTTTAGATGTGTTTCTAAATGAGTTTCCTAGACTACCCCCTTTGAGGGATATATATTTTAGGATTGATCTTGTGCTTGGAGTAGAACCTATATTCAAGGATCCTTATAGGATGACTACACCTGAGCTTTTTGATCTCAAGATGTAGTTGGAAGAACTGTTAGATAAGGGACTCATTCATCTGAGTGTTTATCCTTGGAGATCACCCATGATCTTTGTGAATAATAAATATGGTTCCCTTCACTTATGTATTTACTACTAATATTTAAACAAGGTGATGATCAAGAATCATTATCCCCTCCTAAGGATTGATGATCTATTTGACCAGATAGAGGGGCTAGCGTATTCTCTAAAATTGATCTCAAATAAGGGTACCATTAGTTAAGGATAGAAAAAATAGATACTCATAATACCACCTTTAGGACACACTATGGCATAATGAGTTCTACTCTCTCTCTCTCTCTCTCTCTCTCTCTCTCTCTCTCTCTCTCTCTCTCTCTCTCTCTCTCCTCTCTCTCTCTCTCTCTCTCTCTCTCTCACACACACACACACACACACACACACACACACACACACACACACACATACATATATTTAGGTTTTATATATGTATGTACGTACGTATGTATGTATGTGTATGCGTGTGTGTGTATACACACACACATACACTTACATACATACATACATAAAACCTAAATGTGTGTGTGTGTGTGTGTGTGTGTGTGTGTGTGTGTGTGTGTGTGTGTGTGTGTGTGTGTGTGTGTGTGTGTGTGTGTGTGTGTGTGTGTGTGTGTGTGTGTGTGTGTGTGTGTGTGTGTGTGTGTGTGTGTGTGTGTTCATTAAAACTAAAACTAGAATACATTTGTAAATCACATTATTGAGCATATAGTCTTGTTCTTATAGGCTCTAGTATACATATACTATAAGACGTCATTTTGACATCACACCCTATTATATATTTTTTTACATGTTTTTTGGAATTGATGGATATATTTTAGACTATTTGGAGGCACAAGATGCCAACACTTTATATTTTGTTGACATCATGGACATTAATTATCAATTTGGTAGATTTTATTGTATGCATGGTTATTTATGAGTGGATATACCTTGTTATCGAGATGTAGATACTAAATAACATGATGTTTTGTTTTGTGAATTTATATTTTATTATGTTTAATTAACTTAGTATATGATTATCTTACAAAATTTTATAGTGATAGTTATATTAGTCTATATATAAATTATTTTTCCCATGGATGTATTTTATATTTAGATTGAGTGTGCATGTACAGGGGGCCAAAGGTAATATTACAAGGGACTCAAGCATGCATTTAGGATCCATATGCACATTTAAAATCAACTTAAACCTTTAATATTTTACCCTCCTTTACTTTCAAATTATTAATTGTATTATTTGTATCTTCTAAATTTTTCTATTTATTATTTTAAATCTTGGTGTTATGACTTAAACCTATCTTATAATTTTGATAACCCTAAACCTATGTTAACCCTCCATGAGGTTAATTAAACTTTTCAAATGTTTAGTTGACCCACAAAACTCAACCCATGTGTAAAAACTCGGATTTTTCCTTGCAACCACTTTTTTAGCTTGAGTAATTGATAAGTAAAACTTCTCTTACTAATCCTTTCTAGACCCATACATATACCCATTGGGTAGGTGCAGTTTTTCAAGGAACTCTGAACACTTTTTGGTCATAAAAAGGATTTCTTTATGGACTAGGTTTTGCTTCCACAAGTAAACCTCTCTTTTTGAACAAAAAAAAGTTGTGTTATGTTTTCAAGTGCAAAGAACACACATGTGAGTGTGTAAGGGAATATAAGAGAGTTGTAATGGAAATTTATGGAGGGAAGTAACATCCTTGGGAAGAGGATGGACATGTATCACCCTCTTATTAGTTTTTTTTTTGGTTGTCTTCTTCTTTTAATAACCTTTTTTGGTCTTGTTGGTTTATGCTTTTGGATTGGGTTTATGCTTTTGGATTGTTGTAGAGTTTGGGTGCTTGAAAAGAGAGGATTTTGGAAGCATCAAGTGGAGATTTTGATTGATGTAG